>JAVIWB010003245.1:402500-422563 GCA_031893035.1 Dermolepida albohirtum | reverse complement strand
CTGACGAAGTAATTGTAAATGAGGTACTAAATACAACGACAAAAATTGAAATTTCGAAAACCAAAAACTTGTTTTATGAGTGATGGCGCCACAAACGTGGTAACTTGCTACATATTTTATGTGACGCATATGTTAAGTCATGTGGCACAAGCTATTCAACTGTGCTATTCGAAGGTAGACGGTTTAATAGCACATACAAAAGCAGTGTTTCTCAAAGCCCAAAAACGTGTTCGCGAATTCCGCAGACGATGTCGAACCTTCACAGCCGATTCTTGCTCGCTAAGAAGCTTAAAAGGCAGCGTTTTATTACTTTTACCATTTCCAACGAGTCAAAGGATGCCATTTGACCCAACGAAGTAATTATCACGACGTAAAATCGAAACAAATTCGAAGTTGTTCAAGTTGTAACAGAATTAGAAATTATTCAAGAACTACAATGGACTAGTTCAAACATATGAAAAATTACAAAATTCTTCGTTGTCGTTAGTGGAGTCAATGCAAGTGGACACTGTACAAAAACACAGCTGCGTGCATTCGACGACGCAAAAGAAGTTCCAAATTAGATAGTGTGCTAATGAAAGATTCAGATTTTACAAGACTGAAACAAATTTTTGGTGGTTGTAGGTCAACAGATCCTAAGTATTAACAAAGGCTAATTTAATTATGCAAGTATTTCATCATTAGATGTCGAACGGTCATTCTCTGCATATAAAAACATTTATTCCTGACGGCAAACATGGTTACATAAAGAAACTGTTAAAATGTACCTGATGCTACAAATATTTAACCAACCTTATCCGGTTTGCAGCGGTTTTAGTATGCATTTGGATATTGATAACGTTGCTTAAAAAGGTAGATGGTTAATTTGTATTTATTACCTGTTGCTTTGCAATTTTTGAAGCACGCGCTGCTAACCGAATGCTCACAATGCCAATTTTAATAGTTATATAATTCTAAAGTGTTTAATAGCTGATAGGATGTCACAATACCATCGGTAAGTGGAGAAAACTAATAGATTAAAGTACAAACAAGTACTTATTGATTTAAAAAAAAAGGAGCAATTATTCGACACTAATACATAAACGTTAGACAATATTGAATGTCCATTTTTAATTGGGTCAAAATTGATTAGATAGGACATATAAATATAATGGATAATTAATCTTTACATTGAGAGTTTAACGACACCGTCTAGTTGTTTCATTTCACATGATGTTTTTGTTTTAATAGCACGCTTATCTGTTTTTTTTCTTTTTTTCAATAAAGGAAGCCTAGTAGTAAATATGATTTCGAAATTTATCCGACGATTGCGTTAAAATAAGATTGTTTCCATTCTCGAAAACAATTTCAGTATAAAGAAATTTATACAATCATAAATTTACATTTTAACATGGGTTTTTCAATTTTTTTTATTCCCCCATGGTTAAGACAAAAGAATCAGAGCAATTTTCAGATCTTAAATCTTAAAAATAAGTGATTTTTGAATTATATAAACCCTTCTCATATATTTATAATATACAATTCGAATTCTAATTGTTGCAAATACGTTTATAATTTACTTCTAAGTAATTATTGTCTTCATGTATTGTATTTCGTCATTACCGGATTAATGACTAACTTAATTTGTTGTAAGGGTATTTTAATTTTTGCACTACCTGCTTCTCGAGGGTTCCTACCGCATTCCTTTGTAGAAATATCCAAGTTTAATTTATCTCTGACGCTACTCGAATAGTAACTATGTGCAGTGATATTAAAATAAACCTTATTGTGCGTTATTTTAAATATATTTTAGTGTTTTGTTTTGTAATTAAAATATTATTGAAATTTAATTCCAACGTGGATAAAACAAGTGACGAATATCCTCCTGGTAACAGAAATAAATTCTTCACCTATTTCTAAATATTACTTCTTCAACATTCTATGGTTCTTATGAGAAAGTTTAGTCAAGATCATAACTTGTTTCAACTATTTCACTTAATAATAAGCATAGATTCTACCTTGTATAATCAGGTTAGATTATAACGTTGTATAAAGAAAATTCCAACTCGATCGGTGAGCCAATGTCAGAATTCAATTAGTTATCATTACAACAACATAATCCATTACACTCAACTTAACAAAACGACGTCAGAATTAAAGTCTCTAAAAAAATTAAATGCAAAAAAATGCCAAATTTAGTTCAACCATATTGTAATGCTTTAAATTCATAGTAGTAGCTAGTAAGTTTGAAGATGACTGTTTAAGTGGTTCCATTGTACGAATTGTAACATTAACAATAGATTTTTTTTAGAATCTGTCCTTTTGTCCACACCTAACCAGAGTATTTTATTTTCCAATTCCGGTCTGATTTTATTTTCAAAATATATTCGCGTGCAGATGGTAGAAAATTTCGAAACGTTTTCGAAGTAGGCAATTTACATTTCGGGAATGAGGAAATCGATTCGATATTTAATTAACGAAACGGGAGATTGTACACCTTCAGTGTTAACCATAAATTGAATAGAAATTGCTCATTCAATCGTACACCAGTTCTTTTTTGGGCTGCCCACTGTCCACGTGTTTTTTGCAGTCATATTTCGTCCAGCATATGAGCGTTCTATCGCAAACTAAGCAATTCATTTTTACGCCATCTTACGTTAAATCCGGAAGCTAATAAACCACTAACCACGACATAATTCTATTCAACGTAGGAAATAAATTTTGTAATAGAAGCGAACACTTGCGAACGAAGACATACATTGCATTACACACATACATGTCAGTGACTAAATCTCCTACATTATCGACACACACCAAATGAAGCGCCGATCGAATTTTCGCATTCTAATGATTATTTATTTAAGAGGATATATAGAGTTACAAAACTTGTTCATCTGGTTTCTTTAATTCGTTATGAGTAGAATTGCAAATGTATAAACATTACCTTTCAAATAAAGGGTTGTTTCAAATTGCGCGGGGTTTTTTTAAGAATAAATAAAGTATAGATGGCGCACTGAATTTGTCTGGGTATGTGGGCATTTAAAAAATGTGATGTACGACATTTATAAAAATGGCTTCGTACACGATACAAGAAGGCGTTCAAACTGTTGAATTTTTTTATGAAAATCTTGCTCCTCTAAATCATCGTTGATTCTGTAGATATATATATATACATATACGAGGATAGTTTGACAAATTTCACCAATGAACAACCAGCTGATTTTTCTCAAAAAATAATGTTTTCCGATGAACTTGATGGCTATGTTAATAAACATATCTGGGGTGAGGAAAATCCACGTATTATTCATGAGAAACCTATGCATCCTAAACTAGTTACTGTTTGGTGTGCATTATGGTCAGGTGGTGTAATTGGACCTTACTTCTTTGAAAATGCTGCTGGTGAAGCTGTAACTGTCAATGGTGATCGATATCGTCGGATGACCGAATTTTTGTGGCCTGAATTAATGAATATTGATCTAGAGGATATGTGGTTTCAACAGGATGGCGCTACACCTCACTTTGCACACGAATCAATTGATTTATTGAGAGAAAAATTACCTGCACGTGTAATCTCAAGAAACGGTGATGTTAATTGGCCACTAAGATCATGTGATTTGACACGGTTAGACTATTTTTTTGGGGTTATGTGAAAAGTCAGGTTTATAAAAACAATCCACAATCAATTCCTGCTTTGAAAGATGAAATTATTCGTGTCATTGGTGAGATAGAGCCCCAATTATGTCAAAATGTCATTGAAAATTTTAACAAAAGAGTGGACGTCTGTGGAGCTGCAAGAGGAGGCCATTTGGCAGATATTATTTTTCGCATATAAATGTCATAATCGATACTTCAATTACCAATAGAAAGTTTTTGAAAGTGATTTTGAAAGTGAATGCAAATTATGTGTTTTATTTATTCTTTAAAAAAACCGCAACAATTGAAACACTCTTTATATATAAATACATTGCTTTTGAAATTAAAAGATTTATTGATCTTACAAATGTATTGCTTTCTTTATTATTTATTAAATTATTAACTAACTGAACCATTTACAGATAATTACTCATTACTTCTTAGTTATCAGTTTTTTACTGTCTTGTCAAGATCCTTCCACAATATTTAACCGGGGATAAATTCTGGTTTTGACAGGATTATTTTTATTTCATATCTTACATATTTATCTCTTGCGAAATATTCTGTCATATGTTTCAAACTCTTTTCAAGGCAGAATAAACCGTTAATAAACAATACGTTTTTCTCTTTTCCTTTCTTTTGCAACACGTTGAAAATAAATACTCTACAAAGCAATAGGTACATACATATACAAGTTTGAATACAAAGCTATTTGGCCAGCTAAAGTGTAGTATACGTTATCTGTACATTGTATGAGCGGTATATCTGTTTGAAGTTTATTTGAACGTAACATTAATCAGCAGGTCATGACATATGTTAAAGATAATGGTTGCTTTTATTATACCTTTATGTATTAGTTTCCGTAAATATATGTGGTGATAATATGTTATAATATGTTATTGTAATATGTTAGACAAGTATCCACTGCTGTTAGCCATTGAATTAGGACCACAAAGAAAATTATTAGTTTTGATATATTGGGTTGGCAACTAAGTACTTTCGGTTTTGTAGTATAAAATAAAACACTTTTTTTTTTAAACAAAGAATAGTTTTTAATCAATTATATATTTTCCATTTTGCTCAATGACTTTTTGCCATCTTTCTTTCAGCTGCGTGATTCCGCGCTCATAAAATTTCTGGTCCTTATCAGCAAAAAACTAAACCAGGTGCGAGTGAAGGTCATCGTCATTTGTGAAAGTTTTACCATTCAAAGAATTCTGCAAACTTCGAAATAAATGGTAATCAGATGGTGCTAGATCAGGGCTGTATGGGGGATGTGGCATCACTTCCCAGCCAAGCTCCAATAGTTTCCCACGAGTTGCCAAAGATGTGTGAGGCCTTGCATTATCTTGGTGGAAATCTACACCTTTCCGATTTGACAATTCTGGCCGTTTTTCTTTGATTGCTTCATCCAGTTTTATTAATTGTTGACAGTAAACATCAGAATTGATCGTTTGGTTCCTTGGAAGCAGCTCAAAAAACACAACACCTATGTAATCCCACCAAATTGACAGCATGATCTTCTTTGGATGCAATTCAGCTTTCGATGTGGTTTGAGCTGGTTTATCGTGTTTGCTCCATGATCGTTTTCGAACTATGTTACTGTACAGGACCCATTTTTCATCACCAGTGATGATTCTTTTTAAGAAAGGGTCAGTTTCATTTCGTCTAAGGTGCATATCGCAAAAGTTGATTCTTTGTGTTAAATGAATTTCTTTCAATTCGTCAGGTACCCAAATATCAAGCTTCTTAACTAGCCCAAGACATTTTAAATATTTTTCAATTGTTGTGTGCGATACATGTAGCCTCTCCGCAACCTCTCGAACAGTTATATGACGATCCTCTTCAATTATGACTTTGATTTGGTCATCATCAACTTCAGTAGGCCGACCAGAACGTTGCTCACCTTTGCGGGGAAAATCTCCAGAACGGAATTTTTTATACCAATTCTGACGCGTGCGCCCTGTTAAGCAATTAGCACCATAAACTTCACATATCTTTTTGTGAGCCGCAGCAGCTTTCTTTCCTTTACGGAAATAAAACAGTAAAATATGTCGGAAATGTTCGTTTCTACACTCCATTTAAAATTAACCCACAACTAATAGCTTTAATAAGAATCACGCACTACTTGCTTCTGAAGTTACGTCAATGTGACTAGTATCACGCGGCAAATGGTAAAGTACAGCACTAACATACGTTATACAAAAAATAAAGCAACGCTCTCTATCAGTAAAAACCGAAAGTACTTAGTTGCCAACCCAATACACTACCGGTAACCGGAGTATGGTGTTACGAGTTTATTTCACTTTTTTGTTTATTTTGGCGTTGAACTGTATGATTTTCAGTATAGTTTATTATTTTGCTCATATTTTATTGAACACCACTGTATATTCCAGTGTTTATGCGTATTATATTTAGATATTTCAGATCCTTCCACTTTAATTTCTTATCTTACAACTGGCAATTTAATTGATGTATTTTATTACGGCCCTGTATTGTATGTGCATTTTCTTATTCAAGGCTTTTATTCTTATATAATCCACTAGTTAATTTTTAATTATTATTTTGGAATTAGTTTTAATGTTTTATTTGTTTACTTATCCTTTTCGCTGGATTTTTCATGACTTGTAAGTATTACTTTCATTTGTTTACTTGTAAGAATTGATCAGTTGATCGGTTCTAAAATGTATTCGTTTAATAGCTTCATTTACTTCGGGGTCACGTCAAACTAAGTAATAATTTTGTTTTACAACTATCCTAATTTTCTATCTGCTTCTGGGCTTCCGGGCTGGAACCGTGTCACTTGTATATCTGCCGATGTTTCGTACCCATTTATATGGGACATCTTCAGGGCTCAACTACTGCACTGAAACTGAGTCAGTTTCAGTGCAGTAGCAATAAAAGCTGTCAATAATACATCAAATTTACCATCGATTTTATCTCAGATAACCTTTCGTATGCCTCGAGGTTTAAGTCGATCGGATGACGCCTTTCTGGTTCGTAAAGCAAGAAGGAATGTTTTATATAAAGCTAGTCTTTGGCATATGAGTCGGAATACTAATGCCCGTTTTGGGAATCTATTCCATTTGGATTATTATTAACTTAATGTTTAAGGATTCATTTTTATTTATTTAGATTTAATTTCATGTTTCTTTTTACGAGTATACGGTGCCTTTGTAATTACTTACGTTTTGTTATTTGTATTTTTTTGCGCTGTATTTTTTTAATTGTATGTAAATTATTATTATTACTGTTATTATTAAAAAAATATTAATGAAATTAACCTATGTATTTTTCTTAAACAAATTTTTGCCATGCATCAGTTTCTATCCGAAATATATGGGAAACATAAATTAATTTATAAAACACATTCGATTCACAACGAAAGAACAATGCTTTAGCTGGATACCTTGACAGGTAAGAGAATGATGTAAGAGAATGATGATGAATCTGCCAATCTTTCTCTTTAATCTAACTAATTTTGGTGTCAAGGTTGGACGGCAGACACTTAACTCGAGCAAATTAATTGCCTCTGTTGATGTATTCACGTGAATCTTACCAAGTAACCCAGCTCGTGTCGGAAATTTACTTTGTATTTTAACTAATTGGAAGCCGATATATTGTTAAAAAAAATGGGAAAGAGAATTGAATTTTATTAATAACATCGCGAGATACAATGATTTTGATTCGGAAATAATCAATGGATATATAGGAAAGCTAACTTAAAAAAGACAATCCGGGATACCACATGTCTGTCACCTCCACACAATCGAGACAAGTAATTTAATATGCTTACCGTTTCACCCAATGACGAACACTTTAAATAAGCTTTTTTAAGAGCGCGGTTATCAAGTTATATTTCGGTCCAGTAACTATTAAATCTCTCTTCGGATATGCAAAGTACGAATAATATGTTTAGATTGCAATAAATAATACATTGGTCAGATAAAACGTTCGATAGGAACGCGGTATAAAGGAGGTATGACGCATATTAAATTCAATCGGCCTGGGAAATTCAGTTTAACAAAGCACAATCATAACGTAATCGTAGATTGTTTACATTTAATAAAAAATTTAAATAATCATCGTGAATTGAATAGTTATGAAAGCATATACATTTAAAACAAATATAAACCATGTGTTAAACATCGATAAGGGTTCAATAACATATTCTTTGAAAAGGATCGCAAGTGAAAGCGGATGTTTACTTTAAGATAAGTGGTTAGTTTTAAGAATAGAATACATTTTAAATTATATTTAACGAATCTACAGTATGTATTTGGGTTTTGACTTTAATGTTTGGTACGGACTTGTTTCCATGCGAGTTTTACCGCGGATCCAGATACGACACTGTGATCAATCATCTACACATGATGACTACTTAGTTATCGAAATGCGCATACAGAATACGAACTTTATTGTGGAAAAGGGTTTTACTTACCTTTTTTTTTGATTAATTCAATTAACCATAGACTCCATTAAAATGTACCTATAAGTATGTTATTTATTTGCATAAGAATATTAAAATATTTTATGAAAATATATTCACAAGCTTCCTTGATTGGTTTTCTGGATTTTTCTTAGTACAAATTTCTGATTTAGTCTTCAAAAATGATATAATTTCACCTTCGAAACTTCAAATTTTGATACGTTTTTTAAGTTCCTTCTTCTGTCAGGATTAAACAAAAAAGTTAAAATTTTGACACGTTTTTCATAATTCCTTATTGTCTTAGAGTTAAACAAGAAGAGTTAAGTAAATTTTGACATCAAAATCGTTTTTAGGACTTTCGTAATTATCAACACGCTAGCATTTGTTGATTTATAACAACCTTTCAAAAATGGCAATTTTTCCGAGTACATACCCCTTTAAAAAAATTCCTTCAAAATAAAAAATTTCAAATTTAGCCTTGGTAGTAGGTAAAATAGTAGATCTGAATCAGCAGAATACAAACGCATTACTTTTTACAGCAAAATCATTCGTACTTTAGAGATAATTTAATTACATCTTTGAAAGTTCAAATTTTGACACGCTTTTGTAATTCCTTATTGTCTTAGGGTTAAACAAGAAGAGCTCAGTAAATTTTGACATCAAAATCGTTTTTAGGACTTTCGTAATTATCAACACGCAAGCATTTGTTAATTTACAACAACCTTTCAAAAATGCCAATTTTTCCGAGTATACCCCTTTGGAAAAATTCCTTCGAAATAAAAATTTCGCATTTAGCCTTGGCAGTATAAAATAGTAGATCTGAATGAGCAGAATACAAATGCATTACTTTTTACGGCAAAATCATTCGTAAGAGATAATTTAATTACTTAAATTTTTTGACCGTTTTTTAAAGTTCCTTATTGTCTTAGGGTTGAACAAGAAGAATTAAGTAAATTTTGACATCAAAATCGTTTTTAAGACCTTCGACAATATCATGACATGAGCATTTGTAAATGTGTAACAACTTTTCAAAAATGTCAATTTTTCCGAGTAAGTTTGGAAAAATTCCTTCTAAAAATTTCGAATTTAGCCTTGGCAGTAAGTAAAATAGTCGATCTAATTCAGCAAAATACAAATACATTACTTTTTACAGCAAAATCATTCGTACTTTAGAGATAATTTAATTACTTACACCTTTAAAAAGTTCAAATTTTGACCGTTTTTTAAAGTTCCTTATTGTCTTAGGGTTGAACAGAGAAGAATTAAGTAAATTTTGACATCGAAATCGTTTTTAGGACTTTCGTAATTATCAACATGCAAGCATTTGTTAATTTACAACAACCTTTCAAAAATACCAATTTTTCCGAGTAAGTTTGGAAAAATTCCTTCGAAATAAAAATTTCGAATTTAGCCTTGGCAGTAAGTAAAATAGTAGATCTGAATGAGCAGAATACAAATGCATTACTTTTTACGGCAAAATCATTCGTACTTTAGAGATAATTTAATTACTTACACCTTAGAAAGTTCAAATTTTGACCGTTTTTTAAAGTTCCTTATTGTCTTAGGGTTGAACAGAGAAGAATTAAGTAAATTTTGACATCGAAATCGTTTTTAGGACTTTCGTAATTATCAACATGCAAGCATTTGTTAATTTACAACAACCTTTTACCAATTTTTCCGAGTAAGTTTGGAAAAATTCCTTCGAAATAAAAATTTCGAATTTAGCCTTGGCAGTAAGTAAAATAGTAGATCTGAATGAGCAGAATACAAATGCATTACTTTTTCCAGCGAAATCATTCGTACTTTAGAGATAATTAAATTACTTACACCATAGAAAGTTCAAATTTTGACCGTTTTTTAAAGTTCCTTATTGTCTTAGGGTTAACAGAGAAGAATTAAGTAAATTTTGACATCGAAATCGTTTTTAGGACTTTCGAAATTATCAACATGCAAGCATTTGTTAATGTATAACAACTTTTGCCAATTTATCCGAGTCCCTTTGGGAAAATTTCTCGTAAATAAAAAATTTCGAATTTAGTCTTGGCAGTAAGTAAAATAATCAATCTAAACCTACACAGTACAAGTAGATTACTTTTTACAACAAAATCATTCGTACTTTACAGATAATTTAATTACATCTTTGAAAGTTCAAATCTTCTCTGTTTTTTAAAGTTCCTTATGCTCTTAGGGTTAAACAAGAAGAATTTTGACATCAAAATCGTTTTAAGGACATTCGAAATTATCAACACGCAAGCATTTGTTAATGTATAATAACTTTTGCCAATTTTTCCGAGTTCCTTTGGGAAAATTTCTCGTAAATAAAAAATTTCGAATTTAGCCTTGGCAGTAAGTAAAATAATCAATCTAAACCTACAGAGTACAAGTAGATTACTTTTTACAACAAAATCATTCGTCCTTTACAGATAATGTAATTACATCTTTGACAGTTCAAATTTTCACTGTTTTTTAAAGTTTCTTATGCTCTTAGCGTTAAACAAGAAGAGTTGTGACATCAAAATCGTTTTTAAAACCTTCGAAAATATCATGAAGTGAACATTTGATAACGTGTAATAACTTTTTTTATTTATACTGGTATTTTTCAATATAGCGGACTAAGTAATACCTTATTTTTCTGAAATTGTTTCCATCCTTAATGTAATACAATTAATAATTACCCGTAACTATACAGTGACATATGTACATATAAATATGTAACACGTGCTCATAGTAATGCAAATGAATTGGGTTGGGCTGTATTACATTACAGGGGCTTATGTTATTGACCAGCTGCGGCGATGTTAATAGAAGAATTCAGGTTGCTAATCAATAAATGTATGAAGAGGCTTCTATGCTTGCAAGAATATATTTATTATTAAAGCTAAATTCGAATATTTTCTCCTGGAAAATATCGATTAATATATTATTGCAGGTCACGCATGTACTCGTGTGTATTTAGCGACGGTAGGTGTGTAAAAGAGGTTGAACTAGTACAATGCTTAAGTATAATACATTGGCTGTGTTAAAATTATTGTGATATGTCTACGTTTTAGAGAATTTTAATTCTTTGTATTTGCTATCCTGTATTATTTGTTATTTTTCACTCTTAAAGTAGTTCCATTTTACATAGTTGTATCGAGCGACTATTCTTGATTGTTTTGTACTGGTTTTCCTTGCATCATTTCTATTTTATTATAAATTTTCAAACAATCCTTTCGAGACCTCATTATTAAAGCGCGGATATTTAGAAACCATGCATGAACAGTGAGAGAAAGTGGTGTGGATATCTCTGGCTAGTCGAGGCTGTTTTCAACAATTTATTTGATTGCAGGTGGAATACATAAAAATTCTCATTCATTTTACATTAAGTTTAATAAATACAATTAATAGAAATTGACAAATTAAAGTTAGAAGTTATCATCGTCTACTGCTAACCACTAAGAAAATTCCTATGTTTTAAATGTACTACTATTTATACACAAAAGGTAATAAAAGAGGTAAATGAGAAAAAATAACATAAAGAACCTGTGTCATAAGTAAAGCGGGGATATTTGGACAACACACATTAGCAACGGGAATGGTGGTACGGATGTCTCCGGCTAGTCAAGGCCGTTTTCAACAATTTCTTTCATTTCATGTGGAATACGTAAACAATTCTCTTTCATAAAAAATTCCTGTATTTTAAATTTACTATTATTTACAAAGAAAATGTAATAAAGAAGGTAAATTAGAATAAATAACATAAAGAACTTGTCATAAGTGAAGCGGAGATATTTAGATGCCATGCATGAATGGCGCCAGATGCTGGTACGGATGTCTCCGGCTAGTAAAGACCGTCAACGAAGTGTACTGGACGCGTTGTAGAATGTAATTAGTTTAGTTATGTATGGGTTTTTATTGTGTTGATAACGATCAGTACTTGATATTGCATTGTAGCGTAATTATAAGAGCAAAACCGAATAATAACAGGCTACTGTGCGTGAACAGTTTAAATAAATTTATTGGACAATTTCCAGAGCTAAATATGATTGTGCTAAAGTAATTTGTTTGGAGTACAATACATCATCCTTATGTCGGAAGAAAAGCGACTGTATTAAATACGTAAACACGTAAAAACACATACTTTTTATATCTTCTGAGATGTCGCATGACATTTTGTATTTATGTGTTTACGTATTTAGTAAACACATAAAAACACATACATACAAAATATCATTCGACATCTCAGAATGAGTTTGTGTTACATATAATTTACATGTTGACATTTATGATAATGGAGAAAGAATTGGTGTGAGTTTTGGAGTACAGACAATACAGACTACGTATTATCAAGCAGCGCTCGAACATTAAGAAGCTGCTAATAAAAGTGTTCTGGGGACATCGTATTAAAATATTCTCAAATTACTTTAATACAGTGCCCCTTGAACACTTGTATTATTTACCCACCCCCTGAAACACTAGACTCAAGCCGGGTGGAATTCTCAAGCGCGGTAGGTTCCGGAATGGTAGCAAACCTCACTTGTTTATTATGTCTGAATTACCAATTTTTCCGCCTTTTTTTGTATTAGATGACGACGTCTCAAGTAAATAATAACAATTTTCATATTATTATTAGAGGTTTTTGGTTTTTTAACGTTGCCAAATGGAAGTGAATATGCTTCATCATAGCCGGATGTTCACATTTGATGATATTCAACATTCACAGTATGCACGAACACTTTTGTGGCTGATTGTATATCCATTTGTTTATTATAGAATAAGCTGTGCGTAGTAAATATATCGTTTAAATTTAGACTATAATAAACGATATTTTAGTGTTTTTAATATTAATCCATTTATCGGTTTTTTAGTGTAAATCACCCTTGATCACTACAATTGCTTTTATAAGTAAATATTATGACATGGGGGATTAATCATACTTAGTACAATAAGCAGATTGCTTTGAATAACTGTGGTATTAGTAATAAGTATTTGAAACAAATACATTTATTGTTTATTTATTTCAAATATAAACCTTACTCCGCAACTCAAATTCTATTAGATAAAATTGTTCAGTGAAACAAAATAAAATCTTAGTTTCTACAAACAAAATTTATTTATCTAAATGATCAGATATATCAAACATAATTCGTATGACGTTTTAATAGATACGTAGGTATTATATCGTTACATATTAGAAGGAAAAAAAATTGTTTGCAGAAAGTCTGCTTGTTAGTAGAGCTGCCAAGTTGGGCGGCGCGCCATAGCCGTCCGCATCGTAGTAACTAATAGGTAACAGGTTATATAAAATAACTGAAATTTTGATTTAAATCTTGTAAAATATTTTGTGCATTTCAGTCTACTGTTAAGTAAATAGATACAAGGTATCGTCATACTATCTAAGTTGAAGAAGGAATTTTGGATATTGTTCGCCCGGATCCTACTTGTGGCACTAGACAATTAGTCCAGGAAATGAACATTCCAAGTAAGACAATAGTTCTTTCAGTGTATACGGAAAACCTCTTAAGACCGTTTCATGTTACAATAGTACAACCATTATACGAAAATGATAATTTGCAAAGACTAATGCTTTGCAACACAATTTTAAACAAAACTCAAGAAGAACCGAACATTTTATCACTTAGTGGAGTAATGAATGCATATTCACAGGAGATGGCGTCTTCGACAGTCACAATTTCTGTCTCTGGGCGAATGAAAATTTCGAGGATTTGGACACCAAAGAAAGTTTCCTGGCTAGGCATCTTAAACCATCAAATTGTAGGACCAATATTTCTTCCAAACAGACTAAATGCAAATGAATACGTATTACATATACGTATTAATGCAAGAATTACAATAGCATAGCATTACAATATCATGGCTTAAGAGTGGTGAAGAGCAATTCAATTCCACAAAGGTTACAGCTTTGTCTTCAAACCAAAGCTACCAGTTTCAGCTTTTACGTTAATTATCATTATTATTGTTATTTTCATTAGACTTAGAAATTCGTATTTTAGTATATCATTCTTATTGATTTCTTGATGGCTTTGCACCATATTACCAAATCTACACTTCTACAAGTCCTATAGCTTAATTAATGACAATACAATATTTTTATATTAGGATTGTCGACTCAGAATTAATAATAGAATCGCCTTATCTAACAATTATCCATGAATTTCTGACCACACTGTATATAAAAAATTGCGAAACATTCTTTTGCAAAATACGATCAATCTCAATAAACTTGGCTATACATCTGCAGCATGGCATGTTTTCAATAATGTTTCATTCAGCGATGTACGCCGCGCTGAAGAAATTTTCTTATAGAAACAAAACGATCATTCCATATCTAGTAATGTTACATTTCCATAGCTGAAATAATCTTTGAAGTTGTATGTAAGGGATCTGAAGAAACACTATTACAATCATTACGTATTTGTTTTAATGTAATAAAATTAGAATCTTCGTTTAAAATATTACTTAGCTTTTCTACAAACAGATATTTTTTTCGTAACTCAAGGCGTTCAACTGTGACTGTACATCGTTTACAACGACTCCACTGACGACAATGAAGGTTTTTCTAATTCGCCTACTGCCTCAAGATTACTTTGCAATTGCATATAGCTTGCAAATTGTAAAAAATTAGAAAAAATTGTATATGATTAAATATATACAATTTTTTCTAACTTTCTTTAATAGTTACGGCTTCTTTTCAACAAATAAAGAGTTTAATTTTACAAAATAAGCTCTTTATTTGTTGAAAATATTTAAAATAATGAAACGCTGCTTAATCTGTTCCTCAATGTGTAAGAATTAGGTTATGTTGTTGAGCGATCCCGTTTGTACCACTATCACAACTTGCTGACATTCTCTCTGTGAATTTGGGCGTACATTTCTCGACCACTAGCGACTCTGTTTGGCTGCCAAGAATTGACAAATCTACTTATCAATATTCCCTCGTATTCTCTTTAAGAAATACGCATTCATTACTTATTTATGCATTAACCTCATTTGAGAGTCCATTTAAAATACAATCAATCCTCTTCGGTAAAAAATTGTTTTCATTTATGTTTTTGAAGTACATGTATCATTACGCTTTTTTAATGCTTTCGAAGCTACTTATTGAGTTCCATTTACTTAATGACCGAATGCGGCCTTCCGCATTTTAAATTGCACCCGAACACGAAAGGTCGACCAATTAAACTCCAGAATTGTAAAGTAATAAAACAATAAAATTTT
The DNA here is from genome assembly GCA_031893035.1 of Dermolepida albohirtum. Lineage (NCBI taxonomy): Eukaryota > Metazoa > Arthropoda > Insecta > Coleoptera > Scarabaeidae > Dermolepida > Dermolepida albohirtum. Next base: position 407,304 of record JAVIWB010003245.1, on the reverse strand, counting down.
TTAGACTGGGCAATTATAAGCAGTAACGGTAATGGCTAAAAGCTTAATTGTTCTTTCGAAATTAACGAATTCGATAAGTATCTAGGTTTGAAATAAACTATTAAACAATATTTTCAAGACAATTAAGATAGCTTCAGAGCTTTTGCGCAGCGAACAAGACTGTAGAAGATAACAGTTTTTAAACTGGTGAAGTGTAATTGTTGTCGATGGACTGTAATTCGTTTAATCGTTTGTGGAATTTAAGTATTGTGATGTTTCGGTAGTTACTCTACTGTCACTTTCAGGGTAGTCCTGATGAGGGCTGTTGCTTGCCCAGTTCGTTAACACAGCTAGCAATTCGTTTGGTTTGCACACTACGACTCAAAATTTTAATCGCACTCACGATATTGTAATAAAATATTTAAGTTAAGAGTTAAGGGAAAATGAATTAATATACATAAATTATATACAACCATGCTCAGATGTATTAGACACCCCAGGTAAAAACTCTTATTCTCGGTATTATCCAAGTCTGACGGAAATTAACCGTAAAAATAGTTAATGGTATTTACAGAAATGCGTTTTTGAATACCCTAGTTAATCCCCTATTGAAAAGAATAGGTGGAAAGGGGAAATTGTGGATTTTAGAAATTTAATGTCATTCTAGCAGTGTGTGAGCAACGTGCGTTTGTGAGTTTATGGTAGAGATCAATTAGATTATCCTATTTGTAAACGTTGTGTCAGTTATTTGTTGAAGAAAAATACCTAAAACACGCGAGTTATCGGTAGGGGAACGCGCCCAAATAGTGCTACTGCATTCCCAGAAGTTATCAATAGCTGCAATTGCAAAAAAAAAATGTTCGCGATGTGCAGTCCGTACAACCATTAGTCGCTATCAGGAGAGTGGGTCGTTTGTTAACAGACCAAAAAGTGGCAGAAAACCCTGTACCTCGATTAGACAAGACAGAATTTTACAAAGACTGGCTCTCAGTGATAGGAAAAAATCGTCGAAACAGCTCGCCAGTGTGCTGAAACAGAGTTATCGCCTAACAGTTTCTGCGCAAACAGTGAGAAGGCGTCTCCAGCGTGCTGGTTTACGAGGGTGTAAAGCGCGACGTAAACCGCTTTTAACTGACGCTCATAAAAAGAAGCGGTATTTAGGGGCCAAACAACATGAAAATTGGACAACCGAGAAGTGGTCTGATGAATCGAATATCGAGGTATGTAAGTACATCTTCATGACTAATATTCTTATCGTTGTATGCAATTCAGTCTACATGTAACATTAACCAAATTAATCCTGTCTAAGTGCTAACTTTCTTCTTTTGCCTGGCAGCTTTGGGGACTACCTGGGATGCTTCAGCGTAGCCAAGAGGAAGCTTATGAACCACAATGTATCATTCCCACAGTAAAATTTGGAGGTGGTAGTATCATGGTCTGGGGTTGTATGTCTGCATACGGTGTTGGAGAAGTGTACCTGTGCGATGGACGGATGAATAGCCAACGCTATTTAGCCATGTTGGAGGAAGTATTAGAACCGTCTGTGCTAAAACTATTCGACCAGGATATTCCACAAAACATTTTTCAGCAAGATAATGCGCCCTGCCACAAATCGGGAGCTGTAATGCGTTGGTTCGAGGAAAACACAGTGGAGGTATCGGATTGGCCGCCACAAAGTCCCGATTTGTCGCCCATTGAAAATTTGTGGCGTATCTTAAAGACTAAGATCACGGAACATAAATGCCTGTCAAAAGCAGAATTATCAACAAAAATTCGCGAAATATGGGCTGCCATACCACCGGCAGAGTGTTACAATTTAGTAGCAAGTATGCCGCGACGAGTGCGAGCTGTCATTAAGACCAAGGGCGGAGCGACGAAATATTGATAAATTGTACTATATTACTAAATAACACTTTGTACATAATTTTCACAACAGTTTTATTTTCCTCACCTCTCTTTTGACTAAAGTATATAAACTATATATGTATGTATGTACATAAATTGGTAAGGTGTCTAATACATTTGAGGATGGTTGTATCATTGAAAAGAAACTTCTAATAATTATACATAAATATATTAAGCTCTTCACGACGGAAAATTAATGAAAATTACTATTTTGTACTACGCCATCATTGATAATACTCACATACATTAATTAAAAATTTCTGCGCTGGAATAGGACTCGAACCTGTATCTGCCGTTTGCTAGTCGGCTGCCTTAGAAATTAGGCCAGCATTTCAATAAGTTCTGTCCCATAACTTTCGATAATTATTACATTAGAACACGTGTACGCTATACTGTCAACAGTAAATTAAATAAATTATGTTATTAACCTTCTATATTGTTTCATTCATTCATTTCAATAATCGCACGATTACATTTCTTTATGGTGCGATTAAACTTTTAAGCGGTAGTGTATGTGTTTTCCTATTTTTTATTTCTTTGGAAATGTCTTGTGAGAGGCTTTGATTGATGCAGTAGTGAAGTGTGTGGGCTATAAAAATTGGGAACACACAAGCGATAGAAACAGTCCAAATAACTCGAAGAACAGTTTTTAAAACCAAGCATTTTCGACTTATAGAAATAGGAAATGTTATCAACGTTCCCCCCCAATGCTAAACCTTTATAAATCGCCTAATCCTTATATTAACATATTTAAGGTTCATAAACTGTGCTTTAGAAGAAGGCATTAAATAGTATCATAACATACTTTGCTTTCAGAACGATAAAAAAAATTTTTAAACCTCAAAATAATCGGTATTACTTACATACATAACTCCACAAAACACTTAACTGAACTCTATCATCAGAAAATCTAACAAACAATAAGAATTGTCGAGTCACGGTCTTGTTTAAAACTAACTCAATATTTTAAAATAACATTCTCTGTTACGTTGCCAATATTAGGGAGTAAAAGAAACAACAAAACCTATTTTCGGCCAATCGCATTGTAAATTCCAGTTGTAATTTGTTCCAATATCAGTTCTTCCGCTTTGAAAACAAGTTTTATAAATTTAGAATTCTTAGAAAATTTTGAATTATTACTAAATGTAAAGCATATAGATTGCGCCAGACGATTAAGTGTTAATATTGAACACAATTCTTTCTTTTTTTAATACATTGGTTGCTTTATTCTAACTGTAAATTTGATTTTTTTGTTTAAATTTTCGACCATCAGTGACAATGAAACACTTAGTAAAGTTTAAACCACGAAAGTTCGCCGGTGTATCAATAAAGTTGCAAAATACGAACATATACCGGCATTTGTTTAATTCATCTGTGGTCACTGTGTTAAAAAAAGAAAGGGCGTTTTTCTAATAGAGTTACGCGCTACGTTTTGTCAAGAAATTCTGAAGAAATAGAAAAGTATTGCAAATTGGAAAAATAAATAATTTGAAAAAAGAGGACCCCCTCTTCCGAAACGTCGTTAATATAATTTAAATGTTTTATTAACCCAACGGTTGAAACTCCCAATAAAGAAGATTAAAGATTATAATACATATATACTAAAAATCAGGAAAGTTTGCCGGTGTATTAATAATGCTGCAAAATATGAATATATACCGGCATTTGTCAAATTCATCGGTGGTCACGTGTGTTTAAAAAGAAATGGCGCAACCGTTTTTCTAATAGAGTTACGCGCTACGTCTTGTCAACAAATCGCGAAAAAATAGAATCAGACGTATGCAGAGCACCTGTATTATACACACATGTGTCACATATAATACAGATAAAATAGTATTTTGACTTATGAAGTTTTTTCTATGGTTCCAATATTCTTGTATTCTTTGTATTTTACCGCTGTTATTTGTTATTGTTCTAACAGCTAATTTATCATATTTATTTCATCATCTTCGTAAGTCTACACTTAGGTAACCTACGCAGGCAGCCTTTACATTATCGTATCCGACAGCTATATAAATATAGTATTTAATTTAAAATCCTCACGTCTTATTTCATACCACAGTGATCACGTGATCAGAAAACATTCCTGATTTCAACTTTACACATATTAGCAACGTTTCGTGGAACTTTTTCCCTATTTTTCAAGTTATGTATTTATTTAGTTATTAAAGACGAAAGGGTAAGTTTAATGAAAAAAGGTTTATATACAAATACGACACCTCTCCTTACATTTATGGCCTAATGTAATGGTATTTCGAAGTATTTAGAAGTTTCCTAGAATAAGGTATTTATTTACCTTACCTGGTTTGTAAAATAATCATTGATTGATAATTGATAATTTGATTTCAAAGTACTTAAATACATAAATACCCAAGGATATGCACATATTATGTTTATTATCTTTTAATTTAAATTCAATAACATATGGTTGTTAGTTATGCTAAAATATTGTTTATTTGAATAATATAAAAATATATACGATGGCAAAAACTTACGGCCGGTAGTGTATACTCACTGATACTACTTTCTATTAACAATTATATAAAGTATCCTTCAATTATTTTGAGCAGCATTTTCTTTATTATTATTATATTTCAGATTTCAAAATGAAATGATTCTTTATTATATTTATTTCCAACTTAAAAAAAATTAAAATTGTATTAAAAAGTACCTTTTTACAACCAAAATAAGCTTCATAAAAAGTATACTTTATAGAACCAAAATAGAAAAAAAGTTATGTGTTTTGTTTAAAGTTTTGAAAACCGAAATTTTCTGGTACTTTTAACTTCATTGCCAACTGCTATTTATTTTGATTTACAATGGATCTAAATTTAAGAAATCGTAATAATTTTATATCAAGTTCCAAGTTTCAATACTAGTATTAATAGATTACGTCGATCTTTTTATTTTCTTTACGTTA
>JAVIWB010003245.1:0-400000 GCA_031893035.1 Dermolepida albohirtum | reverse complement strand
TTTAATCTAGATCCTGAAAGATCAGACTGTTTTTTTAGAATAAATTCAAATCACATTCGTTGCTTTCCGAGACAAATGTGGAAACTTACGTTAAAATGCAGACATTTTATCAGCCTTATCCATTTTACGCTACGCAACAACAGCTGTGAATAATGTTTGTTGTTTATAAAACAAAACGTAAATGACGTATGCATGCAAGATCGCCCATTTATTCGTACATTCGCCTTGTTACGATCCTGGCCCGCGTAAAACATATCCCAACTCTTTTGATAAATCTACCTTACAAGCATATCTATAACTTCTGAAAATTGTCGCACAAAAAGTACGAGGGAGCGTTTTTATATTCGCGGAATGAGCGGGTTGTAGAGGGGTGAGTAGGCGCATTGGGGGCGTGGCCTGTGCAGCGACTCATGATTAGTCACTTATCCAAAAAGTTGAACAAATTGTACTCGAAGATGCTCGACTAAAGAAGAAACAACTCGCAGAAATGGTTGGAGTATCCGATACAACCATTTTTAAAATCCTACACGATCATCTCGGCATGTCTAAGGTCAGCGCAAGATGGGTGCCGAGAATGCTCACGCTGCCGCAAAAACAACAGCGCGTAGAGTGTTCGCGTGCATTTTTGGACCTCTGTAATGAAGACAAGGATGGTGTATTGAGTGGAATTGTTACTGGAGACGAAACTTGGGTTCATCATTATGAACCTGAGTCCAAACAAGACTCCATGCAGTGGCATAAAAAGGGCACAGCACCTCCCAAGAAATTTAAAGTGTCACAATCAGCTGGGAAACTCATGGCAACGGTATTTTGGGACTCGGAAGGAATATTGTTGATTGATTATAAAGAGTGTTTCTATAACCGGAGAATATTGCGCTTCAATATTAGAGCGACTAAAAGAAGCCATTAAAGAGAAAAGACGGGGAAAATTGACAAAAGGTGTTCTGCTTTTGCACGACAACGCGCCCGTCCACAGGAGCGGCGTTGCGTTAGCTGCCCTGCATAAGGTGGGCTTCGAAATTGTGAATCACCCACCCTACAGCCCAGACCTGGCCCCGAGTGATTATTACCTGTTTCCGAAAATGAAAAAAGAGCTGCGGGGTAAAAAATTTACTGCCGATGATGAAGTCAAGGAGGCAGTTTCGGCGTATTTTGCAGATAAAGAGAAATCATTTTTTTATGAGGGTATAAATAAATTAATTGAAAGATGTGAAAAATGTGTCCGTCTTGCAGGTGAATATATTGAAAAAGCAAAATAATTTGGTTTTTCTATTTCCACCCCTTGTCCCCCATTCCGCAAATATAAAAACGCTCCCTCGTATGTTGGACGCAGAAATTCTGATTACATTGTCGGCTTCAGCGAAACATTTCATGTGACTCATTGACTCGGCCTCGTATATATTGAAATAATGACAGAATATTTACTTTGTCCCGGGTCCATTTCCTGGCACTTGTTAACAACACATGTCAACATATATAGATTAGTTATTTATAAGTTTAAATACATGTGTGCATAAAGTCAATGTCAGGGTTTAGCACTTGCTATTTATTGGTTTCCATCATTAACTGTCTGATATTTTAAGAATATAAATATAATGAAGTAGACGTTGCGGTAGAGGAAAAAAATAAAGCCAAGTCTACGTTAATAATAAAACACTTCGAAATAATAATGGAAAAAAGTAAGTAGGCATGTGCAGTTCCATGATATGGATACATACACTTACAAGAACAAACAAAAACGTTGCAAAAGCTGAAGCAATCAATGTCTACAGTGTAATAATTTATAATCATACCTCAAACGACCAACTTAGATTAAAACGGAATCATTGAAAGATCCGTAACAGCAACAAAATACATTTAAATTCCCCAAATTCATGTACTTAGTATGCGTTTGACCGAACCGAAATTCCAACTAAATAACACGATAACTGAAACATACGCATTCGCTGGCGATTCATTGTTTTCGCTTTTCCATTTTCTATTCCCTCCTAACGCCATTTAATCACATGGAACCTGTTCAAATCGAAACACCGAATGCGACAGGTGAATTCGCTGAGAAAAACGCGATTAATTGTCCGTTAAGTGCGTCTATTATAAATCTAAAAAAATGACATGGGGAAAGTCAAACGTAAATACTCGATACAGCAGGAGAAACACAAATAACACAACACAATGCGAAACAGAGCGATTTGCGGATATGTGCGTGATGATACGGCGCGCAGAGCACGGACTGACCTCGTGCGAGTCCGCCACTACCGGTACCTCTGCCGTACACGTGAAAATAAAGACGGTGATGGCAAGCGAAAGCGTCCCGACGCTTCCCACCTTGGAAAATCGGTTGCCGAAACGAAATTGGCACACGCTGAAAGTTCTAGCACGTTCGCGGTTACGCCCACGCGGATCGTATCATTTACTTTTATACACATACAAACACGCGCGCGCGCGCGCGCGCACGCCGAATCCAAGTGCATGGAACTAACAACCGCTTCAAGGTGACAATTGCATGTTTTCTTTTTTCAGTAATGAACGGACACCCAATGAAATTTTTATAGCTCTACGTCGACTTTTGAATGAAATCTTATTTTTTTAATTTTCGAGAAATTATGAATTGAAGTTAATATTTACGCATAAAAAAAAGATAACTGAAAATGTAAATAATATTAGAAAAATTTATTGTAGCTTTTGCAGAAAATACTTCCGGTAAGACTAATTAAGAATAGCCAAATTTGCAAAAAAGGTTCACAAATTACAAATATTAATTATTGTGTGTAGAATAACTACGAAGATGGTCTCAGAAGTACCCGACCCAACAAAAAAAGCACAAAAATTTTGGAAAGAAATATATTTATTTTTCAACATAATCTCCTTTCAGCTCTATACACCTTTCCCAGAGATGTTCAATAAGCTAGATACCCTTTTTATAATAAGAACTGTCTTGCTTCTCAAAATAGCCATTAACTGCTGACATCACTTCTTCGTCGTAATCTTTGACCACCGAATCATTTTTTCAAGTTTGGGAACAGAAAATAATCCGAGGGGGCTAAATCTGGCAAATAGGGTGCATGAAGTAGCAATTCAAACTTTAATTCTTTAATTTTGGCCATTGCAATAGCGGATTTGTGAGCTCGTGCATTGTCTTGATGAAACATTTTCTTCTTCGCCAAATGCGGCGGTTTTTGCTTGATTTCTTCGCTCAAACTTTGCAATAAGTTCGGCTATATTTGTATATCAACCTTCAGTGATTAAGTCACAGGCTTCATCAAAATTACCTACAATAAAGTACGTTCTAACATAAATTACAAACAAGTTTAATAATTATCAGTGCATCACGTTTTTCGAAGGAACGTTTAACACTTTATCTGTACTGCACCCATCTCACAGCGTGTTGTAAAAATTCTTGATTTAACGGGTCTCATTTTTATATACTTTACGTCGTAAGCACAATATTCAGACCAGGGCTCACTTCTTTGAATGCCAGAACTTCTCTGTGAATCATACAATGTATGCAAACACACTATGGAGATTTTTGTATCACAAGTGCTTGCAAATTTTGGAGTCTTTAAGATATGTACGAGCATCGTCAGTACATTTTCCGCCGTAAATTTTCCACTCTGTATCCCACTCCTCATTTACAATATGATGTGCAAAATGCAAGTGATGTGGTTCTGAATTCTATTGACTTGCAGAAAAGTAGTTCTTCTACTGCTAAGATACCATCACAAGATCGAAACAAGCAATTAATTGAGCATCTTTATTGCTACCTATTGCCTCATCACGCTGAACTGAAAACAATTTGTCACGCTATTTCCCGAAAAGCTTATAATGATAATAGTTCTCTATCGAGTCCAATAAATACGAGGGTGGTCCCAGAAGTACCCGACCCAAAAAGAAAACACAAAAATTTTGGAAAGAAATATATTTATTTTTCAACATAATCTCCTTTCAGCTCTATACACTTTTCCCAGCGATGTTCAATAAGTTCGATACACTTTTTATAATAAGAACTGTCTTGCTCCTCAAAATAGCCATTAACTGCCGATATCACGTCTTCATCGTTGGGAAATCTTTGACCATTGAACCATTTTCTCAAGTTTGGGAACAGAAAATAATTCAAGGGGGCTAAATCTGGCGAATAGAGTGCTTGAGATAGCAATTCAAACTTTAATTCATTAATTTTGGCCATTGCAATAACGGATTTGTGAGCTGGTGCATTGTCTTGATAAAACAACACTATCTTCTTAGCCAAATGCAGCCGTTTCTGCTTGATTTCGTCACTCGAACGTTGCAATAAATTCGCATAATACTCGCCGTTGATAGTTTTTCCTTTTTCAAGATAGTCAATGAAAATTATTCTACGCGCATTCCAAAAAACCGATCCCATGACCTTGCCTTGCAGATAAAACGGTCTTCGCCTTCTTTGGAGCCGGTTCTCCCTTTTGAGTCCATTGTTTTGATTGTTCTTTTGTCTCGGGTATGAAGTGATGGACCCATATGTCATCTATTGTTATGAAACAATACACACGCAAAAATTCCACTTTGTTTCTGTGAAACTTCGCTGAACACTCAATTGAAACATCTTCACGACACTGTTTTTGTTCGAGTGTGAGCAAACGCGGCACCCATCTTGCACACAGCTTTCTCATGTCCCACATTTTCAGATAATATACGTGTACGGCAATTTTTGAAATGCCTACTATGTCTGCTAGCTTGCGCACTTTCAGTCGACGATCATCCAGTACCACTTTGTGGATTTTCTTCACCATTTCTGGAGTTGTCACCTCATTTGGTCGACCACTGCGATGCTCGTCTTGGTAGCTCGTACGGCCTCGTTTAAACTCCGCTACCCAATATTTCACTGTTGTAAACGAAGAAGCAGACTTAGCCAGAGTAGAATCCAGTTCGGCTTTTATATCGGTTAGGCTGAGGCCTTTCAAATAAAAGTATTCTGTCACGTAACGATGGCTGCCAAACAAATACTAAACATCGTGGCGTCTTCAAACTTGAAACATATACTTTATAGATTGTGTGCTTTCTAATACAGTGATATTTTTCAAACAACTACCGCCATCTCTAGGTCAGGCCGGGTACTTATGGGACCACCCTCGTACCCAAAAAGGAGATCATACCAAATTTTAAAATGAAAAAAAAGTGGAAAACTAATAGTTAAAGTTATATTTTTTATAACTGGTTGAAATAATCTGTGACTACTGAAGTACCTATGTTTTTTATTTTTAGTTTTTAATTTTATAAAAATGAGAATTTTAGAATAAATAAAATATTTTTTTTGAAGATAAAAAAGTGTTTTATTAAATCCTACTTAAAATTTTCCGATACCTTGTCTCATTTAAAAGTTATATCAACTTTATCTTCTTTAAAGAGGGTAGTTGAAATAAGCTGTGATCCACTGTTTATATATATATATATATATATATATATATATATATATATATATATATTATATATATATATATATATATATATATATATATATATATATATATATATATATATATATATATATATATATATATATATATATATATATACAATATCAGTGAGGGATCACTAGAGGTAAAATACAAAAAAAAAATGGTACGCTTTTGGTAAAACAATATATATACGAATAAAAATGCAACTACTACAAAAATAAACTATATATCCTTATAAAACTAAATAATATCATTAGTTCTATGAAGAAAAATCAACATAAATTTACAAACACATATACATATTTGACACGGGAGATAAAAGAAAAGGAAATAAATAACACAGTGGGCAGAAGGCCTTTACCGACGACAAAAATACAAAGTTGGGTAGTTGCACAAGTATACACACAAAAAACGTTGTATAAGTTTGTAAATTTTAAAAATGTCTGTGTTGTTGTTAACTTACAGTACTAAACAGAAAAAGGGAATAAATTCAAAACAGATCCATTAAATATTATAAAAAAATGTAAATATTCAATAAATTGCGAGTTAAAAGAAGATAAATAACTTAAAGAAGCAGTTATTTAAGGTTGATATATAACCCCTTTCCACATCAATTTTCGTATGCTGTATGCGTATTTCGACAACTAAGTTGTCATCAGCAGATAATTAAACAGTGTCGCACCTGGAAACTACAGCAGAAACCCGTATGAAACAAATTCCGTACACGATATGTACCATCGAAAGCCAAGACGCACACTGTGTAAAAGGGGGGGGATAATTAACTTTAAAAAAAATAATCATGAACGACTTCTAAACATGCCAGTATTACGATGACTCCGTCTATGAAAAAGTAGGAAAACTGATGCTCGTATATACCTATAGGATTGTGATCTTTTGGGCCCAATTTTCACGTCGGATTATTAGCATTAATCTCTTCGCGCCCATAAGTCATTGGTAATATCTGGTAGGGGCTTTTCTTTGCTCCAGCCATTTATAAAAATCCAAACAAGCCTCATGTGATAAACCACTAAGAGTATTCCTGAACGAAGGAGCACTAGTAACCAATGTTACAATTTTAACAAACAAAAAACTGCAGATATTTGGACGAAATCGAACAACGCAACCATTTCTTAGTTAAATTAATAAGTAACTATTGCAATCTCAACAAACAATGGAATATTATTGTAAAATAGACGCCTGGGCGAAATTAAAAGCAACATTTCCTCTTGTTTAAGACCTTGGATCAAATAGGAACCGGATTGCAATACTTAGAAAAATTCATAATTATCTAAACACGTAAAAAGATTATGCAACGTATGTATATATAATAGGATTGCGCTTTATTTTACATACATATGTCGTACATCAAATGAACAAGCAATTTATTTAGATTGCACAAAAAACTCATTTGCACCTGTTCAGACGCTCGTGGGAATCGTCAGAGCGAATCGCAAAATATTCCATCATTTGCAAGGTGTGGTAAACACCTAAATTTAGCATTGAACGATAAAAGTTTAGTCAATTTGTGGATTTATATTGTGGAACGAGAAATATGCGACGAAGTATCGATTAAAAAATTTATATAAGGAATATTTCATATTTTTCGCTCATTCTAGGTAATGACAACTTAGTTATTAAAATGCGTATACAGAATATGAACATTGTTGTTGAAACAAGTTTTGTTTATCTTTTTTGGTTAAATATTCTAACATCGAAAATGTCACAGACTACTACGTAGACTTCACTTTCATAGGATATTTTTCTATTGTACGCTGAAACTTTGGAAAGAATTCGGTAAATCCTCTTTCTAGTATCATGTATTTGTGAAAAATAAGCATTATATGCTTGTACAAACATGAATTTTACAAATAAACACATGTCTACTGACATGCACGAAGAATAAAAAACCCTTAGGCCAAATAACCATCGATAAAGCGAGTTCTGCAGTGCAAATTGAAAAAAAATATTCAAAATATCCTGAACTGTTGAAACTGTGCCGAAAAATAGACGTCCAAGGATTCTAAATAACCGCGATGAGAGATCTGTTAAAAGTAAATACAATGAGTTAAAATTTATGGATAAGTGCACTGAGGGTAGCCGTACAGATGTAATTTTATACTGGAAAGAAAGTACATGAAGAAAACATAAATAACAAACGAGTAGCAAGTAAAAAAATCTTTCATTAGCGACTTTAATACGAGGGGAACTGGCAGTGTTGCCTCCGATTTGATGATTGCATCGTGAAGTTTGTCATTTTTAACAATATATTTACCTTGCCCGTTTTGTTAGCCGGTCGCTATTTCTATTGTTGACAGTAACTTGAAATTTTATGCGAAAAAATGGAATAAACTCGCAAACATTTTCACGCAATTATTTTTCATAACTTTCGGCGTAGATTATCTGAACAAGAATGCATCGACGAGCTGAATTCTTTATATGGTGATGAAGCATAATCGAAAACTACAGTATATCGTTGATATAGTGAATTCAAACTTGGACGGCGTTCTTTGGACGATGAATTTCGCAAAGGTCGTCCTACAAATGTTGTTGCGTCGGAAAACATTAATGCAGTGTCTGAATTGATAATGCAAGACCGTCATGTGACATACCGTGAGATCGAAGCCTCTTTAGGTATTAGTAACACCAGCGTGCATAAGATCCTGCATGAACATTTAGCCGTTAAGAAGCTGTTTTTAAGTTGGATACCACATAATTTGACGACACTCAAAAAAGGACTCGCGTCGATTGGTGCCAAGAAATGCAATGGCGGTGCTTCAAAGTACATTTATAAAGTCGTTACAGGTGATGAATCTTGGATCTATACGTATGAGCCCGATCGTAAACAGCAGTCGACTGTGTGGGTATTCCAAGATGAGCCAAAACCAGCAATAGTTGTTCGCGCTCGAATCACATCAAAACAAATATTCGCCTGTTTTTTCGGAAAAACCGGTCACGTTGCAGCCGTGCCTTTAGAGAGTTTTAGAACGATCAATTCCGAATGACACACAACTATTTGTTTGCCAAAAGTTTTTGAAAAAATAAGGAAAACAAACTGAAGACGACACATCATTCTCCACCATGACAATGCGAGCTCTCACAGATCAGTTCAAACAATTGAATATTTGACCGGGCAAAATATTGAATTGATGAGCCATACGCCGTACAGCTCCGATCTAGCACCCTGTGATTTCTTTTTATTCCCACACATGAAGAATAAACTTCGTGGTCAACGGTTTTCTACGCTGGAAGAAGCAGTTGAAACATTCAAAACTCATATTTTGGAGATACCGCCTTTACAGTGGTAGCAATGCTTTTCGGATTGGTTTAAACGAATGCAAAAGTGCATTGATTTTCAAGGAGAATATTTGGAAAAGCAATAAAACTATTTTCGATAATAAAAAATTTTTGTTTAAATGTTATTCCCGAAATATAAACGGCTACCCTCGTACTTACCTATATGCTGTACGCTTTACAATAAGTAAGTATTAACGACGCTTAATAAAAAGTCTTTTACGTAATACTCTACCGCATTGAATCCCGGTTTTGTATTTATTTAAATGTGAAAAATTGTATTAAAATCAAAGTCGGCGTGTCAAAGATATTCGAATATATCCGTACATTTTTCTGACCCTGTATATAAAAAAATATAGACATGAACACAATGAAGATGTGCATATTAAACACGAAATAAATTAATACAAAAATTCCTTTATAATCTATAATGAAACACTTCTTAGAAAAATAATGTAACATTTTTTAATCTACAAATTATCATCTTGTAGTTAATAAAATATTAAAACATAATTGCCTGCACTTAACTTATCATACTCATATCACATTCCCAGTAACACCAAATGAAACCATGAACTTGATGCCATTACAATTTAAATATAATCGATCTCACTATGCATTCAATTTAGAGAAAAAAATAAGTAACATGATCTTAATTAAGTACTTCAGTTTTCTAATGTATTTTTCAATAATACTAATTTTGATTATTACATAAGAATTTTTTATATTTATTTTTAGTAATGGGATGGGAAAAGATAAAGGGGATCACAATATAAAATTTCTGTAGAGTTAACAAGCACGTGATTTTAAATTTTAATAAATGAAATAATTAATTTCATTTGCATTGCATACCAGGAGTAACAAATTTAAGTTAATAGTTTTTTCAACATCTTATGTGTACATACACTACCGTCCATAAATTTAATCGCACTACAGATAATTTTAATTGCGCAATGACATTAAAGAGACTGTTTATTTTCATGGCAAATTTATTTATAAAATACTAAATTATCATACAACTCAAGCAATTGACATTATTAATCTAAGTAATATTACAATAAGTTAGCCTAAATTTTACTTTCGTCAAAGTAACCACCCCTAGCTGCGATCGCGGCTTCACAAACACGTGGCATTCGTTCAACTAGTCGGTCGAGATATTCCTCATCGATAGAGTTCCATGCATTCCCCAACTTACTCCAAAGATCTGTCTTGCTAGTATGAGGTATATTACGCACTTCACGATCCAAACAGTTCCATAACAACACTATCGGATTGCAGTCCGGACTTTGGGGTGGCCATGACATTAATATATGGATTCCTTTTTCAGTTTGGTCGGCGAAAAACCTTTTTATAATCCTTGCTGTGTGTTTGGGGTCGTTATCTTGCTGATAAACAAATCCCGGAATCATAAGCTCCATCGCTGACGAAAGAGCATGCTCTTGCATTATACCCAAATAGACATCTTTTCTTTCTGTGGTTTGTACCATTTTCCGATGTGCCCACCTCCAAAGCAACCCCAAACAACCACCATGTTTCACTGTCTTAACCACATATTCATCTAACATTCTCTCCCCGACGCGACGACTAACAAAAGTATGGCGTTTATTTCCAAAAACTTCAAATTTGGATTCATCTGTCCATAAGACTTGTTTCCATACTTCGACAGTCCAGTACCTGTGTTTCTCGCCCAGGCCAACCTTTTTGTTCATGTTGTGCAGACAGACGTAGTTTATTTACTGCTATTCGACCTCTAAGTCCAGCTTCAGCTAAACGGCGTTTGGTTGTTTTTACGCTAACTGTGGCTTCGTGGTGTACATTATATTGTGCTGCTATTTCCGGAGCTGTAAGGCGACGATTGCGCAAGGACATTAATTTCAGATATTCATCTTCTCTTTTAGTAGTTATCCTCGGCCGTCCGCTGCGTTTTTGGTCCCCGAGTTAGTCAGTTTCTGCTATTCTCTTCATAGTTTAACGAACACAATACCCGGAACCTTTTAGTTTTCGTGCGATTGTTCTATTAGAAAGCGTTGTTTCGTGCAAAGCAATAATTCTTACCCTTTATTCAAGATTTAGTTGCTTTCTCCTTGCCATGTTTTAAACATAATTAAAAAAAAAAAGTAGGCTCTCTCGATAGCACTTGCTAACACTTCATTAACAACGTGAATACTGAGTATTCAGTGTGTAATAGACATAAAATATACCCTTAAAAGCGCACAAATATCAGGTAAAGACTGGCTATTACGTCCACGTAATAAACTATACAATAAACAATTCTGAGTAAGGGATAATCTCCATGACACCCTCATTATATTTCTTACCTGAATATTATTGTTTGAAATAGAAAATAAGGCGTTCATTCGTTTACACAAAATACTTCGGTTCAATAACGTGCAAATATGTAAAATGATTTTAGTTTGGATAAAATTTCAATATATTAACTTAAATAGTCAAAAGGACGTCAATTGTTGCAAAGATCATATAGCAAAACATTCCATTTTTATTTATATTCTTGAAAGTAGGACAATTTCAATAAATAATATCACCACTAAAGTCTACAGAAAATATATTGTTCACCTAATATATGTACAATATCATCTTCCAAAAAATGTCGACCTTGATAATGATGCGGTTGACGATATGTCCTAATCAGTTAACCTCTGTTAGTTGTACGCTATATTGGTGATGTCACTGTTTGTATTTAAACGACATAGTGAACTCTTTGTTTGTAATAGGACGAAATACACCCCATATTTATAAGTTACAATTCTGTCAGATATACATGAAATAGTTTATTCAAAACATGAATAGCAATTTTTGCTGCGTCTTAAGTAATTTCTTGATCGTTTACAAAAACACGAAGATACTGTAATCTATTTCAGTAAAAACTAATTAATTACAATTAATATGTTTTGTGATTTTTACCGTAGCAAAGAGCAGAGGTTACTTTTTTGGATCAAGTGATTAGTGGTAATAAATAAGATGCCGCTTGACCCTATTATCGACTAATTTCATCATATTATTGAGTTTGAAATACATATGTACTGATATTATACACACTTTAGAGACGACTTGCGCATACCTATTCCACGTGTTCTAACAAATTTATATCAGTTAAATAAACTCCGTCATCTTAAAACAACTTCACAATCCAAGTAGATATCAAAAACATCGTTTTGCGATGTTTAAGTATGAAATAAATTTGCTCGAATCATTCTGGAAAAATATTCTAAAATATTGGGTTGGCAACTAAGCACTTTCGGTTTATACTGATAGAGAGCGTTGCTTTATTTTTTGTATAACGTATGTTAGTGCTGTACTTTACCGTGTGTCAGGTGATACTAGTCACATTGACGTAACTTCAGAAGCAAGTAGTGCGTGATTTTTATTAAAGCTATTAGTTGTGGGTTAATTTTAAATGGAGTGCAGAAACGGACATTTTCGACATGTTTTACTATTTTATTTCCGTAAAGGAAAGAAAGCTGCTGCGGCTCACAAAAAGATATGTGAAGTTTATGGTGCTAATTGCTTAACAGAGCGCACGTGTCAGAATTGGTATAAAAAATTCCGTTCTGGAGATTTTTCCCTCAAAGATGAGCAACGTTCTGGTCGGCCTAGTGAAGTTGATGATGACCAAATCAAAGTCATAATTGAAGAGAGGTTGCGGAGAGGCTACATGTATCGCACACAACAATTGAAAAACATTTAAAATGTCTTGGGCTAGTTAAGAAGCTTGATATTTGGGTACCTCAGGAATTGAAAGAAATTCATTTAACACAAAGAATAAACTTTTGCGATATGCACCTTAGACGAAATTAAACCGACCCTTTTAAACCAGCTCAAACCACATCGAAAGCTGAATTGCATCCAAAAAAGATCATGCTGTCAGTTTGGTGGGATTACAAAGGTGTTGTGTTTTTTGCGCTACTTCCAAGGAACCAAACAATCAATTCTGATGTTTACTGTCAACAATTAATAAAACTGGATGAAGCAATCAAAGAAAAACGGCCAGAATTGTCAAATCAGAAAGGTGTAGTTTTCCACCAAGATAACGCAAGGCCTCACACATCTTTGGCAACTCGTGGGAAACTATTGGAGCTTAGCTGGGAAGTGATGCCACATCCCCCATACAGCCCTGACCTAGCACCATCTGATTACCATTTATTTCGAAGTTTGCAGAATTCTTTGAATGGTAAAACTTTCACAAATAACGATGACCTTCACTCGCACCTGGTTCAGTCTTTTGCTGATAAGGACCAGAAATTTTATGAGCGCGGAATCATGCAGCTGAAAAAAATATGGCAAAAGGTCATTGAGCAAAATAGAAAATATATAATTGATTAAAAACTATTCTTTGTTTAAAAGTGTTTTATTTTATACTACAAAACCGAAAGTACTTAGTTGCCAACCCAATACATTTAAATATTGTATACATACACCTTCTCTCTTAGATATGTGTTCACATGTTTAAGTTACTTCGATATGTATTTCTAATAAAAATTCATTTAAAATTGGTAAAATACGGTTATATACCAGAATCAAGATCAACTTGGTTATTAATCGAAAAAGATCAATGAAACCCCTTTCCACAATAATGAACGTATTTTGTATACGCATTTCGACAACTAAATTGTCATCTTCAGCAAATAATGAATTACGGTGTCGCTGGATCCGTGGTAAAATATAAATAAATTCGTACCAGACATTCACCGTAAAGTAGTAAGTAAAATGCAGGTTAAATTTGAATCACCCTCGTATGTACCAACTAATTTCTTACACAATAAATTCTAACATCGAATTTGAATCAAAAATAAAGCGTGTTTCAAATTAAGAATAAATAAAATATAGATGGCGCACTGAATTTATCTGGGTATGTGGGCATTTAAAAAGTGTGATGTATGACATTTATAAAAATGGCTTCGTACACGGTACAACGACGCGTTCAAATTGTTAAATTATTTTATAAAAACCAGCGTTCTGTGGAAAGAGTTTTTAGAAAATTACGTGAATTTTATGGTTTACATAATCGTCCATCTGAAAGCACTATTGGTTGAATTATTAAAAATTTCAAGAAACCGGTTCCGTGGGGGATCAAAAAAGTGAAAAATACAGTCGTAGTGGTCGTTCACCAGAAAATATTGGTTTGGTTCGTAAAAGTGTTGCTGAAGATCCTGAAATGTCCATTAGACAACGTTCACAACAACTTGGAGTTAGTGGATCAACAACATGGCGTATTTTACACAAGGATTTAGCTTTGAAGGCATATAAGGTCCAAATAACATAGGAACTGAAGGCATTAGATCATTTAAAACGTCGTTCATTTGTCAATTTCATCAATGAACAAAAATAATGTTTTCCGATGAAGCACATTTTGAACTTGGTGGCTATGTTAATAAACAAAATTGCCCTATCTGAGGTGAGGAAAATCCACGAATTATTTCTGCGAAACCTATGCATCTTAAACGAATTACTGTTTGGTGTGCATTAGGGTCAGATGGTGTAATTGGACCTTACTTCTTTGAAAATGCTGCTGGTGAAGCTGTACCTGTCAATGGTGACCGATATCGTCGGATGATAACCGAATTTTTGTGGCCTGAATTAATGAATATTAATCTAGAGGATATTTGGTTTCAACAGGATGGCGTTACACCTCATTTTACACACAAATCAATTGATTTATTGAGAGAAAAATTTCCTGGACGTGTAATCTCAAGAAACGGTGATGTTAATTGGTTAGACTATTTTCTTTGGGGTTGTGTAAAAAGTCAGGTATATAAAAACAATACACAATCAACTCCTGCTTTGAAAGATGAAATTATTCGTGTCATTGGCGAGAGAGAGCCTCAATTATGTCAAAATATCATTGAAAATTTTAACAAAAGAGTGGACGTCTGTGGAGCTGCAAGAGGAGGCCATTTGGCAGATATTATTTTTCGCATATAAATGTCATAAGTCATAACTGATACTTCAATTACCAATAAAAAGTTTTTGAATGTGAATGCAAATTATTTTTTATTTATTTTTTAAAAAACCGCGAAATTTGAAACACCCTTTACAAGTGAGGTTTGTGTAGATTCATAAGAAACGACTTATTATCGACATCTAACAAACTGTAGGTTTATAAATAAATACAAAAGCACATATTGATTAGACAAGGTGCAATTTAATTAGCAATACAAATTGATTATTTCAAGAAAGACGTATAGACCATTAAATGAATTAGTTTTGAGTGTCTGACTATAGAAGTAAACAAGGAAATTAACTTGAAATCCTAGAAATTACATCAATGCATCACTACTCTAACTTCGCGTAAGACAAAACTAAAAGACAGACTATATCTATGTAGTTGTTTATTGCTCAAGTGTATCGTAACATAATATGCAGATGATCGTTCATTATGTGTATATAAATCGTGAAAATTCGCTCCTAACGACATTCATTATCGCGCTGTTTACGATATTTAGAGTGATTTTCAGGTTCATCAGCTTATTTACACTATTAAATTAAAACGTACTTAATAGTAGAACATAAACGACCCGAGTTGAAAGTAATATCACCGGACGTGAACACTGAGCAATGCAATAAAAATTTTACGACTATAAATATTGTATTTTTGTGGACATTTTTTGCTTGCTCTCCGCTTCTAAAAAGACGTTTACAATTATGTAAAACTGAAAGTTATGAAAACACAGTAACAAATTGAAAATAAATATTTTAATTACTTGACTTCGTATCTATCTACACACATACATACACAGAATTTACATATACTGGAAAGTCCGTGGAGTGAAAATAAAGAAAGGAATTGTGCGATTTAAAACTGGATTTCTTTTTTAAAATTTAGACCAGATAGTCTAAAGTCTTTTAAATACGAGGGAGCGTTTTTATATTCGCGGAATGGGGGACAAGGGGTGGAAATAAAAAAACCAAATTATTTTTCTTTTTCAATATATTCACCTGCAAGACGGATACATTTTTCACATCTTTCAATTAATTTATTTATACCCTCATAAAAAAAATGATTTCTCTTTATCTGCAAAATACGCCGAAACTGCCTCCATGACTTCATCATCGGCAGTAAATTTTTTACCCCGCAGCTCTTTTTTCATTTTCGGAAACAGGTAATAATCACTCGGGGCCAGGTCTGGGCTGTAGGGTGGGTGATTCACAATTTCGAAGCCCACCTTATGCAGGGCAGCTAACGCAACGCGGCTCTTGTGGACGGGCGCGTTGTCGTGCAAAAGCAGAACACCTTTTGTCAATTTTCCCCGCCTTTTCTCTTTAATGGCTTCTTTTAGTCGCTCTAATATTGAAGCGTAATATTCTCCGGTTATAGAAACACCTTTATCTTTATAATCAATCAACAATATTCCTTCCGAATCCCAAAATACCGTTGCCATGAGTTTCCCAGCTGTTTGTGACACTTTAAATTTCTTGGGAGGTGCTGTGCCCTTTTTATGCCACTGCATGGAGTCTTGTTTGGACTCAGGTTCATAATGATGAACCCAAGTTTCGTCTCCAGTAACAATTCCACTCAATACACCATCCTTGTCTTCATTACAGAGGTCCAAAAATGCACGCGAACACTCTACGCGCTGTTGTTTTTGCGGCGGCGTGAGCATTCTCGGCACCCATCTTGCGCTGACCTTAGACATGCCGAGATGATCGTGTAGGATTTTAAAAATTGTTGTATCGGATACTCCAACCATTTCTGCGAGTTGTTTCTTCTTTAGTCGAGCATCTTCGAGTACAATTTGTTCAACTTTTTGGATAAGTGCTGGCGTGGTCACCTCAATGCTCCTGCCAGGCCTCGGGTCGTCTTCAAGGGATTCTCTTCCTTGTTTAAATAAATTATGCCACTTGTACACCATGGTTTTTCCTGGACAAGAGTCGCTGTAAACCAATGACATCTCATTCATTATGGTCGCGACTGATTTTCCTTGCCTGGTAAGGAACTTTATAACGGCACGATATTCGATTTTTTCCATATTTCACTTTTCACTCCTGATTATGTTACTTGGTTGACGATAGCTCAAAGACTAACTGTCTAATAACAATGAAACTTCGTATTTATACTAATCATGAGTCGCTGAACAGGCCACGCCCCCAATGCGCCTACTCACCCCTCTACAACCCGCTCATTCCGCGAATATAAAAAACGCTCCCTCGTACATACACAGAATTTACATGTACTGGAAAGTCCGTGGAGTGAAAATAAAGAAAGGAATTGTGCGATTTAAAAGTGGGTTTCTTTTTTAAAATTTAGACCAGATAGTCTAAGTCATTTACATATAATATTACACTTTGTTAATTTATAATAATGTATGGGGATAAATACTTATTTCAACAAGACAATTGTTGGGGGAAAATTTGTTGGAGGCTGTGATTGATTAACTTGATCCTTTAAGGTTGATATACACATTCTATCGCAGAGAAAACTGAACTTTCTTAAAACAAAAGCTTTCTATTTTGGTAAAATTCATTTATTTTATTCAAAGTAGTCGCCCACATGTCGAATGAATTTGTCAGTTCATCTTTAAAATGTCCCTCGAGATCGCTGTCAATGGCTTTTTACTTTTTAATTGCTGTAGAATAGGTAGAAATCTGAGGGGGGGGGGGGGCTAAATCCGGTGAAAACGGTGAATGGTTGATGGTTAAAATGCCATTAAAAATCAAGCCAAAAGCTTCTACAAACAGATGAAAACGCACACAAACCCGACACTTACACCGGTAACAGAATACACAACACTCCAAATATAAACGACCACGGCTGGAAATCACAAGTGAAGACAGCGAGCAATAATAGCAACAATACAACCAATATCAGGACTAATCAACGTCAGGACTGAGAGTAAAAGGGTTGAGTCCTAACTCCAACAAACTAAAAAGAAGTAGAAGAAGTAGGTTAAAATACCATTTGTAGTTAGAAAATCAGTGATAAGCGTCGAGCGATGAGATGGTGCATTATCATGTAACAAACGCCATTTTCACGATATTGAGGGGACACACGACGAATACGCTCCAAAAGACGCTTCATAACACCAAGATAATATACAGCATTGACTGTTTGACTAGTTGGTACAAACTTTTTGTGTACTATGGCTTTCGAATCATAAAAACAAATCAACATTGTCTTCACTTTTGACTTCTCCAAACGGCTTTTTTTCGGTCTTTCTTCGCTTAGATGCTTTCATTCAGAGCTTTGACACTTAGTCTCTGGACCATATTGAAAACACCACGTCTCGCTGCCAGTTACAATAGAATACCTGAAGTTTTTGTCCATTTTTGAGTCTTTAATCAAGTCTATACGGTCTTGAATTCAGCTTAGCTTCTGTGGTACAAACCTCGCGCAAATCTTTCTCAGGCCCAAATGCCGCGTCAAAAAGCGATGTATTGAATCTTTGGAAATATATAATTTCATTCTCACGTATCGCAATAAGGATTTCGACTCATTTCTGATAAATTCACGCACAAGTTCGATGTTAACAACAACAGATTTTTTTGCACTAGGATGTTCGTCGTCATTTATGTCCGTACGGCCGTCTGTAATCATTTATACCACTCATACACACTCGTACGTGAAAAACAAACATCACCATACACTTCTTTCATTAAATTAAACGTTTCAGTAAACGATTTACAGAGTTTAAAACAGAACTTAATATTTGCTCTTCGTTCAAAATTCATTTTTCGACCAATGCCAAATACACACAGTTACTTTATGCACAATGTCTTTGCGTCTAATGATGGAAACGTCATGATATTTTGACATAACATTGGTGAAAGATCTACCTTACTGAGGCATGGTTTTTAAATAGATGGCGCCACTACGAGTTTTCTCTGGGACACACTATGTATAACCCCTTTTCACATTAAATTTCGTATTCTGTATACATAATTCGACAACTAAGTTATCATCATCAGCAGATTTAGGTTAAAAAATATTAGAAATAATATAATAAAATATATAAACTAGGCAACTCAATGAAATTAATTGTCTCAGGAAAGAATTCCCCTACTTACTTAATTTCAAAGTGCTTAGTGAATAAATATAAAAATTTGCCAAAAAAACTTGAAAGCCTCTCAGTTATTAATTCAGTACAATTTATTCAAAGAATTAAAGATTGTAAATTAGAAGACAGGGAAATCTTAGTACCATTCGACGTAACATCATTGTTTCCTTCCGTGCCGATTCCAGAAACTTTAAAATATTTAGGTTTTCTTTGTAAAAATAAGATCGAACCAGAAAAAGTAAAGGAATATGTGCCACTGACAACCCTTGTATGTCCCGAAACTGTTTCCAATTCGAAGGTAAGTTCTATGAACAAAAACAGGAAATGGGCAATTGTCTTTTTCCATTTATAGCGGACCTATTCATGAGTAATTTTGAAGTTGAATTTAAACATAAGGCTAAACATTTTCCAAGAATTTGGATCAGGTGTGATCTGAGGATATGTTATGTATTATAGACACTGCTCAGACCTCCGACTTCGAAATTTACATACCAAATACAGACCATCCTAAATGAATTCGACAGATATATTTTCGTGTTCATCGTAGACCTTCTTGTGATACCTACCGTATATACATATATTAGGTGCGCAACTAAGTTCTCGCTGTTTTTCAAGAGATGGCTCCAGTAGTAAGTGCTGGTCGATTGTGACATAACCAAAACGTCATGAACCAAGCTTAGACATATGGTAAACAAACCGCTTTGACACATTAGTGATTTTGTTTTTGCGCCATATACTTTTGGTTGTGTGAAAATGTCTGATTTTGTGCCAAATCATCGTCATTTGCGGGAAGTGTTGCTTTTCTTCTTTCGTTCGAAGAAAACGGCGGCTGAAGCGCATCGAGAACTCCAAAAAGTTTACGGAGATGCTGCTCTAAGTGAAACAACGTGCCGTGATTGGTTCCGTCGCTTCAAAGACGGCGATTTCGATGTTGACGACCGTTCGCGTGAAGGAAGACCAAAAACCTTCGAAGACGCTGAATTGGAGGCATTACTCGATGAGGATCCGTGCCAAATGCAAAAAGATCCTGCTTCAGCATTAGGAGTTACCCACCAAGCCATTTCCCAGCAATTGCATGCATTGGGAATGATTCAAAAACAAGGAACTTGGATTCCTTATGATTTGAAGCCAAGAGACGTCGAGCGTCGTTTTTTCGCCTGTGAACAATGGCTGAAGCGGCAAGAAAGGAAGGGTTTTCTTTATTGCATCGTTACGAGTGATGAAAAATGGATTCATTACAGCTACCCAAAGAAAACAAAATCATGAGGACTGCCCGGTCATGCTTCTACGTCGTCGGTTCGACCGAATATTCACGCTGCGAAGGTTTTGCTGTGTATTTGGTGGGACCAGGGCGATGTTATTTATTATGAGCCGTTGAAACCGAACGAAACCATCACTGAGGAACGGTATCAAACTCAATTGATGCGATTGAGCCGAGCACTGCGCGAAAAGCGGCCACAATACGAGCACGAAAAAGTGATTGTACAGCATGACAACCATCGGCGTCACGTTGCCAAACCCGCTAAAACCTACTTAGAAACGCTCAAATGGGAGGTCCTACCCCACCCGCCATATTTCCCAGATATTGCGCCGTCCGATTATTACTTGTTCCGTTCGATGGCACATGGTCTGGCTAATCAGCAGTTCCGCTCATATGAAGACATCTCAAAATGGCTTGATTCGTGGATAGCCTCAAAAGACGAACACTTCTACCGTGACGGTATTCGAGCTCTGCCAGAAAGATGGGAAAAAGTTGTCGCTAACGATGGGCAATATTTTGAATGATTCATTTGTAAACATTTTTCACAATAAAGTCGCATTTTCGTCAAAAAACAGCGAGAACTTAGTTGCGCACCTAATATATAATAATGTGATATTAAATAATAAGTATTCCGATTACTTGTCCCTGTTTATGAAGTATTTTACAAACCTCACAAAATATTGTTACACCTCTGGTAAGATCGTGTAAAAAAAAATTTCTTTTGACAATCTATCTGCAACAAATTAAATAATCTATGAGAGCCCCAAATTTCGAAGTCAACTGGTCGTTTGTCATCACGTGGACTTCAGTTCACCCGACCTCTGTTGTGAATAAAATTGTCAACTATGCTTGCATACAAAAACTACGCTATTTCTCGTAACTATATGTGCACGTCGCAAATATTATTGTGCATTATATAATACAGCTCTCTATTTTAATAGTCAAACTCGTTTATTTATGTAACACTAGCCGTTTGTATGAAATTTGGTCAATGTTGTCTTCGAACACGCCCTGAAAGTTGTTTATAATTTTTTTTATTTTTACACAACGATTTGGGTCTTTTCAGTTTATTCGTTGGAAAAATATTATTAATTTTAATTTTTATACATCTTTATTGTAACAACTTTGTAATGTTTCCTTTATAACTTAATAACTTATTCATATTTGCATTACGATTTACGCACTACATTAACACTGATTAGAACTGTTTCGCTAATTATTAGTTCCGATATTGATGTTAGTCATACCAATTACAATTCTTCCTTTCTATATTCTATATTCATCTAAGTGTGCGATGAATGAAATATTAAATTTCTATGCAAGGGTGGATCTTTATGTCTTATGAAATCGTAGATGTCGTTAGATCACCGTGATAATTGGGAAAAAATTATATTAAACGGGGAATCCCTCATATCTAGTTGATGCTGTAACCACCGTAATTTACCAGTGAATAATCTGGCTGTAAATAATAGCAACAGTGGAAGTTTTACATAAAAATTTTTTTTCATTGTTTTTATTTTATTTTATTCATTTGTCTAACAATATAATTATACAAGGATAACACAGGCCAACCAATAAATATTTCTTGAAAACTTTTTTCAAAGTTCAACCTGTTTCTTATGTATTTTGGTATGCTGAATCCAAATTTTCAATCAGTTTTTTTCTACCACGTACCGATTTTTCGCAATCTGTATCTTTTATTGGGTATGATAGTATTAAAATATACAGTTAAGATTTAAAGGTACGTAATTTATTGTCAGAGTATAAATGAAAAATTTAACCTTTTTTATTACAATGGTAGTGTAAGTTTGAATATGAACAGTTTTTTAATTATTAATCTAAAGTTTTGTATTTCCTCAACCTCTTCACGGTAAAAGTTCGAGTGTAGCTTTTGCTTTCATATGATGCTGCTGGAGTTGCTCGTAGAAAGGCCCAATCACCCATCATGTTGACATTCCAACGACCCTGATACCGTTTCTCAATCTCCTTTATATCTTCGTGGAAACGCTATCCTTGTTCCTCACTTACAGCTCGAAGATTATCAGGGGAAAAATTTACATGTGAGTGTCAAAAATACACCTGCAGATTAGGAAGTATATGCCTTCGTGATTTTCTTTGCATTAGTTACGCAGATACTCAAAAGTGCATCTTGAGCATTTACCACTAATTGGGTGTAGAGACCAAGGTATTATTATACGCTCACAATGCATAAATAACGTAAAGTAAACATGCGAGGAAACTTTACGTCCTGTGGTATTTTGAAGTTCATTTTCGGATTGAGCATGTCAAAAAACATAAAGAGGAGCCAAATTTATAAAAAAAAAAAAGTTTTGTCATGGTTGGCCTGTGTAATTAAAACATATATAATATTGTATATGTACACAACGATAGTAACAATTATGTTAAATAATAAAAATAACAATAACAAATACAGCTGCTACGTGCGTGTTTTTAAAGCAAGTACTGTTTCTAAGTATATCCGCCGCACCGCTGAAGTCATCGTTCTGCACTATTGGTTAGTCACAGATGCCAGTACGGAAGCATTCGCTCGTGTTTACGTTTGTGCTCTAGTCGACAAGTTTCTGATGAAACCAGTATTAAAAAAAAGACTGTCAGGGATATTTTAAAGCGCAACAAATGCAAATGTTTCAAAATTTAAACAAGCGCAGAAATTTTAGAAGAATTAAATTTTGTGAAACCATGATCGAGATGGCTAATCGAGGTGAACACTTTAAAGAAAATATTTTATTCTCAGATAAGACCTCTTTTCCAATTTATGGTACTTACAGACCTTCAGTTTTGGGTATTGGTCCAAGGAAAATAAATATCTTCAGTTCAATAAAAGACCCTACCCTCAGAAATTTAATGTTTGAACAAGTATATTAGGCAACAACATAGGACCTTTTCTTATTGATGGTAACCTCACAGGTACAAAATAATTGAATTTGTTGCAAAATGATATTATTCATGTAGTCCGAAGTATTGCGGAGACAAGTGACGTCGACGGTGATGAACGATTCATCGGCCTCTCAACCTGAAGATATGTGTATGAATGAATATTGGACATTTTAGTGAATGAGGTTTATAAGCAGCGGACTACTTCCGCAGGGTAGGAGCGGAATAGTGAATAATATTTAAGCAGGACGCGGGCTAGGCCCCATTTAGAGTTTTAGATAAGACTAGTTTAGATTTAAATAGTCGGTTTTGTAATAAGTAAAGATTAAAGTTAGGTTACATTCGGTGTAGTGCCGCAGGCGTAGCACCGGATTCTAGAACAAGTTTTTTTTTTCTAAATAAAGGTGTCCGAAGTATTAATGCCAATTTCGAGGAAATTTGGTTTCAACATGACGGTTGCTGCATGCAGTCCTAGAGCAGTGAAGGAGTTTTTACAAAACACCTTCCCTAGTTGATGTTAGAAATGATACAATAAAACGGCCACCTAGATCACCTGACCACACTCCTGGTGACTTCTTTCTATAGGTTTATGTACAAGGAAAGCTGTGCCAATTTGAAGGGGCAAACAATTTAGAACAACTGCAAGAAATTTGAGAGTTTCAAAACGATCACTCCTAGAATGTTCGAAAATGTTATGCGATCATTTTAATGATAAGTTAGGTTACTGTTTAGAGAAGGAGTGGTGGGATTTTCACACGATAAAATGCTATTTTCACAAGAAATGGACTTAAAACACTAATATCCATCCTTTATTGGCTCATCCTATAGTGAGTCAGACGACCCTTAGTGTTCAACCAACATCATAACAACTCATCAAGATTATCTTTGAGCTTGTTTGCTACGTAAATTTAATGGAGTCTGTGGTTGATTAACTTAATCACCTTAGGTCGATATATAACCCCTTTCCGCATTAACTTTCGTGCTCGGTATACGTATTTCGACAACTAAGTTGTCATCAGCAGCAGATAATTAAACAGTGCCGCACATGGAAACCCCGACAAAAACCCGCACGAAACAAATTCCGTACACGATCTGTACCGTCGAAAGCCAAAACGCACTGGTGTGACACTATTTAATTATATGCTGATTATGTCAACTTTGTTGTCGAAATACATATACAGAATACGAAAATTAATGTGGAAAGGGATTATATACCAACCTTAAGTGATTAATTTTGTATGCTAAATAATTATTTTCTTGAGGATCTAAACTCTTAGGTTTTATTCTAACATTTAGTATTGTGGCGGAATCTTGATTCGTTAATAGTCGTTTCGTAATAAAAATATCTTGATTGTTATTTAAAAAAAAAAATAAGTGACGAATAAATAATTTAATTACTCATATAAACATAGAATTTACAATGTTGCAATTCTTCCTGTAACCTCCGGATCACCTTTTGCCAATTGTGTATAATTACGTGATATCTTTTCTATTATTTATTCAAAACGGAAACTAATAAATAATTAATAACAATAAATAATAGCATACACCAATAGATACACTATGGAACAAAGAACGAATCAACCAGTATATATTTTTAAACAAAATAGGTTTAATAATAATAAAAAAATGTATGAAATCGTTTTTTCTTTTTTAATAAAAGGTAACCCAACAATATATTCTTGTCCAATATTTTTCCCGGAATTAGTTTTATGTCAGCTTTGTTTAAAAGCTTTTAATTCCTCTTTAAGGGTTGTAGTTTGCTTATGTACTTTATTTTTTAATGTTTATGTTGTCTTGAAACAAAATTTACTTTTTTATCTGTCTTACCCAGTGAAATGCCAAAGTTTCCCAGTGTTTCAAATTTAATAACCAATGTTTGTATTTATCAAATATAAACATAAAGAAATCAAATTTCAATCTCAATTAAAACGTTAAAAGAGAAAGTACGTAACAATGTGTACTAGGTACAGATAGAATTCGCGACGGAAAAATCAGTAACACATTTGAATGAACGGTAAACAGACAGTTGTCAATAAAAAATCTTAATTTGAACCCCGACCACCGACAGAAACTTATCAAAGTTGTTTGTTTGATCGGCGGCAAAAATAAAACGAACTGTTTACTAAACAAAAAGAAGGCGTAAACATATCTATTTTGCCTGAACTGGAGAAGTCGAAGGTAAACACATAACGCACACAAAAAATAAGTGGATCAATAATTATTGGACACGCACATCTGGAATCAAGTTTCAATCGTGCCAAAGGACTATAATCTATTCTTCGCATTTTATTACATTTATGTATGGTACATAGATTAACATAAACATTTTTAATTAATACTACATTACTCAATATGATCAGCAGGAAATTTGTTTGAACGCTAAATACGCTTAGATTTCTGACGAGGCTGCCGATAAATCGACTGATGCAATAATTACAGATTATAATATAATACAAGCTCGTTAAATCACATTCATGAATGAAATGTGTGCTGAAACTAATTATTTTGTTTAGAAAGTAATATTTGTAATAACAACACTTTGTTTGAATGCTTATTCAATTAACATTAATGGAATTTATTTAATAAAGTCCAAATCTGACGAACAATACACATTAAGCAGTAATTAGTTTCTTTTGAAAGCTTGGAATTTTAAATAAATGCTTGGGAAACAATGCAAGTTGCGAACCCTTTTTGATATCAAATATACAAAAATATTCCATTTACGATACGTAATCTAATGCACAAAGAAATAACGAAATAATTATCAATTAAAACAAAGAAAACGAACAGTCATACGAGTAGTGGTACTCACCTTGCGTGTGCCGATCAGCTGAGCGCAATGTTATTGTGTGTATGTGTACGTTATAAATAAAACCACGACACGATTCGTTCTATATTGCTTGTGGAAACCCACTGACAAGAGTACCATACACGTTTCGTTTTATTCAACGAAACCCCCCCTCAATCCCGGTCGAGATCATGCGCCTTTCATCGAAACACTCGTGTATTTAATAAGTTATGATAAGGTATTGTGCATCCCGTCAATTTATGTGGAAAAAAGTGCATGTCAATTGCTATTGTTACGTGGCTGTTATACGAAAATAATGTCTATTATTGTTATTGTTTTCAATGAAAATGGATAAATAATGAACAAACTCTATAGTTGTTCGACGCGATTATTTGCTAGAAAAGCATTGTTGCTAATTTCAAACTTTTATCCCCACAAATAAAGGCTGTTTCAAATTTCTCGGCTTTTTAAAGAATAAATAAAACACGTAATTTGCATTCACTTTCAAAAACTTTTTATTGGTAATTGAAGTATCAGTTATGATATTTATATGCGACAAAATAATATCTGCCAAATGGCCTCCTCTTGCAGCTACACAGACGTCCACTCTTTTGTTAAAATTTTCAATGACATTTTGACATAATTAAGGCTCTATCTCACCAATGACACGCATCATTTCATCTTTCAAACCAGGAATTGATTGTGGATTGTTTTTATAAACCTGACTTTTCACATAACCTCAAAGAAAATAGTTTAACGGTGTTAAATCACTTGATCTTGGTGGACAATTAACATCATCGTTTCTTGAGATTACACGTCCAGGAAATTTTTTTCTCAATAAATCATTTGATTCGTGTGCGAAGTGAGGTGTAACGCCATCCTGTTGAAATCACATATACTCTAGATCAATATTCATTAATTCAGGCCACAAAAATTCGGTTATCATCCGACGATATCGATCACCATTGACAGTTACAGCTTCACAAGCAGCATTTTCAAAGAAGTAAGGTCCAATTACACCACCTGACCAAAATGCACACCATACAGTAA
Source organism: Dermolepida albohirtum (assembly GCA_031893035.1). Classification (NCBI taxonomy): domain Eukaryota; kingdom Metazoa; phylum Arthropoda; class Insecta; order Coleoptera; family Scarabaeidae; genus Dermolepida; species Dermolepida albohirtum. The sequence goes on along the minus strand of JAVIWB010003245.1, from coordinate 373,273 downwards.
CTCGTTTGGGATGCATAGGTTTCCCATGAATAATTCGTGGATTTTCCTCACCCCCAGATACGGCAATTTTGTTTATTAACATAGTCACCAAGATCAAAATGTGCCTCATCGGAAAACATTATTTTTTGACAAAAATCAGCTGGTTGTTCATTGATGAAATTGACAAATGAACAACTTTTTAAATGATTTAATGGCTTCAGTTCCTGTGTTATTTGAATTTTATATGCCTTCAGAGCTAAATCCTTGTGTAAAATACGCCATGTTGTTGATCCACTAAGTCCAAGTTGTTGCGAACGTCATCTAATGGACATTTCAGGAGCTTCACCGACAATTTCACGAACCAAACCAGTATTTTCTTGCGAACGACCACTAGGAGTGTATTTTTCACTTTCTTGATCATCCACTGAACCGGACTCTTGAAATTTTTTAATAATTCGACCAATAGTACTTTCAGATGGACGATTATGTAAACCATAAAATTCACGTAATTTTCTAAAAACTCTTCACAGAACGCTAATTTTCATAAAATAATTGAACAATTTGAACGCGTTGTTGTATCATGTACGAAGCCATTTTTATAAATGTCATACATCACACTTTTTAAATATCCACATACCCAGACAAATTCAGTGTGCCATGTATATTTTTTTATTCTTAAAAAAAACGCGCAATTTGAAACATCCTTTACATTGACAGTCATCGGCACTAAATCGGAGTAACCAAGGCGACCGTCGTATCATTAAAGAATATTTTCTGATGACCACTCTTAAAACGTCAGGATGCCTTTGACTTTTCCTAGTTCCTAGAAGGAGAAGGTAGGGTGAAAAATAATGAAAATGAATCCGGAACTATTGTCTTCGCGCTTTTTTACTTTTTTATGTTCCGAGGAAGGAATGCGGCCGTCAAGATTGACTACAAAGTTAAATTAAACTTATATAGGAATTGTAAGTGACAAAAATTAAATGAGTATTCCTTGTCTCAGTGAAGTAGGAAATAATGAATTTGTTACAATGAAAAGAAAACTATTTAAAGGTAAATTTAAATGGAGATTGTGGTTAATTTAAATAAATAAAAAAGAGGTAAATAAAACTCCTTACCACATCAATGTTCGTATTCTGTATATAGTTGTCATCATCAGCGGATAATTAATCACATTGGTTCCGTGGTAAAACTCGCACAGAATGACTCCGTGCAATTTTCTCCGCTAAATATCAAAACAAATTTCATACACAATTTAATGCTTCATAGTCTTAAAACTAAGGCTGCAGAAACAAGTGCTTTCGCAGTAGCGTATGGCTCAATTATTAACAATATTAAAAATTATAAATGTAATTGCTTTTACTACGATGGTAGCTGTTTATACTTCGGGAATAGCAAACGAAAAACAATTTTTTATTATCGAAAATAGTTTTATTGCTTTTCATAATATTCTCCTTGAAAATCAATGCACTTTTGCATATGCACGTTTAAACCAATCCGAAAAGCATTGCTGCCACTGTGAAGGCGGTATGTTCAAAAGAGAGAGTTTTGAATGCCTCAACTGCTTCTTCCGGCATAGAAAACCGTTGATCACGAAGTTTATTCTTCACGTGCGGGAACAAAAAGAAATCGCTGGGTGCTAGATCAGGGCTATACGGCGGATGGCTCATCAATTCAATGTTTTGCCCGGTCAAATATTCAATTATTTGAACCGGTTTGTTTCGGTTCGTTTTCCATATTTCTTCAAAAACTTTTGACAAACAAATAGTTGTGTACCATTACCGTTCAACAACTCTCTAGAGGCACGGTTACAACGTGACCGGTTTTTCCGAAAAAACAGGTGACCATTTGTTTGGATGTGCTTCGAGCGTGAACAACTTTTGTTGATTTTGGCTAATCTTGGAATATCCACACAGTCGACTGCTGTTTACTATCGGAATTATACGTATAGATCCAAGATTCATCACCTGTGACGACTTTATAAATGTTCTTTGAAGCACCGTCATTGTATTTTTTGTGTATTTCTTGGCACCAATCGCGAGTCCTTTTTTGAGCGGTTATCAAATTATGTGGTACCCAACGTGAACATAGCTTCTTAACGGCTAAATGTTCATGCAAGATCTTAAGCACGCTAGTGTTACTAATACCTAGAAATGCCTCGATCTCACGGTATGTCACATGACGGTCTGGCATTATCAATTCAGACACTACATTAATGTTTTGCGACACAACATTTGTGCGACGATCTTCAAGAAATTTATCGTCCAAAGAACGGCGTCCAAGTTTGAATTCACTATACCAACTATATATTGTAGTTTTCGATGCTGCTTCATCACCATGTAAAGAATTCAGCTCGTCGATGCATTCTTGTTGAGATAATCCACGCCGAAAGTAATGAAAAATAATTGCACGTAAATATTCGCGAGTTAATTCCACTATTTTGCGGACATAAAATTTTCAAATTACAATCAACAATAGAAATAGCAACCGGATAATAAAATTATCAAGGTAAACATATTGTCAAAAATGACAAATTTCACAATGCAATCTTCAGATTGGAGGCAATACTGACAATGTTGCCAGTTCTCGAAATATAAACCATTGTATTTGTTTTTTTTGTGATGTCGATGTAGAGTGACGCAAAAATTCGCTGTAGTATTGTGTCATTAGTATGCCTTCCAGTGCTGACTCAGTCATATTCCTGCGGCGAGGTGAAAATATGTTGGTGTATTTGGAAAAGAAGTGTTCTGCGCCTAATGATGTGATGTTCGCGAAATTAAAAAGGACGTTCGCATCATATTCGCACTCCCGGTTTTCAGTTAAACTCTTGTTTATGCCCGCTATAGTTTGAAAATCGGGATTCTTATTTATAACCGCACACAATTTATATGTTCTTAATCCTCCTGTACTATCTGTTAGATTTCCTAACGAAGCTTTGAGGTAATATACTATATTTAGCGCTTCATGTAATGATAGCTTGGTGTTCTCTAATTTGAAAATAGTATCTAAAAGAATTGAATAATTTTTGGAAATTTGCTCTCTTCAAGTATGGATTTCGGTATATGAAGCCAGCCGCTGACTTACTGAAATTTTTTGAGCATTTTACAGATTTAAATTTAAGATACAATTTTTAATAATCAGTAAAAATTTCTCATGATATAAAACAGGTAATTTTGATGGAGCCTGTGGTTGATTAACTTAATCACGGACTATTACTGTTAACAATAGAAATAGCGACCGGATAATAAAACTGTCAAGGTAAATATGTTGTCAAAAATGACAAACTTCACGATGCAATCATCAGATCGGAGGCAACACTAAGAGTGTTGCCAGTTCCCGAAATATAAACGGCTACCCTCGTAAAATAATTAAAACAGTGTCGTAGTATGATTTTAGCGTCAAAATGCGTTCAAATAGGAACTGATATGAAAATCACAGAACGATTTTAGTAGAAAATTATTGTATGAGGGGAGGCAGGATGAAAATTGGGATTAATATTAAAAGGTTGAGGAACGCTGCCTTAAGAGAAACTTGCCCCCATAGCAAAACTTGTTTACTATTTCGTCCAAAATTGTTTGCATTAACTTCTGTATTTTAACATACGAGGATAGTTTGACAAGTAGTGAGAATGACACATAGGTGACGCTCTAACTGGTAAAACAAATGCACTGTAATTTAGGTTGCCTATTTATATGTTTACATTCCGATATTTAGATAAATCGGTTGATTGGTTTATTTTTGACAGCTGATTGAAAAAGAAGCAACACGTCGTTTTGTTAAAATGGAAAAAGCAGAGTATCGTGCGGTGATTAAATACTTCGTAATTAAAGGTATGAAAGGTACCGAAATAAAAGATGAGTTACCGGAAACATTAGGTGAATCTGCTCCATCATCCGCCATAATAAGTAGATGGGTAAATGAATTTAAACGTGGTAGAACAAGCTGTGTCGATGAAGCGCGCTCTGGAGCACCCAAAATCATGACTTCTAAGGAAATGATTATAAACATCCATAATATTATTACGCAAGATCGACGACTCAAAGTGAGAGAGATAGCAAACATGGTAAACATTTCAACAGAACGCGTACACCACATTTTAACGAAAGAATTGGGCCTTCCCAAGCTTTCGGCAAGATGGGTGCGCATTTCCAATGAGTGTTTGGACCTTCATAAGCGGAATCCGGTTGATTTTTATAGGCGATTGTTACTTGCGATGAAACTTGGATGCATTACAGTACACCCGAAGCTAAACAACAGTCGAAACAATGGTTAGAACGTGGTTCTGCACATCCAAAGAAAACGAAAACCACTTTAACGGCAAACAAGGTGATGGCATCAATTTTTTGGGATTCAAAGGGCATTTTGCTCATTGATTACCTTCAGAAAGGTGCCACAATAAACGGACAATATTATGCAGAACCTCTACAAAAATTAAATGTTGAGATTCGTGCTAAGCGGCCAGGAATGGCAAAGAAAAAGATTCTGTTTCACCAAGACAACGCTCCCTCGCATACCAGCGCAGTTGCGATGTCCAAAATCCACGAGTTGCATTTCCAATTAGTACCGCATGCGCCGGATCTAGCCCCTCCCGACTTCCACCTTTTGCCAAAATTGAAAACGGCACTAGGTGGAAAGAAATTTTTGTCTAACGACGAGCTTATCATCTTCGTAAATGAGTATTTTGCAAACCTTCCGGAATCGCGTTTTAGAGATGGCATAAGGGCATGGAGCACCGTTGGAATAAATGTATTGCTCTTTTAGGAGAATATATTGAAAAATAAAAATTATTTTGTATTTAAAAAATTCGTTTTTCTTTTCCATTTTCACTACTTGTCAAACTACCCTCGTATCCTTAATGTGTTCGAGCACCAACATACGTCGCAAATGCATATTTAAACTGTATTTTCCAGATTTAGCTTTAGTATCTGAATATTAAATTAAATTTCCCTTATTATTCTGCATATCAAAAGCATTAAATTCAATTCGAATTTTTTATAATACTCTGCTCGATTCTTATTTAAATTGTACACTAATTCATTATTGTGAGCAAAATATATAATGCATTAAAAGCTGATACCTATTAGAAAGGATTCATATTTAATTCAATTGAGAAGGCGTGGCAAAACACAAATAGGCGGTATTCCGAAGATCTATGCAGTGCATGTTCCACTATGATAATGGGACTGTCGTAGTCGTCGTAGGTTCCCAATTAATCCTGCAACTTATGGTATTTTATTTGCGGACGAGACCGCACTTCTAATATAAACGAAAAAGTATGTTCTTTACGAGGATGGAATTTTAATTCGCGACAAAGAAAAACTAATATTTCCAAAGCATTTTAAAGTTTTTCACTTAGACATGTACGTAGACGTACTTTGGAAAAAACTTTTTGTTGTATCCCTAAAAGCATATTACGTAGAAGGGTCTGTGCTTTTATAGTAAAGAGTGTTTCAAATTTCGCGGTTTATTTAAAGAATAAATAAAACACATAATTTGCATTCACTTTCAAAAGCTTTTTATTGGTAATTGAAGTATCAGTATCATTTATATGCGAAAAATAATATCCGTCAAATGGCCTCCTCTTGCAGCTTCACAGACGTCCACTCTTTTGTTAAAATTTTCAATGACATTTTGACATAATTGAGGCTCTCTCTCACCAATGACACGAATAATTTCATCTTTCAAAGCAGGACTTGATTGTGGACTGTTTTTATAAACCTGACTTTTCACATAACCCCAAAGGAAATAGTCTAACGGTGTCAAATCACATGATCTTGGTGGCCGATTAACATCACCGTTTCTTGAAATTACACGTCCAGGAAATTTTTCTCTCAATAAATCAATTGATTCGTGTGTAAACTGAGGTATAGCGCCATCCTGTTGAAGCCGCATATTCTCTAGATCAATATTCATTAATTCGGTTATCATCCAACGATATCGATCACCATTGACAGTTACAGTTTCACCAGCAGCATTTTCAAAGGAATAAGGTTCAATTACACCACCTGCCCATAATGCACACCAAACAGTAACTCGTTTGGGATGCATAGGTTTGTCATGAATAATTCGTGGATTTTCCTCACCTCAGATACGGCAAGTTTGTTTATTAACATAGCCACTAAGTGCAAAATGTGCCTCATCGGAAAAAATTATTTTTTGAGAAAAATCAGCTGGTTTTTCATTGATAAAATTGACACATGAACGACTTTTTAAATGATTTAATGGCTTCGGTTCCTGTGTTATTTGAACCTTATATGCCTTCAGAGCTAAATCCTTGTGTAAAATACGCCATGTTGTTGATCCACTAAGTCCAAGTTGTTGCGAACGTCATCTAATGGACATTTCAGGATCTTCAGCAACACTTTCACAAACCAAACCAATATTTTCTTGTGAACGACCACTACGACTGTATTTTTCACTTTCTTGATCTTCTACGGAACCGGTCTCTTGAAATTTTTAATAATTCGACCAATAGTGCTTTCAGATGAACGATTATGTAAACCATAAAATTCACGTAATTTTATAAAAACTCTTTTCATAGAACGCTGATTTTCATAAAATAATTCAACAATTTGAACGCGTTGTTGTACCGTGTACGAAGCTACTTTTATAAATGTCATACATTACACTTGTTAAATGCCGACGTACCCAGATAAATTCAGTGCGCCATCTATATTTTATTTATTCTTAAAAAAAACCGCGCAATTTGAAACACCCTTTATTAGAGTTCTCATCTCAGTTGTTGTTATCGGTTGTCTTATTTTGCTGGTATCTGATCTTGTTTCTGCCCCGTAGGATAATATTGATCTGATGTAAAACTTATATTTTTAAATTTGATTTCGTGTTAACATATACTTGGATGTTAAAAGGAATCATTCAAATATTAATAATACGACCCTTAACTTTGTGTTATTCAATGACACCAGTTTTCCTGATGGTAAATGTTATTCCTTGAAACGTAGATAGTAAACAGGGTCTTATTAATATTTGAAGGATTCCTTTTAACATTCATCGATTTAGCAGATCGCCAAGATATAAAGCGTTTGTCTACGTACGCCCTGGCAACCGTGCTGCCGACTTAGTAAAATAAACACGCCCTTGTTCAGTCGTTACGTACATTAGTGTGTTGTACGATAGAGGAAAGCAATGTTTTTTCATGACATATACTTGTTTCGCCATATTATATCTCGTAGGCATTCTTTAATTGTCTTTTACTTCAGCCTGTACATCTCTTAAGCTTGATATGTTTACGCTCAGGTATCTGAAAGTCATTACTTGCTATATTACACATCCTTCTATTTCAAGCTTGCACCTTATAGGCTCCCTAGATGTGGTTAGACATTTTGTGTTTTATTTAAATACGTCCATATTATACATCTTAGTTGATTTGACAAGTTGGTGTTTCCTCTGGTGATCATTTTCTGCGTTTGTTATCCGCACAGCGTCATCTGTATAAGACATTATATGAGGGTAGCCGTTTATAATTCGGGAACTGGCAACACTGTTAGTGTTGTGTCCGATCTGATGATTGCATGGTGAAGTTTGTCATTATTGACAAATATTTGCTTTGACAGTTTTATTATACGGTCGCTACTTCTATTGTTGACAGTAACTTGAACATTTTATGTCAGCGAAAAAATGAAATTAACTCGCGACCATTTACGTGCAATTATTTTTCATAACTTTCGCCTTGGATTATCTCAACAAGAATGCATCGACGAGCTGAATTCTTTATATGGTTATGAAGGACCATCGAAAACTACAGCATATCGTTGGTATTGTGAATTGAAACTTGGATGGCGTTCTTTGGACGATGAATTTCGCGTTCCACAAATGTTGTTGTGTCGCGGAAAACATTAATGCAGTGTCTGAATTGATAATGCAAGACCGTCATGTGACATGCCGTGAGATATAAGGTCCTGCATGAACATTTAGCCGTTAAGAAGCTATGTTCACGTTGGGTACCACATAATTTGACAACCGCTCAAAAAAAGGACTCGCGTCGATTGGTGCCAAGAAATGCACAAAAATACAATGGCGGCGCTTCAAAGAACATTTATAAAATCGTGATGAATCTTGAATCTATACGTATGAACCCGATAGTAAACAGCAGTCGACTGTGTGGGAATTCCAAGATGAGCCAAAACCAACAAAAGTTGTTCGCGCTCGAATACGATTGAAATTTTTGGAAACTAATCTGCAGTGTGTATGTGGCTTTCGACGGTATAAATCTAGTACGGACTTTGTCTTCGTGCGGATTTTGCCGTGGTTCCTGGTGCGACACTATGATTAATTATTTATTGAAGATGACAACTTAGTTGTCGAAATACGTATACAGAATACGAAATTCATTGTGGAAAGGGGTTAATCTTAATTGATTAATTGAATCAACCACAGTCTCCAGAATAGAATACATTTCGTTTGTGTTAAATTTATCTTTTAGTCTGAACAAGCCACAGTGTTGACGAAACAATTGTTACCATTTTTCAAGGAAGATATAAGAAAATCACACGACCGAGTTTTCGTGTTTAATTTCAATGTAAAGTGTTTTATAAGGCATAAATAAATATTTTGTATTAGTTATGTGTTTGTTTTTGTTTTGTTTCTGAACAATTTTAAAAATACATAAATTAGCAGGTGACTCTAACTCAATTTCCAGGTACTGTATGTCATAATATTATATTTGCTTGTGACTTCAATTGAAATGAATCTCTAAACATACGGCTTCTTTTTCTTAAATTAAAAACAGGTCGCGTCTGCTCATATTAAATAAAAAATTAGAAATACAAAAGAACAATAATAAAAATGAAGTATTCATGCTGTTATTTGTTACATGCATGTAAATATTTACAAAGTTAATATTTTAAAAGTTTATGTATGTTATCAAGAAGTAATTATAATTGTAAATAAAATATTGCTTTAATGGTAAACACATACAAATTTTTTTAACGTCCGATGCTCATTCTTTATTTATGTATTCAGATAATATTTTGTGTTTAAAAAAAAGCGTAGGTCATATACGTTTATAAAATATATTTTGAATTAGTAATTTGGACTGTAACAAAACAGTACTCACAGTTTGAGTTGTTTGTTTATATACATACCCTGTTCCTAAATAGAAATAACTTCGCGTAATAATTTTTTTCATTGACTATCTCATTTATTTATTTACAACAGAATCAAAATAAGACGATATTTCTATTTATTGTGACCTTTTACAACTAAATAAATATTAATGTGCATCCTAATATATTGCTGCAAACAGTTATAAATGTTATTCTCGTATGTTTAGATTTTTCAACCAGTAGGGGATAATAAAACTAAAATTAACGACGTTTCGGGGGATTTCCCCATTTTTTAAATTATTTAATTGGTTTTCTTTTTTTTTTCAATTAACTTGCAATATATCTATTTCGTGTATACATATTTTTATTTGATGGGTTTTTTTCTATTAGTTTTTAAAAATATATTGATATTTATAAGTACGTATGTGGGCAAGGTGAAAAGTTCTCGGCCTGACACAGAGATGGCGTTACAATTGACAGAAATTTATGTTTCCTACGTGGCTGCATGTGTCTCTAGTTCATATGAAAACTTTCAACTTGTTCTCTCAAGTAGTTTGCAAGAATTTTTGTAGTAGCGTGTTTTGTAGTAGCGTGTTTGCGTGTTATTTTTTAAATGTATAAACTCGACTATCGTGCTGTTATAAAATTCTTTGTTTTGGATGGTTTAACCCCTATGGAGATTCGTCCGAAATTGACAAAAGTGTACGGGGACTCTGCTCCTTCGATGTCAATCGTTAAAAAGTGGGCAGCTGAATTTAAACGTGGACGTGGTCGTACGTCCCTCGAAGATGACCCACATGAAGGACGACCAAAAACCGCAACCACACCAGAAATCATCGAAAAAGTACATGATATTGTGTTGGACGATAGGCGAGTGAAAATGAGTGAGATGGCTAAAGCTGTGGGGATATCGGAAGAAAGGGTGCGAAACATTTTCCACAAAGAATTAGGGATGAGAAAGCTCTGCGCAAGATGGGCGCCGCATTTGCTGAATGTCGATCAAAAGCAAATGCGCAAACGATTTTCGGAGCATTCTTTAGACCGATTTAATAAGATCCGACCGATTTTGTGCGGCGATTTGTCACCATGGATGAGACATGGGTCCACCACTACACGTCAGAAACAAAACAGCAGTAGAAGCGGTTGGTGGAAGCCGATGGTTCAGCGCTAAAGAAAGTGTTTTGGGATGCAAAAGGAATCTTGTTAATTGATTACCTTGAAAAAGGCAGAACAATTACATGCGCATATTACTCTAACCTTCTTGACCAGCTGGATGCCAAAATTCGCGGGAAGAGGCTTGGTTTGAAGAAGAAAAAAAACATTTTTCATCAGGACAACGCACCCGCACACAAGGGTGCGTTGGCGATGGGAAAATTGCGGGATTTGGGGTACGATTGGCTCGGCCATCCTCCTTATTCTCCTGATTTGGCACCCTCAGACTTCCATCTATTCCAAAATTTGAAAAAATTTGTTTCTGGAAAGCGATTCACATCCAACGAAGAGGTTGAAAGGACCGTAGAAGAATATTTTGACAGCCTTCCAGACTCTCACTTCCGGGAAGGAATATTGATGTTAGAAAAACGCAGGAACAAGTGTGTTGAACTCAAAAGAGATTATGTAGAAAAATAAAATAATTTTTTAAATTTAAATCGCAGTCTTTCATTGTCAGGCCGAGAACTTCCCACCTTGCCCACGTACATTTTTTCCTCTTTTTTTTGTAAATTTGCGAAAACGAACATTTTAAATTAACAAAATTGGACCGTGTTTTTATGCGTTTACACTTGTATATGGAACTGACGGAACTATTATGAAAATTTGCGAAAAGTATAATTTGCAGGCATGTGTTAATTTTTCTTTTCCTCTTCCTCCCGTATCAATGTTCGAGTGTCAAGCGTACCTATAATTATATATGCACATGTGTTTATAAATTCACGTTGATATTGTTTGTATATACAGGGAGATGCACCTAGAGGTTAAGATATTATAAAGGTCATTGATATTGATAATATCTCTTGTATCTTTTACAGTAGTTTGGTCGTTTTTTATATACACCATTTCTTAAATTATGCATTTGTTTTAATTCTTTTCTGTATAGTGGATTTCAATATTGTTGAAGTCGAATTCATGATTTTCTTTTCCAAAGCATGTTTAGAGGCTGTTTATTTTGTTACTGTTTAAACTGTATAATATTTATTTTCATAAATTCTATCTATTATGTAGATATTGTTTTGTTTGTCCTACATATGTATGTACCTTGACAACATTAGCATTTATATATATATATATATATATATATATATATATATATATACACACACACTGTGTGTTGTTTTTCTTTAGTAATTTCATGTTTAATTTTGATAAAAATGGACTATTTTAATGTACTTTCCAAAGCGTTTGTTTATATTTTCTGACAGTATGTGGTACGTACGGGAAAGGCATGAATTCTGTTTTGCCATTGTTTGTGATAGTATTATCGGTACTTTCTGTATTTTTGTGGTTATTTTGTTTTCTCTGTTTTTAAGTGTGAATAACCCTTTTTCGCTGTTTTTTCTATGAAGTTTGAAGGTTAGTTAATCTTCTTCTTTTCCTGTCTACCAAGTTATGGATAAACGCGCTCTCTTGTTCTGTCGTTCAGTACATGCGTATGTTCTACGACAGAGGGAGGCAACGTTTTTTCATTATTTTACAGCATCGAAAAAGTACAATAGGTCTTACAAAGGAGTCGCTCGTTAATAACACAAATTTACCTTATGATAGATGCTATTCCTTGAAACGTATGTGGTAAACAGGGTGCGATTAATAATGGGTTATTCATTTTGATGTACGTTTTTCAATAGCGATTTTTGACGCATAAAGCGTGAGTCGTGTCAAACTTTCACGCTATTTTACGCGATGACCGTGAAGAATGATTCGAATCAGATCTCAACAGCTTGACTTGCCGTATGTCACAACTTGGCGTATTTTACGTAAGGATCTTAGTTCAAAAGTATACAAAATTCAACTTGTTCAAAAATTGAAAGCGACCGACCTTTCGAATCGTTACCGTTTCATTCTTTGGGCTCTTGAAAAGCTTAAAGAAGATCCATAAAGCCCATTTCTGGCTTAATGGCTACGTCAATAAGCACAATTGTCGTATTTGGAGTGAAGAACAACCCGAAGAGGTTCTAGAGCTACCATTACATCCAAATAAAACCGTGGTTTGGTGTGGCTTATAGGCAAGTGGAATTATCAGTCCATATTTCTTCAAAAATGAAGACAGCCGCTACGTAACTGTAAATGGCGCCCGATATCGTGCCATGATAACGGACTATTTGCTGTCTGACATTGAAGCTTTTGATCTCGACGACATTTGTTTCCAACAATCCGGCGTTACTTGCCACACCGTCCGTGAAAGCATAGCTTTATTACGAGAACAATTTGGTGAATATTTAATTTCACGTAATGGACCTGCGCAATAGCCGCCTAGATCATGTGATATCACACCTTCAGATTTTTTCTTTTGGGGCTACGTAAAGTCCAAAGTCTACATGAAGAAACCAGCTACGATTCTGGAATTGGAAGCCAACGTTACTCACGTTATTCGCCAAATACCACTTGAAATGCTCAAACGTGTCATCGAAATTTGTAACTTCAGAATGAACCATATTAGGCACAGTTACGGCCAACACGGAAATAATTTTTAAAAAATAAATGTCAAGAATAGTTCTTTTATTTTTTTTTAATTTTGAAAAAAGTTCCTCCAGGTGATTCACCCATTATTTAAACGAAATGTTTAAGGTTGTTTAAAGACCACCATTTTGAATTACTCGTGGCGAAAAGACTTCCACACATAAACGACGAAAAGAATATTGAAGTAACTGTATACAGACTAAAAATTTTAACGATTGATTTGAAAATATAATAGCGTATTATAAATAATTTTTATCAGCAAAAGTAAAATTTTGTACAGTGGTGTTATCTTAATTATACATATACTATCATTTTTCAGAGACGATCCTATCGCTTTTCTAAATATTAATAGGTGCTTTCATAGATATTAGCAACGCAGAAATGCAAGGCAGACCATATTTCAAGTACTTAAATATATTAACGACGCCACTGTATATTTTGGCACTTATACCGTGTTACATAAAAATTATCTTTGTTACTAATGCCAGCGTTTCAAATTTCATGCCAACTAGAAATACGGATAAATTAACGGCACCTGAACATAAAACTATGTGCTGCGAAAAGGGCTGCTGCTATGTCAATGTCAAGATCATCGTTACAACGCCAACTAATTCCATAGGATTACGAAACGATGAATCTCTATTAAGTAAATAAAATAGTTGTTAAATAACGGACTCTGTACTGGGCTATTTTTAAGATTATGCCTTGCATTATTCTTCAATATACAAAGGGTATTAGGAAAGTTTTGCAATACAGCTTTGTTTATTTAATTTTTTCAAAGTAATTTCCTCTACACTCAATACGCCTCTCCATCCTCCGAAACCAATCTTTAAACCAGTTCTGCCAAGTTTCACTAGGGAGTAAAGCACACTCGTTGTCTCAAGGCCGCAGGAAGTTCTCGTCACTGGAAAACCGCCTCCCTTTTAACTGTATTTTCACATGCGGGAGCAGTGCAAAGTCGCAGGGAGCAGGATCTGGACTGTATGGAGGGTGCTCGAGAAGTTTCAATCCTGGTCAAATATTCGGTGCAAGCACTGGCGCGGTAAGCATTATCGTGATGGAGGAACCAGGTGTCCATTCTTGACTTTGGCGGCAGATTCTTCATAGATTCAATGACTTTAGACAGGCACTGTTCAGTATACCACTTAGCTGTGACTGTCTTCTGTGTGTCCAGAACGGCGCGGTCCACAATTCCACTCGATTTGAAAAATACAGCTATTGTTTCCTTCTTTACAGATCGAGATTTTCTGACAACTACGGGTGTGTCTTCATCATCAAAGACCTAAACTGTGCTTTGAGCTTTGGTCGCCAAGTCTCGTCACCTGTCACGGTGTTGTTCACGTACCGACATTGTCCCTTATTAAACTTTTTTTTAGCATCTCCCGGCACCAAGTCACACGTCGCGTCATCTGCTCTTCGGTCAGTCGATGCGGCACCCAGAGAGAACAAAGTTTCTTCACGTGCAAATAATCATGAAGAATCGAACGAATTGCTGGTGCATTTAGGCGTGAAGCACCCTCTATCTGTTGGTAGGTAACTCGCCTATCCACGCCAAACAGTAGTAACGTTTTCCTCCGTAACTGACATTCGTGGCCTTCCCGGCCTCTCAGCAACCTCCACAGTTAAGTTTCCCCTTTGGAATTCTCTATACCACCTGAATATCGTTGTGCAATGTGGACAAACATCACCTAGTGCAAGAATCATTTCTTCGAAGCACTGGTCTATGTTTAAACCACGCACGAAATTATAACGCAAAACTGCCCTTAACTCATTTCTTGACCACGATGCCATCGCAAGCACTTCACACTTTCACTGCTAATGAATAACTGAGTCCATCGACATGGCGCGGCGGCTACTATACACGTATGAACATGTCTTAGCATGCAGAAACAAGCAGCTTCCTACGATTCATTGTTGCATCATATTGCGAAACTTTCCTAATACCCTTTGTATTTTCAAAATACTCCCCATTACGATCAATAAATCTTCGAGGAAATTTGTGTTTCTAGAGGTATATTATTCTCTTTTTAAGCATCCAGAGTATCACTAGAGCATTTTTTGAGTTCTCGGGGTGTAGTCGCGTTCTGTTCACTTTCTTACATTTCGTTTTTACAAGGGACATTCTCAGGGCAGGTGTTGGACTTGTTGTTGTTGCACTGAAATTGTACTAGTTTCTGTTTTTTTGTGCTGTCGTTCGTAAGCAAAATATGGAATCTCCATTTATTGATTTAAACGTGAATATTAAGTACAATTATTTAAAAAGTAAACATTGCAAAAATGCTCATTATAATACTAATCGCAATAAACGATTGTGTTTAAACAGCATTAAATGAATTCGGTTCCATTGAGAAGCCGGCGTGTCTGCCCGAGGTGCTAATTGGCAATCTGTTAGTCAATAAAAGTTTAGTATGCTATTAGCGTGCTTTAGATACGTGACAAATATGTTAAACATAAAAATAATTTATAGTTTCAAAATTATGTATGCAGTACCTGGTAATTAAGTTAGCCCAGGTGTCAGTTATAATAAATAATACATACATTTTAAATATATATATTATTGTTCTCTCTCTGAAAGACGAATGTACATATTTATTAAATAGACAGACTGTTTACAATATACATACTGTTATGATTATGTGTTTTAATAAAATGTATATTAATAAAAACTTGAAAAGGTAAGTATATGAAGTCGAAATACGTATACAGAATACGAAAATTAATGTGGCAAGGGGTTATATATAAACCTTCAGTGATCAAGTGAATCAACCACAGGCTCCATCAAAATTACCTTCAAGTATACGAGGGTAGTTGGACAAGTAGTGAGAATGGAAAAAAAACGAATTTTTTAAATACAAAATAATTTTTATTTTTCAATATATTCTCCTAAAAGAGCAATACATTTATTCCAACGGTGCTCCAATGCCCTTATGCCATCTCTAAAATGCGATTCCGGAAGGCTGGCAAAATACTCATTACGAAGATGATAAGCTCGTCGTTAGACGAAAATTTCTTTCCACCTAGTGCCGTTTTCAATTTTGGAAAAAGGTGGAAGTCGGAAGGGGCTAGATCCGGCGAATCAGGCGCATGCGGTACTAATTAAAAATGCAACTCGTGGATTTTGGACATCGTAACTGTGCTGGTATGCGAAGGAGCGTTGTCTTGGTGAAACAGAATCTTTTTCTTTGCCGTTCTTGGCCATTTAGCACGAATCTCAACATTTAATTTTTGTAGAAGTTCTGCATAATATTGTCCGTTTATTGTGGCACCTTTCTGAAGGTAATCAATGAGCAA
This sequence comes from Dermolepida albohirtum, assembly GCA_031893035.1. Classification (NCBI taxonomy): domain Eukaryota; kingdom Metazoa; phylum Arthropoda; class Insecta; order Coleoptera; family Scarabaeidae; genus Dermolepida; species Dermolepida albohirtum. The sequence goes on along the minus strand of JAVIWB010003245.1, from coordinate 357,266 downwards.
AATGCCCTTTGAATCCCAAAAATCGATGCAATCACCTTGTTTGCCGATAAAGTGGTTTTCGCTTTCTTTGGAGGTGCAGAACCACGTTCAACCATTGTTTCGACTGTTGTTTAGTTTCGGGTGTACTACAGTGTATCCAGGTTTCATCGCAAGTAACAAATCGCCTAGAAAAATCAAGCAGATTCCGCTTATAAAGGTCCAAACACTCATTGAAAATGCGCAAACGAGTGAACTTTTAATCAGTCGTAAGCAATCGCGGCACCCATCTTACCGAAAGCTTGGAAAGGCCCAATTCTTTCGTTAAAATGGGGTGTGCGCGTTCTGTTGAAATGTTTACCATGTCTGCTATCTCTCTCACTTTGAGTCGTCGATCTTGCGTAATAATATTATGGATTTTTATAATCATTTCCTTAGAAGTCACGATCTTGGGTGCTCCAAAGCGCGCTTCATCAACACAGCTTGTTCTACCACGTTTAAATTCATTTATCCATCTACTTATGTAGATGGGATGATGGAGCAGATTCACCTAATGTTTCCCGTAACTCATCTTTTATTTCGGTAGCTTTCATACCCTTAATTACGAAGTATTTAATCACCGCACGATACTCTGCTTTTTCCATTTTAACAAAACGACTTCTTTTTCAATCAGCTGTCAAAAATAAACTAATCAACCGATTTATCTAAATATAGGAATGTACATAAACATATAAATAGGCAACCTAAATTACAGTGCATTTGTATTACCAATTAGAGCGCCACCTATGTGTCATTCTCACTACTTGTCAAACTATCTTCGTATGAATGATAATTTTAATATTTATAACTCTATATTGACACAAATTACGTATAGAAAATAATATAATATTGATACTTACTTTGATTGTTTGTATTTAATTCTAGTCTTAGGGAATGGTTGGTTCTTGCCGGTTCTTATTCGTTCTAGGCGGTTTTATAGGATTTTAACATTAAACAAAAACTGACTCTTCTTAATTTTACTAGCGATTAGTGAATTAAATTAATTATAAAAAATTGTAATTTCCATTTATATTCTAATTTCTTCCTATCATAAATCTAGCTTTTCATATTATCTATGGCAATAATATTTCTCTGTAATCTTTTCATCATTAATGTCTTCATTATACCCTGCTTTATGCACGAGGGTAACCATTTATATTTCGGGAATAGCAAATAAAAAAAAATTTTTATTATAGGAAATAGTTTTATTGCTTTTCAAAATATTCTCCTTGAAAATCAATGCACTTTTGCATTCGTTTAAACCAATCCGAAAAGAATTGCTGCCACTGTGAAGGCGGTATCTCCAAAATATGAGTTTTGAATGCCTCTTCCGGCGTAGAAAACCGTTGACCACGAAGTTTATTCTTCACGTGTGAGAACAAAACGAAATCACAGGGTACTAGATCAGGACTGTATGACGGATGGCTCATCAATTCAATGTTTTGCCCGGTCAAATATTCAATTGTTTGAACCGACCTGATTGCATTGTCAATGTGGAGAATGATCTGTCGTTTTCGGTTTGTTTTCCTCATTTCTTCTAAACTTTTGGCAAACGAATAGTTGTGTACCATTCGGATTTGACCATTCTATAATTCTCTAAAGACACGGTTGCAACGTGACCGGTTTTTTCCAAAAAAACAGGTGACCATTTGTTTTGATGTGCTTCGGGCGCGAACAACTTTTGTTGGTTTTGGCTCATTTTGGAATATCCACACAGTCGACTACTGTTTACTATTGGGCTCATAGGTAAAGATTCTAGATTCATCACCTGTGACGACTTTATAAATGTTGTTTGAAGCACCGCCACTGTATTTTTTGTGCATTTCTTGGCACCAATCGACGCGAGTCATTTTTTGAGCGGTTGTCAAATTATGTTGTACCCAAAGTGAACATAGCTTCTTAACGGCTAAATGTTCATGCAGGATCTTATGCACACTGGTGTTACTAATATCTAGAGATGCCTCGACCTCACGATATGTTAACACATGGATCAATAAGTCCCGAGACTAACCCATAGATGGCGCTCGTAGTAAACCAGTAACCACGTCTTTCTAGAGTACTAACCTTTGCTTGAAACGTGTCAAAATTTTAAGTCGATCGGACCAGAAACAGCTGAGTTATCGAGGAAGTCGTTTTGTAGTTTGTTTAAACAATGGAAAAAACCGAGTTTCGTGTTCTGATAAAACAAATGGGTAAAAACACCACGCATGCAAAACAATGGATTGAAAAATGTTACATTTGTCCATCAAAAGCAACGATTTGTCAGTGGTTTGCCGACGTGGTCGTTGACGCGGAACACTAGACCTGTGGAAGCCGTTACACCGGAAAATGTGAGTGAAGTGACAAAAATTATAATGAAAGATCGTAAAGTGAAGCTCCGTGAGATTGCTGAGATGACACAGATATCATATGGAAGTGTATTTACTATCCTTCATGAAAAATTGAGCATGAAAAAGGTTTTTTCCAAGTGGGTGCCGCGATTGCTCTCGATGGAACAAAAACAGCAACGAGTCGATGATTCAGAAAGCTGTTTATCGCTATTTACTCGCAACAAAAAAGATTTCTTGCGTCGTTACGTGACCATGGACGAAACATGGATACATCACTACACTCCAGAGTCGAAGCGGCAGTCATCTGAGTGGCGCACAGCTGGCGAAAGCCGTCCGAAACGTCCGAAAACGCAGCAGTCAGCTGGCATGGCGTGATTTTCATTGACTACCTCGAAAAAGGTAAATCGATCAACAGTGATTATTATATTGACTTACTGGTGCGTTTGAAGGAGGAAATCGCAAAAAAACGACCGCACATGCAGAGAAAAAAAATCCTTTTTCACCAAGACAATGCACCCTGCCACAAATCGATGAAAACAATGGCAAAATTGAACGAATTGGGTTTTGATCTGCTTCCCCACTATTTGCCAATTTAGCCCCCAGTGACTACTCTTTGCTGATCTTAAAAAAATGCTACAGGGAAAAAGATTTGGCTCAAATGAGGAGGTCATCGCTGAAACTGAAGCTTATTTTGAAGCGAAAGATAAATTTTTTTATAAACATGGTATTGAAAAATTGGAAAAGCGTTGGAACCATTGTATCACCCTAAAAGGTGATTATGTTGATGAATAAAAAAAATTTTGCAAAAAAAATGTTGTTTTCATTGTTAGTCTCGGGACTTATTGATCCATGTGTTACATGACGGTCTTGCATTATCAAATCAAACACTGCATTAATGTTTTCCAACACTACAACATTTGTGGGACGACCTTTACGAAATTCATCGTCCAAAGAACGCCATCCAAATTTGAATTCACTGTACCAACGATATGCTGTAGTTTTCGATAGTGCCATTAAAAGGGCGTCGAGTGCAATCTTGAAGAACATCTCTAAGGATGAACTTAAAAATTCATTCGACATGTTAATTGAGCCCGTTGTATTGAAGCCGAAGACGACTACTTTGAATAAAATAAATGAATTTTAGCAAATAGTAAACTTCTGTTTTTATTTTAAAAAAGTTCCGTTCTCTCTGAGACAGATTGTGTATATCTATTTAAATACTAGTCTTCCCAAAAATAAGGTGTTTTTCGTACTATTATGTTATGAATCATAGACATGCTATTACTACCAATATTTTGTTTACATGGCGTAAAGACCATCGTACATGAATTCGTCAGATATATTTTCGTGTACGTCATAAATCTTTTTGTGGTACCTACTCTACTGTACATAAAAAAATAGTACGTATTAGGTAAATGATAACACAAGAAGTATATACATCTTTCTCTTTTCATATTGCCTGAGTTATGTGGAGAATTACAATCTCTTTGACATTGAAATCTAAATATGTGTACATGCATAGATACGTACAAGTGGACATTCATAATTATTCACCTTGCACATGTGACGCATGAGTAAGTATGTACCGATACACATGGTACTTTATGAGAATATATTACATACATGATTGTTTCTAAGTAAGCAAGCAATTTATACAAATACGTATTATTATTATTAACAGACCTTACCGCTTTAAGTAGATTTATAGCAGCTCACAATTTCAGGTTTCTATTTCCAGTTTCATAAGAATGTCGAATAAGTTTAAGGCACGTGAAGATACGCAGTAAAATATTGATGTAAATAAGAATTTAATTTATAATTCAATATATTAGCCCCTATAAATAATCGCCCAGGAAGCGTTCGTATATTCTAATAAAATGTTCAAGAGATATGTTCCTTATTCGTATTCAGCTATATTTGCCAAAGTGGTTCATATACTCAGAAGTCTCATTTCAATGAGAAAAAAATTTGGGAGTCCAGGAGATATAAACGAAAGTACAGTTACAGTCATTAAAAAATGGGACGATTGTTGTTACCTATACTTGGTTTCAAAAAGAGAGACAAATATCTGAACAGTATATTATTATATCTAAATATAATTCTTTTATATATTGCAGATACTTCGAACTAAGCAGAAACTATATCTATCCTTAACAAGTAATAGGATGTAGAGTCTAATATCTAAAACATACAACCATGCTCAAATGTATTAGACACCTTACGAATTTATGTACATACATACATATATAGTTTATATAGTTTAGTCAAAAGAGAGGTGAGGAAAATAAAACTGTTGTGAAAATTATGTACAAAGTGTTATTTAGTAATATAGTACAATTTATCAATATTTTGTCGCTCCGCCCTTGGCTTTAATGACAGCTCGCACTCGTCGAGGCATACTTGCTACTAAATTGTACCATCTGCCGGTGGTATTGCAGCCCATATTTCGCGATTTTTTGTTGATAATTCTGCTTTTGACAGGCATTTATGTTCCGTGATCTTAGTTTTTAAGATACGCCACAAATTTTCAATGGGCGACAAATCGGGACTTTGTGGCGGCCAATTCAATACCTCCACTGTGTTTTCCTCGAACCAACGCATTACAGCTCCCGATTTGTGGCAGGGCGCATTATCTTGCTGAAAAATGTATTGTGGAATATCCTGGTCGAATAGTTTTAGCACAGACGGTTCTAATACTTCCTCCAACATGGCTAAATAGCGTTGGCTATTCATCCGTCCATCGCACAGGTACACTTCTCCAACACCGTATGCAGACATACAACCCCAAACCATGATACTACCACCTCCAAATTTTACTGTGGGAATGATACATTGTGGTTCATAAGCTTCCCCTTGCCTGCGCCGAACGTATAGCGTCCCAGGTAGTCCCCAAAGCTGCCAGGCAAAAGAAGAAAGCACTTAGACAGGATTAATTTTGTTTAATGTTACATGTAGACTGAATTGCATACAGCGATAAGAATATTAGTCATGAAGATGTACTTACATACCTCGATATTCGATTCATCAGACCAAAGAATCTTCGACCACTTCTCGATTGTCCAATTTTCATGTTATTTGGCCCATAAATACCGCTTCTTTTTATGAGCGTCAGTTAAAAGCGGTTTACGTCGCGCTTTACACCCTCGTAAACCAGCACGCTGGAGACGCCTTCTCACTGTTTGCGCAGAAACTGTTACGCGATAACGCTGTTTCAGCTCACTGGCGAGCTGTTTCGACGATTTTTTCCTATCACTGAGAGCCAGTCTTTGTAAAATTCTGTCTTCTCTAATCGAGGTACAGGGTTTTCTGCCACTGTCTGTTAACAAACGACCGACTCTCCTGATAGCGACTAATGGTTGTACGGACTGCACATCGCGAACGTGTTTTTTTTTTAATTGCAGCTATTGATAACTTCTGGGAATGCAGTAGCACTATTTGGGCGCGTTCCCCTACCGACAATTCGCGTGTTTTAGGCATTTTTCTTCAATAAATAACTGACACAACGTGAAAAAATGGGATAATCTAATTGATCTCTACCACAAACTCACAAACGCACGTTGCTCACACACTGCTAGAATGATACTAAATTTCTAAAATCCACAATTTCCCCTTTCCACCCATTTTTCGACCAAAGTTACACTGTTACTTCATGCGCAATGTCTCTATTTCTAATGGTGCAAATGTCATGATATTTTGACATAACATTGGTGAAAGATCTACCTTATCGACGCATATTTTTTTAATAGATGGCGCCACTAAGAATTACTATTTTAAAAAAGTTCGGTTTTCTCTGCGACAGACTGTGTATTTATCAGTTAATTTTATCAAGTATCTAGGATTAATTAGAATAATTATAGACATATTCTTTAGTGTCTATTCTTGTATTCATTACGTTTATTACTATATACAGTACGATTTTAATTTATGTGCCATAATCATTTTATTAGCCTTAAGTGAAAGATGCGAAATTAATTCCTCTTACGATTTATCTTATTTTGTGAAATTAGTCATGACAATATCTTCCTGAATTTTTCATCGTTTCTCACTAGAAACATAATGCATTTTTTCTGAATATTTCATTAAAATATACCAATGTTTACTGGGTGTTCTTTTATTTATTGTGAGCCAGTATACGTTTCTAGTAATCGTCGACAAAATTGAATTACTGAATTTGTTTCCAATACATTGAAATTCTACAAAAGAAGAACATCAAACGCCGAACGTAATATTCACTTTTGGTTTCAGCCGCGTCGCACTTGAAGCTTCCACGGATGAGTTATAGCTTCCGCGTGTTCTTAATTGTTTGATCTATACCTCGGCCGAGACGATGGATGTGCGAATAAATTAACGGATGTATTGTTTATCATTGCGTGCAATAACCAGTTGACCCTGGTTTCACGTTTAAATTAGTAAATTGTAGCGTGCAAACCATTATATGATTTAACTGTAAATAAGCTCGATAAAGAACGTTATAGATGTAATAAGGTCATCATAATAAATTAACGAGCGGTGGGAAATTTTGAAAGTACGAATTTTTAGCGCGATATGGTGCGAATGCTTTAAACAAATGACCGGCACATTAATTAATAAATTGATACGTCGTAAGTAGTAGGACGAAACATGTAAATTAATAATAAACTTTGCAGACGAATTCTATCTTTCGCGTATGTACATTCTTAAAATTAAAATTAACAATGATAACAAGAAACGAAGGAGTTTTACCCAAATTGTGGCAGTTCTATCGGTTAAATAAATTTTTAAAAAAATTTGGTTAACAGCGTGTTACGATACATGCTCGTAACACCTTTATTAAATCAGATGTATTTATGTCCGTACTACGTATGCAAAGCTTTAATTCCATTTGCATTATCTTCCTTTCATACGTTTCTCTATATGCTTTTTTTCTGTACGCCGGACGTTAGAAAATGATCGCGGTGCACACTGGACTCGCTTACAGATCTGCATTGTTAAAGAGTGCAATTCGGAATATTTGATAAGTAGAAGCATTATCTTTTTGGTATTCCTGATTATTCCTCTCCTAATTTAGGGAATAAAAATTTAATCGATTTTCTCTAAAAGTTGAAATATTTTGTTATGAACGAAAGAAAATTCATGTTCTGCTTGTTCAAAGGTACTGTTTTGCCTACTTGGAAAGCGAAATTCAGAACTTTTTATTTCGACGAAAATCGCAATTTTTTCAAAAGGGTATACTCGTAAAAATTAGCATTTTTCAAATGTTATTGCATATTAAAAAATGGTCGCGTGGCGACATTTTCGAGAGTCCTAAGAACGTTTCTGAATCCAAAAGTAATCTAACTCTTTCCACTTAACCCTGAGAGAAGGAGATCCTTGAAAAGCCATGCCAAAACATGAATCTTCAAAAGCATAATTAGATTATCTCTAAACTTTGAACGATTATGGTATGAAAGAAAGAAACTGCGTGTTCTGCTTGTTCGGAGGTATTGTTTTGCCTACTATGAAAGTAAAATTCAGAACTTTTTATTTCAACGAAAATCGCAATTTTTTCAAAGGGGTATACTCGCAAAAATTGGCATTTTTCAAAAGTTATCGTATATTAAAAAAATACTCGCGTGACGACATTTTCGAGAGTCCTAAGAACGTTTCTGAAACCAAAACTAGTCTAACTCTTTCCACTTAACCCTGAGAGAAGGAGATCCTTGAAAAGCCATGGCAAAACATGAACCCTCAAAAGCACAATTAGATTATCTCTAAAGTGTGAACGATTATGCTATGAACGAAAGAAAATTCGTGTTCTGCTTGTTTAGACGTACTGTTTTACTGACTACGAAAACGAAATTCAGAATTTTTTATTTCGACGAAAATCGCAATTTTTTCAAAGAGTATACTCGCAAAAATTGGCATTTTTCAAAAGTTATCGTATATTAAAAAAATACTCGCGTGGCGACATTTTCGAGAGTCCTAAGAACGTTTCTGAAACCAAAACTAGTCTAACTCTTTCCACTTAACCCTGAGAGAAGGAGATCCTTGAAAAGCCATGGCAAAACGTGAATCTTCAAAAGCATAATTAGATTATCTCTAAAGTGTGAACGATTATGCTATGAACGAAAGAAAATTCGTGTTCTGCTTGTTTAGACGTACTGTTTTACTGACTACGAAAACGAAATTCAGAATTTTTTATTTCGACGAAAATCGCAATTTTTTCAAAGGGGTATACTCGCAAAAATTGGCATTTTTCAAAAGTTATCGTATATTAAAAAAATACTCACGTGGCGACATTTTCGAGAGTCCTAAGAACGTTTCTGAAACCAAAACTAGTCTAACTCTTTCCACTTAACCCTGAGAGAAGGAGATCCTTGAAAAGCCATGCCAAAACATGAATCTTCAAAAGCATAATTAGATTATCTCTAAACTTTGAACGATTATGCTATGAAAGAAAGAAACTGCGTGTTCTGCTTGTTCGGAGGTATTGTTTTGCCTACTACGAAAGCAAAATTCACTTTTTATTTCGACGAAAATCGCAACTTTTTCAAAGGGGTATTATTACTTGCAAAAATTGGCATTTTTCAAAAGTTATCGTATATTAAGAAGTGCTCGCGTGGTGACATTTTCGAGAGTCCTAAAAACATTTCCGAAGCCAAAAGTAATCTGACTCTTCCCACTTACTCCTGAGAGAAGGAAAACCTTGAAAAGCCATGCCAAAACGTGAATCCTCAAAAGCATAATTAGATTATCTGTAAAGTTTGAACGATTTCGCTATGACCGAAAGAAAATTGGTGTTCTGCATGTTCAGAGGTACTGTTTTACCTACTACGAAAGCGAAATTCAGAGCTTTTTATTTCGACGAAAATTGGTATTTTTCCAAAGTAAAATCGTAAAATTTGGCACTTTTCAAAAGTTATCGTATATTACAGGATGCTCGCGTACTGGCATTTTCGTGAATTCTAAAAACGTTTCTGAAGTCAAAATTTTGATCTTAATCCTGAGAAAAGGAAGAACTCGAAAAGCCATACCAAAAACATGAATCGGAAAAATTGGTATTTTTTCAAAAGAGTTACTGTGGTACATAGTATGAAGACTTAATTCAAAACTTTTAATCAACTGCCTTTGCAGACAATATGCTTGACATTATTACTTCATGCAAAAGAAATTTCAAGATGCTGAATTTGAAGCAGATTTACCAATAATTTATAACAATTACAAAGTAGTAGTTGAAACAATTGATAAATCACAAAATCCTTCGTTACTACTAGTGGATTCACTGCAAATACTGGACACACAGCTACATGCTATTAGCGACGACAAAAATATTAGCGTTATAGCTAAAGTAGAGAGTGTGCTAAACGAAGATACAGATTTCTTCGCATTAAAACAAATTTATAGTGACAGTGTGTGCACAGATCCGTAAGTATTAACAAACATTACTTTAAGTATGCTAGATGTAAAACGGTCGTTCTCTTCATTTACGAACACTTTTTCCCCACGGTGAACTCGATTTACCGTAACAACTGTGGAAACATATCTGATGTTTCAAATATTTAACCGATCTTATCCTATTTGTTATTACACTTAAAACGCTGCTTAAAAGGGTGTTTTACGTTTCATAAATTAAATATAATTTGATTGTATTTTATTTACCTGCCATCGAGCGCACGCCTGATCATATTCCTCACTCTACATGTCAGTCTTAAAAAAGTATCACTTTGAATAACGTTTTATGAAAATAATTTAATACACTTCACAATCCATAGCTGGCCGCGATGTAAAATCTCTTTGAAAGTGTATTATCAGTTTAAGAATCACACAATAATAATTGTATAAATCACCTTAAACCTATGAATAAATTAATTTAGTTTAGTTTAAAGTTCACATAACCTGTATTCACTTGTAGGCAACAGAGAATTTTCATATAGTAATCTAGTACGTGTGTCTAGTTAATTATTTGATAATAACCTTAAAACACCACTTTGATTTAACATATTAATGAAAAAATATTTATTTTTATTTTGAATTTTGAAATAAGAACGTCTTTAATAATTTTGTGAATAACTGTATATTTCATGTAATCCTTCTTTTGTTATTGTCATTTAGAAACAACGCATTTTGCTAAAAAATATCATAACAACAGATGGCAAATGTCCTTAATACAATATCAATACATTTTCGCAAAAATTGTCATAAAATAATTACTTGAAATTTCAAAATACAAAATAACAATGTTTTTTATTTTTTATATAGTAAAAACTTTCGAATTTTCAAATTTCTTTATAACATAAGATAAAAAGAATGCATGTAAACTTCTTTAACAACAAATTACCCCAAAAAATTAATTGAAAAATTTTAAAAAACTTAAAATTACTTTATATGCCATCTCTTGTTAATTTTCAGAACCACTATAACAGGTAGAGAAAGAAAAACGTTTTTATTATGCCCGCCATCTTGTGTCAAAATTTTTGTTTAAAATTATCTGAAATATTGTAAGCAAACATTAAAAATTTATTATGTAGATGGCGGTAGAATAATTGTATTTTTAGATATTTGATGTATATTTTCAATTTAATATATATTTTCTAAATTATCAGTGATGGAATATATTGAATACAAAATATTTTTTATCAATTCCAATTTCAATATAATTTAAAATAGAATTAAATATAATTTGTTGTCTTTACTTACGTTGAATACATGCATGTTTCACATATAATATCTATTCCAGGTACAAGTGAACACTATTTTTAAATCGTAATTGCTTTCTAATAATGCTCCTGTTTAAATATGCTTTTTTTTATCTAAATTTAGCTTTTACGATCTTACCTTTTTATTTATTGCTTTATTATATTACTTTTTAAAAGCATAAAATCTATTATTAATAAGACTTGTGTATTGTTTCATAATTTTAGATCTAATCATAGGGGCGCCTATGTGTAATAATTAGAGCGGCGACGAAAGTGGCAATACCATAGGCGGTACGGTAGAACGGGCAATTGGTGCGCAGTGAATGAGATCATTCACATCAAATACAATACGGTTCACGGTTAGTGTTTATAATAACTTCACACAAACATGTCGCGAAAGTCTGTGCCGTTTGCTACGTCGGTTAGAAAATACATAGCAGAATTTCCCGATTTAAAGTATGATGGATGTGCAGTATTGTGTTTGGTTTGTAATAAGCGACTTATAATACGGAAGAAAGACAATTGTAAAAAACATGTGAACAGTGCAATACATAAACTGAACAAAAGAAATGAAATACCTTATGCAACATTCCTTTATGATTTTTTATTTATGTTGACTGCATGTAATTTGCCGCTTCGTTTAATCAGCAAACGCCCTTTTCAAGTGTTCTGGAATAAATATCTGCCAAATTATAAATTACCTGCAAGAAGAACTTTACAGAAACATTTGCCGCGTTTAAGAGAGAGGCTTGAAAATATAGCAAGAAGAGAATTGCATAATAAAAATGTGTGGATTACTGTAGATGAGACTACTGATTTAGAAAAAAAATAGTATAATAAACGTAATCGTAGGTATTTTATCAGCCAACACATTTTCACAGCCCTATTTGTTAGCCTGTAAACGTATACAAGCATGTACTGCGGCAAACACTAAACAGCTCAAATAAATATTTATTATATTTAAAATACAAAAATAGAAAAATACCGTAAAAAACAAACTCAAAAAATTCTCCGTTCAGCAAAGTAATACTGAGTTTAAATTCATTAAATCAATATTTAATAACTAGTATGATATCCCTTCGCATTGATTACATCTCTTAAGCGATTTTTCATAGAAGATGCTAATTTAGAAGTGGTTTCCTTATCAATATTGTGCCATTCCTTAAGAATAACACTTTTCAGCATTTGCTTCTTCATATTTGTGTGTTTGCGAATTTTTTCTCTAAAACTCCCAATATATGTTCGATGGGGTCAAGATCTGGGCTCTGTCAAGGGTGGGGAAGCACTTCTTTCATGTTGCCGTGCAACCAGTCACTTACAATTTTCGACTTGCGTTTTGGGTCGTTATCATGAACGAAACGAAAATCTGTTTGTGTACCCAATTTCACAGCACTAACTTCCAAATTTTGTTTTAAAATATCTAAATAATGATGTTTGTCCATTTTCGTTTCAACAAACACAAGATTCCTACTCCCCGACGATATCGCACCCCACGTCATCACGCTGCAACCGCCATGCTTCGCCGTTGCTTTCAGATTTTTTAATTCGAGAACTGTATTTTCTGTACCCCACACAAATCTTCTTCCATCTGACCCAAAAATATTAAACTTACTTTCATCCACAAATATTACGCTTTTCCGAAAGTCGTCTGGCTTATTTACATAATTTTTGGTGTACTCTAAACGAAACTTTACATTCTTCTTTGAAATAAACGGCTTCTTGCGTGGAACACATGCCTATTATTGTTTTAAATGGAGAAAATTTCTAACGGTCTGTGCATTAATCGAAAGCTTTTCACTTTGCTGAATATTTTTGGCTGTTGCTACTGCACTAATTTTAGGATCCAGTTTCACCATTCTTTCAATAATTTTTTCACAGCCTCTGCCTGCAGAAATTTCTAACGTTCCAGTTTTTTTGTACTTTTCTACAACCTACTGAACTGAAGATCGCGGTCTAGAAGTAATTTCAGAAATGTTTCCCAAGCTTTTACCCTCCTGGTGCAATTTAATAATTAATTCTTTGATATGAATAGGAATTTTAGTTCCAACTTTGTAATTCACACTCATTTTCATTGTTTGTGAAACAAAAACTTAAGAAAACGGTTTTGATCAGTGCTGACAACATTAGAATTCAAAAGATAACATTTCAAAGACTTGTTACATTTTAGTGCTATTTTTTTTACGCTTTTCCAGCTGTACGTACAAATTTTGTAGTTTTATTCTTGCAGTTCTTCATTTGGCTCATCGCTTTTAAAAGTTTCAAAGTTTATTTGGATTGACTGTAACAGGCAAGTTTTTAAGTACTTTTCGACCACTGGTAAAAAAACAAATTTGTTTGAATAAGACCAATATTTTGTAAAATATAACCAAATAAGTTCTTAACTGCTCACTGTACGGACAATTGTTTGAGTCAGTGTACACTACTGGTCATATTTATTTGCCCACCCTTAGTTTTAGCCAAAATTATTAACCTATCAAATGTGTATTGAAAATTTATTTATTGTACCAATACAATAGTGTAAAATAAACATAAAATAGTTACATTTTTCTTATATAAAAACTTTATCATTAATTATTATTAAATTTTGCTCTCATCAATGTGCCTACCTTTATTTTTGATAATTGCGGCACATAACCATCCTTTCAATTAATTTTTGCAGTGTATCTTCTGTAATTTGTGCCCAGGATTCTTGAAGTTCTTCCCACAGTACAGTGGTGGATGATATAGCACGTTCTCGAACCTTCCGGTCCAATTCTTTCCGAAGAAGCTCTATTGGGTTCAGATCAGGACTTTGAGCTGGCCATACCATTATAGAGATTTGCCCTTGTTCTTCTAGTTGACGCAAGTAATCGCCACACAATCTAGAAGTGTTTCGGATCGTTGTCTTGTTGAAATACAAAGTTTTCGCCAAGAACCCTTTGTCCTGAAGGAACAGCGTTATTTTCTAAAATTTCCTTGTAGCCTTCTTTTCTTAGGATTCCCTCAATTTTGACGAGATCGCCTACAGATCTTCCACCAAAACACCCCCAAATCATTACTGAACCTCCTCCATATTTTACGGTAGGCGCAATACATTCTGGCAGTACTCTTTCTCCTGCGGATCTTCTTACGAATATTCGCCTTTTACTACCGAAAAGTTCAAACTTCGATTCGTCTGTCCACAACACATTATTCCACTGATCAATCGTCCAATTCTTATGTTCTTTAGCCCAATTTAGTCGTTTTATCTTGTTTTGCTTTCGTAGTAGTGGTTTTCGCAGAGCAATTCTTCCGTGTAACACCGCTTGCCTTAACCTTCTCTGTACCGTGGACACACTAATTTTTTAGCACGCGCTCTATTCATTTCAGCAGCAATTTCTGGTGCTGTTTTTCGTCTATCGCGTCTACTTATCCGTATTAGATGCCGGTCATCTGCAGATGTCGTCGCTTTGCGTCTTCCAGATCTTCTTTTGTTGGAACATGTACCACTTTCTTCAAATTTTTTAACGTTATAATCAACGGTTCTGCGATTTAATCGTAATTCTTTTGCAATTTAGCGATTACTTTTACCCGTACGATGATAAGCAATTATCATAGCACGCACTTCAACAGATAATTCCTTCGTCTTCGGCATTGCATTAAAATATTCACAATAACTCTCTATTTCGCTGTTTTCGCAACAAAAGATGAACGATGACTGACATAAAATTTATTTTCTTTTTTGAATAACACATTCTAATATTGTAATTAGTTAGTACAATAACACAATATTGGTAATAGCTTTCGGAAATGCAGGTAAAACTGTTAATACTGTAGGGATTAGCCTATATAATATTTATGGTATTTTTCCAATTTATGACACCTTTACGATATATCATAAACAATTTAAGGTTTTCGTAGAAATTCATATGGAATTACTTCCACTAATAATATTGTTGAATAATTATAATACAGATTTTTCGAAAGATAATCCGTATTTCAGGAAACACATAAAATTGGGGTGGGCAAATAAATATGACCGGTAGTGTATATACAGAACCACTATGTACCGCTTTTTTACGTGTATACATACATATACAGAACGAAGCAGTATTTTTTTGCTTTAATTTTAACGTTATTTCTAAAATACCAAATATTACATTCGTTTTCTTTCAAATTAATTATTAAGAATCAAATATTTTTTATTAAGTCGCCTATTCGTCATTTGTTTCATTCAATTTTAAATAATACTAGATAATATTCTTTAAAGTATACTCTGTTTTTCCAAATACAAAAAAGGCCAACAAAATGAAACCGTAAAAACGCGGACTATTAAAATGAAAGTACCGCAGCTGACTTGCAGTATCAAAAAGTAGTTTGGCATCGAGGATTTCTTAGAAATATGAATGAGTCGTTTTCCAGCTTTTGGACAAGCATCATTGTACGATCAAGAATGTTTCGATGATGCTCATATTATACCGTCAAAAATATGCAAAAATATGTTTCATCGTCTTTGATGCTCGTCGATCGTTTAAACTGTTTAAAAAACAACAGGCGAACTCCGTTTTTCCGTTTCTTCTTCTTTTATCAATGTCAGGTAGATAAAAAACAACGCGTTTTCTCTATTGCATAGTGTAGAAGCTAAACTATCAGGTTGTTACATATGAAATGTCCGATTTTGTCTAAGTCTAAATTTAAAAAAATATAAATATTTATTCTGCAAAATAGTCTCCATTTACATCAATAGTTTGTTGCCAACGGCCTGGAAGCTGAAAAATTCCCTTTGAAAAGAAATCTAGGTTTTGACGGCTCACATATTGCTCAAACACTGCTATTACAGACTCCCGGTCAGGGAAGTCCCTATTTTTTAAGTGATTGTCTAAACTTCGGAAAAAATGAAAATCAGTTGGCGAAAGGTCAGGTGAATAAGGTGGGTGAGGGAGAATTTCGTAACCAAATTCCGAAAGTTTTTGGATTGTCTGCATTATCATGAAGAAGTATGGGTTCATGTCTATTGACTAATAAGGGCTGCAAGCGGCTCAATTTTCCATGCATAGTTTCGAGTTCGGCACGATAGGACGCTGCCGTGATGGTTTCACCAGGTTGCAAAAATGAATAGTGAATAATACCCTTACTGGTCCACCATACAGTCACCATAATCTTTCGCGGGTGAAGTGATGCTCGTGCATGCTATCTTGGTGCTTCACCTCGATCTAATCATTGTCCTGACCGTCTCCGATTATCATAAAGTATCCACTTTTCGTCACACGTTACCACTCGATGAAGAAACGGTTTAACTTTCTGTCGATTAGCCAAAGAGGTAGCCACCTCTAATCGACGGAGCTTATTGGCTTCCGTTAATTGGTGCGGCACCCATCGATCGAGTTTCTTCACTTTGCCAATCGAAGAAAGGTGACGACTAATGGTGGCAATGGACACTTGAAATGTTTCTGCAAGGCTACGCACTGTTGTCGACGGATTACTTTCAACTTCTATACGCAGCTCGTCGTCATTAACGGTGCTACGCGCATATCCGCGAGGCTCGTTTTCCAAATCAAAATTTCCGTCGCTGAATTTTTTAAACCATCGCCGTAATGTGCGTTCATTACATGTGGTTTCACGAACGTCTGATTAATTTCTCGCGTTGCTGCAGCTGCATTTAATCCCTTTTTAAATTGAAAGAGGTAAATTGCCCGAATATCTCTTGCCGACAGCATTTCCATAGGCGGGACAAGGACAGGTGTATTAATCTTTCCAAGAAATGGAATAGGTGCACACTTCAAAATAAATACCCTTTTCTACAAATACAATAATAATTTTCACCAAAAACACACGTCTTCACACAGGTGCGATTCAGTTCAGACTGAAGGAAAAAACGGACATTACATTTGTAACAACCTGATATAAGGTGATATTGGTCAAGAAAACATATATTTTTTTAATACTGGTACTTAGTGGATCAATTAAATTTAATACAATTATTCTTAATAATCACTAATAATTAGAAATAATATTAAATACATAAACAATGAAATACATGTAGATTTTCTTTAATATGAATTTTATTAACCCTTTTCTAATGTACAATAAAATAAATAATAATTATATTATGCACTTTTTAGTTTTAATTACCATGAAACTATATCACAATATATTAAATGAAAATGTAAATCCTTTTATTTTTCCGAGGCCTCTTGTCAGAAAGCTGAGTCAAACCAGCCTTAATCTAAAGTGGAATATTTACCAATTTAAATCATAATAGAAATGTATCACAACTAATCTTCTTCTTTGAATAAAAATATAAATCATTTTATTTTTCTGTGGCCTATCATCAGTGATACAATCTAACCTTCATCTAAGATAAAAATATACCAGTTTAAATTATAATCAAAATGTATCACAATTAATCCCCTGCATTAAATAAAAATATAGTCTTACTGTCTTGTATCATCTCGTTGGAATACCAAACTATCACTAATCTAAGCAAAAAAATATTCTAAATGTAATTTACAAATATTTTATACATCATCTAAAAATATAAATCGAATTTAAGAATATTTTACAATTTCTTTCTTTGATATAGAATTTCCAGGAAGACATCTACGAAACGTCAAACTTGGGTAGTTTATTATATAGAGGTTATGTTCAATAAATGTGTAGAAAATATTATTTATTTCATGGTATGTGAGCTAATGAAATTGTTATTTTAATGAAAAAGCAATTTCTTATTACAATTTATTTATATATTTCTAAACAGTACCGAAATTTAAAATAATATTTTTGTAGGCAATTATTTAATCATAAAATGATAAAAATTTAACATAAACGCGATATAACCTGCACGTCAAAATAGTATTCGTAATATATGTCGAAAACGCGAGATATTTTTGAAGAATAAACAACGTAATGGCTATTATTATTATCAGATTGTATATAAGCTAGAAATTTCTATGATGATTTCATAGGTACAGTCATCGTGAAATTCTATATACCAAATATAAGAATTACATTCGTAAAAGTAGTATTTTTTTTGGGAAAAATAGTATTTCAAGAATAGATGTCATGAGATGCGTATTATCGCACGAGCCGAATTTGAGACCGTGAGGAACGAAATTGGGAAGCCCCTGTAAGCTGAGTACGATAAGTGTCTTATGGCACAAGTTCTTTGTTATTTTTCCTAATTTGCCTCTTTTATGATCTTTCCTGGATAAATAACATATATTTTTATTCAATGTTTTATACTTATTAAATTTGATATTAAATGAATGAAAATTTTTCATACATTCTACCTGATATTGGAGAAATTGTTAAAAATATCGTAAATAATGTACTTCCCATTGAATCTCGTTATCAATTATGAAAAGTAATTTAAATGAAATTTGAAGATTTGTACAAAGAAAAATGTTTTACCTGTGTACTATTTTCAATGGAAATATTATAAATATATATTTATTACTTCAATAAATTATTCTTTTTCAATCGTTTGTGATTATTTAATATTTAGTTGATTACATTTGAGAGTTCCATTTCGAATTTTTTGACGTTTGGATTTCAATTGACCACACTTGAAAAACAAAATTTCACTAGGCTAAAACAGTGCGTTTATATTCTATATCTAGGCTAGAACAGTGCGTTTGATTTCATAGCGTTATTGTGGCAGTAAATTAGAAAAATTATTTTTATCATTTTGGCATTTGAAAGTTTAATTTAGCATTTTTTGACGTTTGTATCTGAAATGAAGTTTCAATTGACCACTCTTGGAAAACTAAATTTCATTGGACTAAAAACGTTTAAAATCTATAAACGCTTTTTTTTGTTTTAAATAACGTTCTTTAAGCAAATTAGAAAACAAAATTTTCTCGCTTCTTTTTTTATAAATTATTTATGTAATAATATTTACCTATTTTACATTAAAAATATGTCTTTAAATGCATATAATTTAAATAATTTAATAACTAATTGGAATAAAATAGTACATAAAATTTAATAAATAATTATTAAATTATAATAATAAAATAATATAAATTATAATAAATTCTAATAGTTATTGTACAATATATATAAATAAGTAAAAGAACGGATGGAAAATGTATTCTGTTAAAAAACTTAAAATCACAATTTTATAAACCCTTTTCTACGATGAAGTTGTTTTGTTCAGTAAAAAATCATTTCCATAACGCAAACAGTAATTTTATTCTTGAATGTAGAAATGATTTTCTTTAACTGAAGATATAAAATTTTTATTTATGTACGGACACTTTTAAATAATGCAAAAAAAAACTTAATTTTATGCAAGTTTCTCACTGTTCATATCGTTTACGAATTCGTCCCATTTGCGTCTCCAAATTTCGAAGGCTTCAGATTTTTCTTCGGCATTCATTCCGCTGTACTCGAGCGAGTTCATCGCCAACCTCTTCAAGAATTCCAATCCGGAATTTTGACTGGTCATCGCCATGAACGCCAAATACCAATCGTAACTCAAACCCTGCGCGTTCCAGTTTCCCGGATCGTCACTACATATCACGACGGGATAATCCCGAGCTATCAAATAACTGGCGGGATGATTCCTTAGATCACGGACCAAACCTAGAACTTGATTCGAAATCGGACATACTTCAATCGGTATGTTTCTCTCTTTGACCATTTTCATCAGTTCAGGGTGTTTGGGGAGGGCATAAGCGTGACCTATTCTCTTGCTACCTAATAGGATTGCGTCCAGAATGTTCAAATCAACGGCTGTACCTTGACGGTTCGTTTCGCCAGCGTGGAAATAAAAATTTATTGATTTTACGTCTTTTAGTTCTTGCAGGTAATCGATTAAACGACCATCCTCTTCGAAACCGACGAAATCGATGCCTGCTACCAAATTAGGATATTTCTTCATTAAATATTTCAGTGTATCGAAATTTTTACGCACCACCTCTCTATCGGTTCCTCTGTACTGGGCGTAAATCAATTTTAATCCGACGAAATCCGGGTAATCTCTCTTGAATCTCTCCACGGTCCTCCACAAAGCGTCCATGAAGTCCTCGGCTTGATACGAAGTACCATTTAAATCGTAGAGAGGCACGAAAGGGTTCCTAACTTCCATATACATTACGTTATCTAAATAATGTTCCAATAACACTTGATAGACGTAGTCTTCGAATACGCCAACGTATGAAAATAAATCGTACGAAAACGTGAAAATCTTTTTAAAACTATCCCATATGTTTTCGTCCGAGCTATTCAATACTAAATACTTCTTTAAATAATCCCGAAACTCACTATCGTTAAGTTTGTTTGATACGAGCTCGCAGTCCGGTTCTGTACTGTTATCGGGAAGAAATTTTAATTTTATTCTTCCATTCATGTTACACACGTAAAGATTGTCTCTTTCTAGCAAGTTATTTATAACATACTCAGCCGAAGCTGACGCGTACAAATGCGTATGTAATGATCCGCCTTTCGGTAGTTTTTTAATAAATTTAAACACTTCGCTCTTGTTTTTTATGTCACCTGCGACATCAAGAAAGTTTTTCGTCCACGGTTGATCGTCTCCCGACAGTTCTGCGATCTTCAATTGTAACAATTTCTCGTTTAATTCTTGTTCAGCGGGCGATAAATCTAAGTTTCCGCCCATAAAGTACTGTTTTTCGTATTTAACAATGCGATTTCGCGTTATTTCGTAATCGGACATCGCGAACAGAAACGTTACCACGAACACCATGCACAGGAATGAACAAGCAACGCCGTACATAATGTGAAATGTTAGAACCCGAAGAACGAAACAAGTACTGATTTTTGGAACCGCTGTAAAACGCCCAGAGACTGCGCGCTGCGTAAATTAGTAATGTACAAGGTCTTGTCGGGTACTTTCCCTAATTTATAACATTTGAATATAATAATGAAAAATATCCTAGACAAAGACACACATACATACAATCAGAAACGAGGAAAATGATATCATTTATTAAAGTATTACGAGAAGCATCGACATGTGGCAACGTTAGTTACACTAAAATTAATTTAAATATAATCTACGGTGTAACAAAGAGAAATAACCGTGTACAATCACGTACGCGGAATGTGATACATCACAGTAGCAGTAGAATTTGTTATACCTACAGTGGATTCCAAAAAAAGAGTCCATGCTAAATAATCACCAATAAATAAATAAAAATCAATTAGAAATAATTCAAATAGAGAAACTGTCAAATATAATATGACAAAAATAATAGTATGCAGGTAAACGTTAAAAGAATTATTCAAATGTTAATAACATCCTGCTAACTACGCGTTTCGAGGAATTTACTTCTTTACAGGTAAACTTATGTTATTAACGAACGATTCTCTGTGGTCCTATACGAGGGTAGCCGCTTAAATTTCGGGAATAGCTAACAAAAAAAAAATTTTTATTATCGAAAATAGTTTTATTGCTTTCAAAATATTCTCCTTGAAAATCAATGCACTTTTGCATTCGTTTAAACCAATCCGAAAAGCATTGCTGCCACTGTGTGCCTCTTTCGGCGTAGAAAACTGTTGACCACGAAGTTTATTTTTCACGTGTGGAAACGAAAAGAAATCACAGGGTGACAGATCGGGGCTGTACGGCGGATGGCTCATCAATTCAATGTTTTGCCCGGTCAAATATTCAATTGGTTGAACCGACTTGTGAGAGCTCACATTGTCATGTTGGAGAATGATCTGACGTTTTCGGTTTGTTTTTCTTATTTCTTCAAAAACTTGTCTTTTGGTAAATTAAGAATTAAAAAAAAATTGTTAATTTAAAAATGCTTGTTGTTGTAAATTTTACAATATCAAACAAAAAAATATATTTTTAACCAATGTAAGTAATCCCAAATATAATATTTATATATGTATGTGTAAAAAAAGTACTGTTCACAATTGGAAATATATAAATGTAAAAGGTATTGCAGGTTGAAGAATATAAAGAACTTGAAAAAGGAGGACCCCTGCCCTGGAATCGTTAATATAAGTAAATTAAATGTTTTATTAAGTCATCGGTCGATACTCCCAATAAGAAAGTAAAGATTATACAGAACAAGACGTCCAACGTATAAAAAAAGAAAAAATATATACAATTTCACTTACAAACATTTTATAGAAAGTTCATTCAATGAGTTATGTAACTAAAAAAGAGAATCTAAATACAAAATTCAAAGAAACAGCCCTGTAAATAGGAGTATAAACTGTAAATATAAACAACATGAGACACAAACACTAACAAAACAAAAATGTTGATTCGGAATGAGAACACGGACTATGTTTCGTTAATTGCCAATTTTATATTTCGCCAACGTGAAATTATTAAATATTCTTTCAAATATAAATAAATTGAGAACAGCGCCATCTGCCTAACTATTGTCAAACACGACCTAAATTCTTTTGTCTTGTGTACAAAATGACACTTTAAGCTTCTACCTTGTTATCAGTTTGTGTGGTAGAATGAATGGTCTTTTTAAATTTTTTTAACACTGAAAGAGGTCTTAATATTGAGACGTGAAGTCAGCGTTGATAATATAGAAAAAACTGTTGTATTTTGCGTACATAAGAAGACAGAAAAGATTTATCTTCTTCCCTTTTTGGTCTTGGGCAACATATGTATTAAAAATAAGATTCAAACACTTACTCAACACAAATGTAAATCTAATTGTGGATCTGTAGCAGAAATTAAATTACGCGTCAAAAAGCGTAGAATTTCCAGCAGAAATTATTTTAAAACATGTAACAATTGAGTAGAATCAATGCCTAGACATTTAGAAACGGTCATTAAGGTAAAATGTAACCCTATGGAGTACTAAAAACTTATCAGTCACGATTTGTACATATATCCATTACATGTGTATCTATATATATTTCCTTCCAGAATTTTATTTATATTTCAGAAAAATATTTTTTTTTGTAATTTTGTCCTCAACATTATATGAACATGATTATTAATATCAAATTGCTAAAGTTTATAATAGCGTATTCGATGACTAAATTTCTATACTGGATGTCCCATGACATGATTGTCACAGCTTAAGGATATGTTCCTGAAGCAATTTGAAATTTAAAATGTTTAATGAATGGGCCACAACTCTATCGTAACCGTGATACAAGCGTTTGAAGCTTCAGATAACCCTATTAATGTAGAACTTGAATTTAATTACTGGTTTGTGAGAAATCAGAAAGTATTGTTCAGTGATAAAGCCTCCGGCCTCAATAACAACAGACATTTACATTGTTGGGTACTTGCAAATCCACGGCAACCTAGGGAATGTCAGTTTCAAGATTTTCGGTAAATGTTTGGTGTGGTATTATTGACGACCGTCTCATTGGTCCGTTTATAATCGAAGAATGTCTAACGACAATTCGTTATTAACGTTGTTTGGAAAATGACTACACTACAGGATGAGGTTTCTCTTAATGTAAAATGACAGCACGATGGCACACTGCCGCATTTTAGTTGACAAATAATAGATTTTCTTAATCAAAATTATACAAACTGCTGGATTAGAAGAGTTTGAGCAGTTGCTTGACAGCCAAGGTCACCACACTTAAATCCCCTAGATTATTTTTTATGGGGAAGGCTGAAACATTTGGCTTACGCAGAACAACTTGTTGCTACAATGATAAATGTCGTAGAAACAATTTGTGTTGATCCTGACTGTTAGCAGAGCTACCTCTTCAATTTTAAGAAGAGTTAAATTATGTATACGGCAAATAGATGGAATAAAATTCAATAAAGCGACTTCTTCTATTGTAACTTATACATAATACTTGCATTAGTAGGATTATCTAAAACTTAAAGAGCTTGTAGCTCAATTACGATAGAGTTTTGGGTATATGTGCATTAAACATTTTTACTTGAAATTGCTTCAGTAACGCATCTTTAAATTGTGGCAATCATTTCGTGGGATATCCGGTATGCAAAATGTTTTGAGATTTTTGTGTAATAATTAACAGAATCTTTATTATTAGACATTATTACTTAAATTCAACTTATGGGGAGTTTCAATAAATGGACCTACTTTGGTCTTAAAAAAATTGTATTATTCATTCACCTCTTATTTTATTTACATCTTTATTTATATTACAATTTTCTTTGATTCCTCAGAGTTTTAATTTACACATTTACATTTGTCGATCTGCGGTTAAGAGTGTTAGCTTTATAATGAGGACAACACAGTATTTTCACGATATTAACTTATCGAAAATGCTGTTTTTTTGCATTGGTTGTAAGTAAGCTGGAATATGGGTCGATGTTTGGTATCCCTCATACGGTTCGCAGTTAAATGCAATCGAACTCGTTCAACGTCGATTTCTGAAATTCCTTACTTTCAAGTCTTCGGGCGTGTATCCTCAGCGTGGCGTCGATTACAATGTTATGTTGGAGGAGCACAATGTTCAACCACTGGAGGAACGCAGATTCAGACACAGTGCTAGTTTTATTTACAAGCTGGTGAATGGTCGGATTAACTGTTCAGACCTCCTGGCCAAACTAAACTTCGCAATTTCTCGCTCCTCCTCCAGAAGCGCTGCCACATTTGTCTACAGTACGTCGAGGACGAATCTAATCTTAAATATTTGTGGTATTATTTTTATTTTTACATTAATTGCTTTTGAAATTTATTTTTACTGTATGTACTTCATCTTATTTGTATTACAATGTTTTGTCCTATAATAGGGTTCGCCTGTTGGGCAATAATTATATTATTATTATTATTACATAGCAAAGTAGAACGAGAAACATTCTTTTAATAGTTTTGAATATTTCTATGCAAATGTTTCAATATGTTGTTACTCGGAATAAAAATAAAAAAAAGGAATTTTCTGTAACTGTCACTATAAGTAAAGCTTTTATTCTTTTTAAATGGACTATTTGTCAAATATACTGGGTGAGCAAGTTCAAGTGAGGTGTGGTGGTATCATAAAGGTCCCTAGTTCAATTTCAAATGGCTAAATAATTTTATAGCAAATTATTTTCACACGGTTCTTGACATTTGACGGATGAGAAATTTACAAATGTACTTACAATTGCCAGAAAATTAGTCAAAATACGAGGGAAGACAAAACTAAATAAAAAACGAACTAAATAATTTAACCAAAAATACGTAAGTAAAAACAGCGTATCGGTAATACTCAGAAATTCTTATGGACAACTTATGAAAACTAAAAAAGATGAAATTAAGGACCTTTATGATACCACCATACTTCACTTGAGTTTGCTCACCCAGTATATACCTTGCAAAAAATGTTTTTTTTTATGTACAACAGCCTCTTTCTAATGTTGAAGGTTTCCGATTTGTGACCATTTCTATTTCTTTCAAATGCGTTTTCCTGGAATTTAAAGTATCCCACTATATAAAATATTTAATACATGATTGTATTAAATAGTGTTTATTATTTTATTCAAATTAAAAAATAAGAATTCACTTTGCTATTAAGCAATCGAAATTTTGTTTTGACTGTTTAATTATTGACAATGAATGTCCATATTTTGATTTTATACTCAATGAAAGTCGATGTACATATTTTTAATTTATTTATTTACAAAGGTCCACATAATTCCATTAATTTAAAAGGATTTGATCCACTCAAAAACCTCATCTCACTATCCAAGCCAGGAAAATCACGAACCCATTTCCTGTCTCTGTAATAATTCATACAACTTGTAAATTCTTTATTAGAGTATTCGTTCACACAAATCGGAATGAACGGATCTAAATGTTCAAAACCATCTTTGCCTAATAAATACCTAAAAAGTAATGTAACGTAAGATAAAGTAAATGAAAACTGTTTTTGTATAGTACCTAGGCAAATATGAAAGTTGATCCTTTTTAGCAATTGCTATTTCATCAACAGTAAGAACACACACAGCATTACTCCAATTAAACTCTGTGAGGGTAAGAAAAGCTTGGGTTAATGTAACTCTATGTGGATGCACCATCTCTTTTTTCTCTGTATAAACTCTAGTATTTGGATAAAAAAATGCATTAAAACCGTCAATACCGACTAAAGTCTTACATTTACCAGCAACAGATAACAATTTTATTTCATTTGCCACCGCTATTATACATTCTGATGCATATTTCACTCTATTTATACCATGTTCAACTAAATCTAATAATTTTGAACCTTTAGGTATAATTTCGCGTTTACTCCATTCATAATCTTTTGATATTACTAATTCAGAATTGTTTAATATTTTTGCATTTTGATGTTTGAAATGCATTAACCATGCAGCTGCATCTAAATTTAGATCCACATATCCCTCTTTGGAACTCGAATTGCTATTTTCTTTACACCTTCGCATCCAGGCACCAACCCATGGTACATGTACCAATAGAAAATCATTTAAATAGCAATAATGAAGTATGTGCGCCAATGCCAGTGATTTACCGCTCCCCTTCTTACCGTATAATACGAATCTAATTACAGGTTTGCTGAAATCTATGGCTTTTAAACAATTTATAATATCAACTGCGGGTTCTCTAATCATGAGGCAAGTTTCAGTGAAAGTCTTAACTTGCATTTCGTATGACTTTGGAAAACCCCCATATGCAAACAGTTGTTCCTTCGCGTCCTGAGATATTTTATAAAACTGTCCTATATTGTTTGCAGAATGATTTACTGGATTATTTTCTAGAGTTCGAAAATTTTCAATTTTCTCTTGAGCTTCGGCAGATATTGATAAAAAATTTCTTGGAAATGTAGTAATTTTCTGTGAGAATGCATTACTTCGAATTATTTTAAACATCTTAATGATTTAATTTACATCATCGAATGCAGGTTATGTCACATTTATATCATAACAAATCGCATCGTGTTTTAGTCTAATTTGTGATGCTTACTTCAAGATATACACATTTCAAACTAAATTATTTGGATTTGTAATTAGTTTCTTACACCTATTTCAATTTAAGAAAAGAAGTAATTGTTGAAATGATTCGAAAATGTATTTTATTAACTAGAAAATATTTAATCTTCAAAATAAGTTTAGTGAATTAAAACAATATCTTTTTTTTACTACTCTTTGATCAAACTGATCACTATTATTATAGTTGATTCTACAATTGACGCCAGTATTGATGATCATAGATTATAATTTTGTTGTCTGATCTCTAACTAACTCAACATTAAATATTTCAAATATTAATCTGCAATATATTCTCATCTTCAGTTGCCCTGACTCTTCAATATATTTTTAAATTATCGACGTAAACTAGAACATTGGATGTAAGTTGTTTTCAGAAGATCGTCAATAAAAATCACAAAAAGCGATAGAACCATTGGATCTCAGAGGAACACTTGAAGTAGCGATAAATTTAGGCGATCCGTATTCATTATAGCTTCTTCTGTTTTTTAAGTAGGATCTTATTAGATTCAGAAATTTAGAAGCAAATTCAAAAGCACTTGGCTTTTGCAATAATAAATTGTGGTTCAATTCTATCAAAAGCTCACGAGAAATCGTTATAAACATCAACTTGTACGCGATCATGTAATACTTCACTTATAAACTGCGTTTTTATAGCTAAGTTAGAAATAATTGACTTTTTAACAAAAAGTCCATATAGATTTGTAGATAGATATGATCAGACACTAAAGACACTAAAGAAGTTTCTCATAGACTTTCGCGAAGTTAAAAAAAATCAATATTGACCAATAATTCACTACGTCGGACTTTTTTGAAAGCAGGTGTAATTGTAAATCTTTTTCAGGGTTGAGAAAATATACTAGTCATTAGAGACAAATTACAATTAATGCATCTACCATTGGATAACATCTACAAATAGTTTCTGTTACAAGATGTAAAGCATGGATTTTACACGTAACATCTAAGAAGTTACCACAGTCTTCTTTAAAAGACTGGTCTACAAAACACATACTTAATAGTGTTTAAGTTATAAACATTGATTTCTTGAAAGTTCAAATTTTTTCAATGTGCTTAACACCACCCTTGATATTACTTCAGCAGTACATTATCGTACTCTTATTAAGGCTGCTGCGATCATTTAAAATGAATATATAACCCCTTTCCATAATAATTTTTATATTCTGTTTACGATTTCGGCAACTAAGTTGTCATAATCAGTAGATAATTAAACAGCGTCGCACCTGGAAAGCACTCTAAAATCCGTACACGAATTGACAAGCATTTGAATATAGATACGTCAAATGCTCTATTTATTGCACATTTTGTCTGTTTAAACTTGTCTGCGGAACAACCAATCACGGATGCAAACTTTAACGCAGATAATTTAAAGTACTAGAAGTTTAAAAATAGACTATAGTAAGATTGAAGATGGAAACATTGTACGTACCATATCATTAACAGAATTTTTATTTAATCTGTTTCGTCCACACATAATCACAATTTCGTCGTGTTCCAGACTAAGTAATTCATCATTTAATAAAGTAAACGGTAGATTAAGATTACACAAAGTAAGTGTTACACGTAAATCAAATAGAAATTGCTCATTCGATCGTACACAGTCTTTCTTTTTTATAACCACCATTCTAGTGTCGTTTATAATCACTTATTGTTTCGACCACTAGACACATTAGCAAACTACACATTTGATTATTCAGCCACTGTAAATCTTTAATAAACTTATTCATTGTGTTTGACAATGGTCGTTTTCTCGATTATTACATACAATAGTCCATGTAGAAGTCTACACATCCGCGCCCGACACTTTCATTCCAGTCGGCGAGCAAATTATAACCGAGAACGCTTGCAGAGTTTTCGATATCTGTGCTCATGACGCGCAGCGGAATATTTGCACCTTTAGTGCAGGCTTAATTTAGTGATAATTGGACTTGTATTTTCGTAAGTTCGCTTCTTACATATTTTGGTACTACATAAACAAAATTTCTATCTTTACTCAAGGACTGACAATAAGAAACGATGTACATATAAATGTCTTTTTATTTTTTAAAAATATTCGAATGTATTTACAAAAATATATAAATTTTATCAGTTAAATATACATATATTCGCTTAAACTTTCAAAAATTTGATTATTTTTGCCAACCCAAAGAACGTTCGATTGCTTCCTTCCATCTGCTATATCGAATATCGCGATCGTTTTCCGTATACCGCGGCGACCACGTTTGCACAGGAACATTCATTTTCTTAAACACGTTCCAGTGTCCCACCGCATTGCCGGCTACGATAGCTGCTCCCAGAGCTGTACTTTCTGCCATATTTGGCTTGATTATAGTGACACCTGTCAGATCCGACTGCAGTTGCATCAACATTGAATTCGCAGTCATACCGCCATCTACCTGTAAAATATAAAAATAGATTACCCCTAATAGAATGCTAAATATAGACAGACGCTGCATCAATTCAATTGGGATTTAGATCTAATAACTAAATTGTCCTTATAATTTGACCTCTATTGTTGTATCTTAAATATCTCGTCAGGCACTTACCCGTAACGTGTGTAAAGTAGACCCATAATCTTTATTCATTGCTTCTATAACGTCCCTAACTTGAAAACAAACGGCGTCTAATGTCGCCCGTACAATGTGAGATGATTGTGTGTCTTCTGTGATTCCACATATGACTCTGAAAACAAAAATTATTTTAAATTTAGAGAATCGAAAAAAATATAGAAGAAGCGTATGGCGTAACAAGCTTAATGACGTTTTTACGTCCCCAAGATCCGAGAAGGTTTTTTTCGTGGTTTTATAGTGTGGGAAGTCGCTCGTACGTATATTACCGGCTAGCGCAGTCTGTTGAATTAGACATACATACTTGCGTGGTAATTCGTAACATAATTATGATAATTATATTGAATATATCAAGACTTAAAAAGCTATTATTGGTCAACAAAGTAAAAAAGTGTGTTATAATTATATACTACTGTGGGCAAAAAATAGTAAGACTTTGTTCATAATTTTTAAATTCTTAATTTATTCTTCCAAATCTATTTCGTCCCCCTTAAAGTAATCTCCCTGACCCCAATACACTTGTGCCAACGTTTCTTCCAATTCTCGAAACAGTTGTTAAAGTCAATTTCAGGAATAGCCTTCAATACGCGTAGCGATTCACGTTTAATGTCTTCGACTCAAAACGGTTTCCCCGGAGCGAATTTGTAGTTTGTTGAGTAGCCAGAAGTCACACGGAGCTAAATCAGGCGAATACAGTGGTTGCAGCACGATACTGATTGAAAATTTGGCGAAAAACTCAGGAAGAATTAATGCAGTATGCGATGGTGCATCATCGTGGTGCAAAAACCAAGAGTTGTCGGGTCATAATCCTGGCCTCTTTTTACGAATAGCATTGCGCAAATGACACATAACACTCAAATAGTATCCTTTGTTGACAGTTTGGCCGGTCGGAAGGAATTCGGAGTGCACCACACGTCGATAATCGAAGAAAACTGACAACATAACCTTGACTTTTGACTTGCTTTGACGTGGTTTTTTGGGTTTCGGCTCACCTTTGATACGATATTCGGCCGATTGATCGTCTGTTTCCGGGTCATAAGCGTAGATCCAAGTCTCATGTCCAGTTATGATGCCTTTCATTTTGTCTTGATAGTCGGAAAGCATTGTTTCACAGACGTCAACGCGACGCTGTTTTTCGAAAAAATTGAGTGATTTTGGAACAAATCGTGCTTTCACTTTTCTTAGGCCCAAATGATCTTTCAAAATGGTTTTCACTGATCCTTCCGATATTCCAACGATGCCAGTAAGGTCGCTGACTGTTAATCGTCGATTCTCAAGCACCAATTCCTTGATTCTGTTGACGTGTTGATCATCAGTTGATGTTGATGGCCGTCCTGGACGTGGTTCATTATCAACGCGTTCTCGACCCTCTTTGAATAATGTGTACCAATCAAAAACACTTCCTCGCGACAAACAATTATCACCGATGGCCTTTTGCAACATTCTGAACGTTTCGACACCAGAAATTTGATTCCGTACACAAAATTTAATGGAACTTCTTTGTTGAATAATTTCACTCATTGTAAAAATCGCCGAATGCACTTTTTGTACTTCAGAAAGACAAGCGTAACCTAGAAAAAAAATATTTCGACGTATGGGTTTTCGCGCGAAATTTAAATTAAAAAGTCTTACTATTTTTTGCCCACAGTAGTACTTGGATCGGCGTTCTACAAAACCTAATGAACTTACTGAAATATACAAATACCCCGTTTTGTTATATCTCAATTTGAGAAAAAAAAAATTTTTTTGCAACTTTTCCGAAACTTTTACAATAATTCTCGAATGTGTGCAATATAGTTTAGATATAGAGTTAAAATATTACGTACCCTCTAGCGTCTTCCTGCCAATATGGTGCGTAAAGACCGCTAAAAGCCGGAACAAAATAAACATTTCCTTCATCCAAGGACGCGGCCTCTTCGGCGACGTCCTGGGCATTGGAGTAATTCGGCAAGATGTTCAAATTATCCCTCAACCAACTGAAGGCGGCGCCCGCTATAGCCACTGAACCTTCCAAGGCGTAAATAGGAGCACTGTTTGATCCCAATTGGTAAGCTACCGTTGTTATTAAACCATGTGAACTTTCCACTTTAGCGATACCAGTATTGTAAAGAAGGAAACAACCAGTACCGTAAGTAGCTTTAGCCTACAAAAACGTACAGAATACATTTTTGTTTTAATTATCAACATTTTTTTATCAAATTCATAACACAATTTTGACTAAATCAAAATTTTAAAAAAATTCTGTATAGCTCCAACGATGGACAAAGTTAATAACTAATAATTTGAGTGCGGAAATTCGATCGGTGTTTTATTAGGTATGCGCCTAGAACGTAGAAGGAGTTTCGTCGCTGATATGTATGTAGGCACATATGTAATACAGTGTGCGTTTAAAAATATGTCATGGGCAAATGTAATACAGGGTGGGGCAGAATAACGAGCGATTTTAAAAAGCCCGCGATTCGCGTCGTGTCATTCGGAGGTGGTAGGGACGCTATCGGCCATGTTTCCTTGATATTAGCATTTAGTAACAATGGAGCGTTGGACCCCTCAACAGCGTGCGTACGCTGTTAAGGCGTTTTATGAAAATGATAATTCTTACATACGCGCGCGTAGTGCCTTTCGAAATCATTTTAACATTAATCGCAATCAACCAGTGCCGTCTGCCTGTGCCATTAAAAAATAGGTCAGGAACTTTGAGGAAACTTCGTCAAAGACAAAAAAGAAACCTGGTCGGCCAAAATCGGTGCGTACGTCCGAGAATATCGACCGTGTAAGAACTGCTATTGAGCGAAGCCCGCGTCGTTCAGCTCGCCGGCATAGCACTACACTTGGGATTTCAAACCGAACTGTCAGACGAATATTACACAAGGATCTCCACTTTCATCCATACAAAATCCAAATCGTACAGGCTCTTAAAGGCACGGATTATGTGAGTCGACAACGATTCTGTGAAGAGTTTTCAGATTTAATTAATCAACATGAGGATATTGTAAACTTATGGATGAGTGACGAAGCTCATTTCCATTTGTCCGGTTACGTCAATGAGCAGAACTTTAGATACTGGAGTGACGTAAATCCTAGACAAATGCATCAAGAACCCCTTCACTCTACAAAAGTTACTGTGTGGTGCGCTGTCTTCATCGGGGATCATAGGGCCTTACTTTTTTGAAAATGCTCGTGGCAATGCTGTGACAGTAACCTCACAAAGATACGCCGACATGTTGGAAAACTTTTTTGAACCACAGCTTGCACGCTACAAAGTTAACGAGGAAACATTTTTTCAACAACACGGAGCAACCTCCCATACAGAGTATGCATGAATATTGTTAACAGATTATTTCCAAATCATGTGATTTTTCGAAATGGGGACATCACCTGGCCTTCCCGTTCACCGGACCTCACACCGTGCGACTTTTTCTTGTGGGGGTAGTTAAAAAGTAAAGTGTTTCAAGATAACCCACATTCCCCTAGCAATGCTGCAAAATGTAATGAATAGTTTTAAAATACGATTGGAAGAATGTGTACGCCTGAACGGAGTCATCTTTCCGGAGTTATTTTAAAAAATAAAATAATTAATGCTTTTTTATGTTCTTTGAGAAAATAATGAATTTATTCCTAAATATTGTTTTTCTTGTTTTTTACAGCCTTTTTAAAATCGCTCGTTATTCTGCCTCACCCGTTAGAATTATAGCATTCTAACTGTTGAAGAAAACAATGTTAAAATTAAAATATTTAATTTGGAATGTATTTTATGTATATTATGCGTTTTATGTATATTATTATAATGTGAATGTTAATAGGAAACATTCAAATGTGAACAACACCCTGTCTACTACATATGTTTCAGAGATTCACTCATCGTCAGGTAGACTTGTGTTATTAACGAACGATTCCTTCGTAGAGTTTATCGTATCTTTTCGATGCAGAAAAATAATGAGTAAACATTGCCACCCTCTCTCGTCCAACACAAGAATTTATTAAACGACAAAGCGAGACATTCTTATTTATATGTATACAACAATTTGAACTGTTTGTTATCTATCAGGTTGTTACATATGAAATGTCCGATTTTGTAAGGAATAAAAAAAAGTCTAAATTTAAAAAAATATAAATATTTATTCTGCAAAACAGTCTCCATTTACATCAATAGTTTGTTGCCAACGGCCTGGCTGCTGAAAAATTCCCTTTGAAAAGAAATCTAGGTTTTGACGGCTCACATATTGCTCAAACACTGCTATTACAGACTCCCGGTCAGGGAAGTCCCTATTTTTTAAGTGATCGTCCAAATTTCGGAAAAAATGAAAATGAGTTGGCGAAAGGTCAGGTGTATAAGGTGGGTGAGGGAGAATTTCGTAACCAAATTCCGAAAGTTTTTGGATTGTCTGTCGTGCAACATGAGGTCTTGCATTATCATGAAGAAGTATGGGTCCATGTCTATTGACTAGTTAGGGCTGTAAGCGGCTCAATTTTCCATGCATAGTTTCCAGTTCGGCACAATAGGACGCTGCCGTGATGGTTTCACCAGGTTGCAAAAATGAATAGTGAATAATACCCTTACTGGTCCACCATACAGTCACCATAATCTTTCGCGGGTGAAGTGATGCTCCTGCATGCTGTCTTGGTGCTTCACCTCGATCTAACCATTGTCCTGACCGTCTCCGATTATCATAAAGTATCCACTTTTCGTCACACGTTACCACTCGATGAAGAAACGGTTCAACTTTCTGTCGATTAGCCAAAGAGGTAGCTACCTCAATCGACGGAGCTTATTGGCTTCCGTTAATTGGTGCGGCACCCATCGATCGAGTTTCTTCACTTTGCCAATCGAAGAAAGGTGACGACTAATGGTGGCAATGGATACTTGAAATGTTTCTGCAAGGCTACGCACTGTTGTCGACGGATTACTTTCAACTTCTACACGCAGCTCGTCGTCATTAACGGTGCTACGCGCATATCCGCGAGGCTCATTTTCCAAATCAAAATTTTCGATATTCTCTGGCGTACGCACCGATTTTGATCGACCAGGTTTCTTTTTTGTCGTTGACGAAGTTTCCTCAAAGTTCCTAACCCATTTTTTTAATGGCACAGGCAGACGGCACTGGTTGATGGCGATTAATTTTAAAATGGTTTCGAAAGGCACGACGCGCGCGTATGTAAGAATTATCATTTTCATAAAACGCCTTAACAGCGTACGCACGCTGTTGAGGGGTCCAACGCTCCATTGTTACTAAATGCTAATATCAAGGAAACATGGCCGATAGCGTCCCTACCACCTCCGAATGACACGGCGCGAATCGCGGGCTTTTTAAAATCGCTCGTTATTCTGCCCCACCCTGTATAATAAAGAAAGATTAATATTGTTGACAAACTATTATATTCACAACCGTTCATGTTTCATTTTTATAGTAAGTTACATTTTTAAGCTATGTGTTCCGCGTTTTAGCAGGGATCTTTGAAGTATTCCTTCTTATTCTGAGATAAGGTATAGGTTGCAGAAGAGTACAAGTACAAGCCGAAGTCATTTCGAAAGTGGCGTTAAATACATTGGAAACATTTGAACTTCCAGAGACTAACTGTCAATGTTTATGACTGATGACGCCCCTATGGGTTCTCTAGGTTGGTCTCTTAAAAACAACTATGGTAAATTCCTACTTGTTAAGTGTAAAATCTATGCTTTACATCTTGTGGCAGAAACGATTCGATGTTGTTATTCAGAGGTAAATGGTTTGATAGAACACACAAAATGTAGTGTTCACTTTCCATTTTATTATTTTCTGCATTTTTAAAAAATCAAGTAAGCGAAGAAGCAATTGCCATCAAGGAAAGTCGAAAGAAATTCCAAGATTGTGAACTTGAAGGAGATTAACAATTAATTTATAATAATTACAAAGTGGGAGTAGTTGTAGTAATTGATAAAAAAACAAAATCCTTCATTGTCATTAGCAGATTGACTGCAAATACTGGACATTGTACATACAGAGCTACATGCTATCACCGATGACAAAAATATTGGTGTTATAGCCAAAGTAGGTAGTGATTAGTCAGTGCACATATCTATTAAGTATTTACATTACTTAAATCATGTAAATACTAAATCACTAGATGTCGAACGCTCATTCTCTTCATATAAGAACATTTTTTTCATCTATTTGTAATTACACTGAAGATACTAGTTAAAAGGTCATAGATTATGTATAATTTACTTTATTTTATTTACCTACAATCAAGTATACGTCTGTGCTGCACCGATCATATTTTACTCGACTAAAAACTGAACAAATATATATACCTTACGAATAATGGTTACTCACATTCTTTTTTGTTTATTTTGTGTTTACGATTAGATTTATACTTCTCTTATACATCTTTTTTAGGGATTTAAAATTTTTATAAAAGAAAAATATTCTTATTAGAGTGAAAATAAAGAATAATCACGATTGATCACTTATTAAAGTACACATCAAGAAAATGTATGAAAATTGTTGAAAGATCTAAAATCAATTATTTTTAATTATATATTACTTTGTTCTAAAAAATTAAGATCACTTTTTAGTACCTATCAAGATCAATATATATCAAATAAAATAATTTTTTTAAGACAAATATAAAAGAGTACCTGTCCTTGACTAAGACATTGTTGACCTATTAGAGCTGATTGTTGATCACCCACACATCCGGACAGTTTTACACCAGTCAAAGAGCCCTCAGTTATAATACCATATACTTCAGAACTTGATTTTATTGCAGGTAATATTGAAGCTGGTATGTTAAAAAACTTAATCAACAGAGGATCCCATTTCAAAGTTTCTATGTTCATTAACATTGTCCGAGAAGCATTAGAAGCATCAGTGATATGAATACCTCCATTTTTGCCTCCTGTTAAATTCCAAATAATCCATGTATCGACAGTTCCAAATAAACACCGGCCTTCATCCATTGCTTTTTTTATTCTTGGATTGTTATCGTATAACCATTTTAATTTGACTCCGCTAAAGTATGGTGATAATGGTAATCCACATAAAGGTTTTAAGTAATTTTTATTTTTGGTTTTATTTGGCACAGTATCTAATAATTGCTCTACAGTTGTTGCTGTTCTGACGTCTAACCAAACTATAGAATTATAAAGTGGTTGTCCAGTATTTTTATCCCAAACTATAGTAGATTCTCTTTGATTTGTTACACCTACAGCTACAATATCATTAACATGTCCACCTTTGGCAACAAGTTTTTCAATTGTTCGCTCAATACAAATGTTAACTGCATTTAAGATTTCAATGGGATCTTGTTCAACCCAGCCTTGTTGAGGGAATATTTTTGTTATCTCTTCTTGATGTGAAGCAACGATCTCCGTCGTTTCAGCTTTAAATAGAATAAAACGAGCACTGGATGTTCCCTCATCTATGGCTCCAACTAATGGATACATTTTTCAAAAAACTATGTTACCTATTTTGAGTTTGATGGCGAAGTCTAACTTTGTTATGTCTCTGATCATGAAGGATTGTTATAAATAGATAAACGTGTTTTGATACGTTATCTAACATTGTAACCTTCGAACGTTTAATTAAAATTGTAGATGACCAAAAATATTTAAATGCGGTTACAATCACTTTTATCGACTACTCATACATATGTCATGGTAAATAGTATTCATAATATGATGTAATTTTATTATTGTATTTTACTCGGCGTAAAGTAAATTCAAATTTAAACATAAAAAAATAAACAAATGAATTGGAACTGGTTATAATCAGTTTGATTTAGACTGTATAAGGCGATAGTACTTGCGTTCATGCACTTTCGCTAGCGCTAGTTTTCTAATAAGTTAGGGTTTTTCTGTGACACTCTTGATGTATTTCTACCTCGTATTATGACACGATGTTAAGGCAAGATAGAATGCGTACTAAGTGTGTCATAGAAATACGTTAAAAGATAGAAGACACATCACGTATGTAGTTCAACTACACTTAGCGCTGATCCTAGCGATAAGTATGACTGAGTCATGAACTGAATATAGTCGTTAACACATTCATCATTTAAAATTATAATTTGCTTTTATGTTTTGACAACTTTATTTTATGGTGCGGTTATGATCAAAGCAAGATAAGTTACGTTTGGTTATCTGTTGTCATTACTACTGTATAAAAGCATGGCAATATCTAATTCATCATTTTAACAACTAAATGAGTTATAATGGTTCTTGAAAATAAAAAGGAAAATATTTCTGAAACTTAATGTGTTTTACCCTATAATTTCTGTAAAACAAGCAACAAATATGTTTGGTTACTTAACTACTATCTCATGTTAGTTTGGAAAATTACATTTCACTATATTAGTCATGCACGTGTATGAATGAGGAAACATTTGTGGAATTAAACATGTAATTATTCTCCTTTGTCATTTCAACATGATTAAAATATATGTCGAAAATGGTTTTGGTTTCGTTTACAATATAGAAGGTTCAAATAATATGCAAAATTAA
Organism: Dermolepida albohirtum; assembly: GCA_031893035.1. NCBI lineage: Eukaryota > Metazoa > Arthropoda > Insecta > Coleoptera > Scarabaeidae > Dermolepida > Dermolepida albohirtum. The sequence continues at coordinate 319,383 of JAVIWB010003245.1, read as the reverse complement.
TAAACAAAAATTCTAATATAAAGTAATTTTAGATTGGGAAACATTACGTTGCAAACATAGAATAATCGGAGAAATATTTGGTGACAATTTTTGTATACCATGTATGTAATTTTCAATAATTTTTTCTTACAAAATTAAAAGGAATAATATTATAGCTTTACCATTGAGGCTTTTACCAGAAGAAGTTTTGTTATTGAAAAGAAAAGGGCTAGCAATTTTAGTAAGCTGTCCAAAACTTAAAGTCGCCCCTTCAGATGAAGAAAGAAAAATGTGTGATGATTTTAAAAACCAATTGTTAGAACAATTAAAGGTCATTTATGGTAAAATTCGAAGAAAACAGCTAGAGAATGTTATAGATAAGATTGTAAGTGGGAAAAGGAAAAGAGGAGATACACGTTGCAAGGAAGAGATATTTAATGAAGAATTTAATAAATCTTGCATTGTTGATAATGACACAATGTTATGGCCTATATTTTGTCATCATTTTAATTTAACAGAAGGTGATTCTGTCGAAGTGCAAGAAGACGAAGTTTTAAAAATGACTACAAAGGCTAAAGTGGCAATATTTACTGATCTGTGGGATAAAGGATATTTTATAACACCTGGAAATAAATTTGGTGGAGACTTCCTACTATATCTAGGTATATTATTTAGATGAAATGTTATTGCATAATTAATGAAAAGTTTTAAAACAAATATTAATTTAAATATATTTTTAGGTGACCCAATATTATATCATGCAGTTAATATAGTGCACTGTACATCTGAAAGTAGACGTTTTCATATGAGTGAATTAGTCGCCATTAGTAGACTTGGTACATCAGTTAAAAAGAGAACTTTGTTTGCAGTCTTAAAAGATGATGGAAATATAAATTATATATCTTTGAATTGGCTATATACATAAATAAAACATATATTTTGTACTTCAACTAAAAATTGTTTTATTTTTCTTTATACTTGCTCCAAAAGTTTAAAATTTTGGTGCTGTTTAACAGGAATAACGTTAAAATACTTCTTGTAAAATTTTGTCCCTATTTGATTGCTATAGCATCTTTGATTCCAAGTATGTGTCCAATCAAGGTCTGTTTCTTCACATGTAACCATTACTTTGCCTGGTATCATTGCAAATAGTGTACCGTTACGACCCAAACCAACCTATAATATTGCATTATAATTACAAACTAATAAATGTGTTTTTTTGTTTACATTTAAGCCAGGGTGAAATCGTAATGTACGTTGCAACACCAATATAGTTCCTTGCTCGACCCAGTGACCATCTTGCCGTTTCCAGCCTCTATGTTTAGGTCGAACTTTAGGACTAGAATTTCTGGTACTACCGCCAGCTTTCTTACTGGCAAATCGATAGATATCTAAAAATTGTCCTAAGAATATATATTCCTTCTATCTAATCTACTACATTACCTTGCACAAGAATTTGTCTCCTAAGAAAGTCTTTATAGATATTACTTAAGAAAGTTGCCATTTTTCATTTAAATTAATTTATTATATCATACGAAAAGTAATTTTAATACTCGTATTTTTAAAAATAGTCTGAAATTAAGGTTATAGGTGTTCTATAGTATACCATGGAAACATTCAAAAGTATCCAAAAAAATATTTGGGACTACCTACGAATGTTTCGTATATAAGTATTTTCAAAATTTTTTTTCGTTATATAAAAATATGGCTGATATTTATTTACTTTTATAACATTTTATTTGGATAAAATAATTTACTTCCAACGAATGTAATTTATGAACATAGTTTTCGTTGCCAACATTTTAAGTTAAAAATTACCTCCAACATCGTTTTTTGACAGCTAATATTTGCGTTTCGCTTCATTCGCATTTGACAAAGTAATGTAATGTGTAATACTGTGCTGTCAACAAATATTTTTAAGTTAACGGTTATTTCTTAAATTTTGTGTATAGTTTGTGCAAATGTGTTAGATTTATGTTTCACGTTAATCACATGAACGTACAATAGTAATATAAAATGTTCAATACAAAGCAAGAGGTCGATAGACATGTCGAGAATTGTCTCAGAAAGATAAACAGCGAATCGGAGGTAAATTTTTCATTACAATCCGCCATTATGCCGGCATTTAACAACTTGCATTCTCAAAAAATAATCGTATTGGAGCTCGCATTCATTTTGTAAAGAGTTGCTATAATGTTTTTTTTGATGTTATTTATAACTTTTTATACGTATTCATGCTGAATCACATGTCTATACCCATACAATTGGCGGGAATATATTTCTATAATGTTCTAGATTTTATTATAAATTTTTTTTATATACACAAATTTTTAAATTATACAATAATTTGTTGGTCAATATATTAAATTGTAATATTTTTCAGAAATTATTGTGCTTAATCCATGTATATGCAGGCGTTTACCTATCTTGACTATTTCGCTTTCTAATCAGTTTATTACAGTTATGCGGGAGTTTGAGATAATATAACCCATTATTATCAATCGATGTTCATAAACTTATCAGTGGTATGAACATTAGTATAGAAAAAGTACAAGTAATACGATATACAATGTTATGCGGAAGAGATAGTAACTTGTTTAAATGAGGAGAAGAATCTTTGATAAATATATCTATCTCAAATATATTCTATAAATGAATAAAAATATCAGATGACTGTAGTTTATCAATAATTAGGCTAAGAAAAATTATAATTTACATTTTTTATCGTGTTTTTATTCTCTTCAAGACTACAAAGCAACATTTTTAAAACAAATGCTCTATCATTAGATTTAAAAGTAATTTATTATAAGTTACCCAGATCATTTAAGTATTAAGTAGAGCAACATCGAAAGAATACAGTTTAGAAACTATTAAATATGCAAAGTAAATATATTTTTTATTGATTATACACATAAATAAAAGTATTGGTATAGAGTTTTGTGAATTCTAACACATAATTTAAATTCGTAATTTATGTTCATGTGTAAAAACACGAAGCAATTTTTTTTGTTATCAAATCATTAAAATTATTACTTAATGAAGATAATATCTCATCGTATTTTGCGATTAAAGAATCTAATGTTCATTTTCTCCAAAACAGTACAATTTACAAAGTTCCTTAAGACAATTATTTAGTTTTTTTATATTTAAATATACGCGATAAAAAGTAATATAGAGATTGTTTGGAGCCTAAACAAAATCCTTTTAAAAAAGTTGTTTTGAAATTGAGGCTTTCAATAAAGAATTTTTTGTATTCAAATTTTAATATGGAAAATAAAATAAAGTCTAAATACTTTGAAATTAAGTAGTAATGAAAACCCTTTATTAGCATTAATTTAATACTCATGATTAATTAAGTCTTACACTATTTGGAACAAATTATTTGTGGATAATGCTCTTTCTATGAGTATTTTTTTGTTTTCGACTTTTCGAACCAGGATTTTTTTTTGGATTTTCTTCATTTGATGGCCGCCATTCAAGTGTTTGATGTTTAGTTTTCCAATCGTATTGAAAACATTAAGTTATAATCGCTTTTAAGAAGGTTTTATCCCTTGAACTTCTTTTTGCAATGCACGATTCGGATGAGTTTTTAGAAATTTCTTTATCAATGTGGAACGAATGGAAATTCAATGCCAAGAAATTTGAAGCGAGGGAACTAGCTTCAGAAGATTAAGTTTTCCAATTACAATGCAAATATTGTTACAGCTTTTCAAAGTTTCATTTCAATGACTACGGCCGACAATTTTACGGAAATATTTACGAAATCACGCTTTTTTGTTTTTGTTACGAGGGAGCGTTTTTATATTCGCGGAATGGGGGACAAGGGGTGGAAATAAAAAAACCAATTTTTTTTTTCTTTTTTAATATATTCAACTGCAAGACGGATACATTTTTCACATCTTTCAAAATGATTTCTCTTTATCTGCAAAATACGCCGAAACTGCCTCCTTGACTTCATCATCGGCAGTAAATTTTTTACCCCGCAGCTCTTTTTTAATTTTCGGAAACAGGTAATAATCACTCGAGGCCAGGTCTGGGCTGTAGGGTGGGTGATTCACAATTTTGAAGCCCACCTTATGCAGGGCAGCTAACGCAACGCGGCTCTTGTGGACGGGCGCGTTGTCGTGCAAAAGCAGAACACCTTTTGTCAATTTTCCCCGTCTTTTCTCTTTAATGGCTTCTTTTAGTCGCTCTAATATTGAAGCGTAATATTCTCCGGTTATAGAAACACCTTTATCTTTATAATCAATCAACAATATTCCTTCCGAGTCCCAAAATACCGTTGCCATGAGTTTCCCAGCTGATTGTGACACTTTAAATTTCTTGGGAGGTGCTGTGCCCTTTTTATGCCACTGCATGGAGTCTTGTTTGGATTCAGGTTCATAATGATGAACCCAAGTTTCGTCTCCAGTAACAATTCCACTCAATACACCATCCTTGTTTTCATTACAGAGGTCCAAAAATGCACGCGAACACTCTACGCGCTGTTGTTTTTGCGGCGGCGTGAGCATTCTCGGCACCCATCTTGCGCTGACCTTAGACATGCCGAGATGATCGTGTAGGATTTTAAAGATTGTTGTATCGGATACTCCAACCATTTCTGCGAGTTGTTTCTTCTTTAGTCGAGCATCTTCGAGTACAATTTGTTCAACTTTTTGGATAAGTGCTGGCGTGGTCACCTCAATGCTCCTGCCCGGCCTCGGGTCGTCTTCAAGGGATTCCCTTTCTTGTTTAAATAAACTATGCCACTTGTACACCATGGTTTTTCCTGGACAAGAGTCGCCGTAAACCAATGATATCTCATTCATTATGGTCGCGACTGATTTTCCTTGCCTGGTAAGGAACTTTATAACGGCACGATATTCGATTTTTTCCATATTTCACTTTTCACTCCTGATTATGTTACTTGGTTGACGATAGCTCAAAGACTAATTGTCTAATAACAATGAAACTTCGTATTTATATTAATCATGAGTCGCTGCACAGGCCACGCCCCCAATGCGCCTACTCACCCCTCTGCAACCCGCTCATTCCGCGAATATAAAAACGCTCCCTTGTACATAAGTATATGTAAAAGGAAAAAGTAAGGAGCCCATATTGCATATTTATCCAGTAAACCGTACGCGTCACTAAAGAGTAGATTCGACGAATATTGTGCCAGTAAATAGGGTTTCTATAAATTGTCTTTATTCATTAGTAATTTGTCTAAATAGTATGGAATACATATCTAACAATATGTCTAAAAACAGTAATCTAGTCGCGAAGTATATTTTGTACATTCGTAAACAATTCCAAATACTACTCCATAACTATATATTTTTTCACAAATACATTCGATTCAGTGTGTAATATATATTCATTTAAGCGAATTGCACCCGAGTTTCCTTTACATAGATTTACGTACTCTGATGATTTCTACTGTAAAATGTGTTAATGAAGACCTTAATTTTTTTCTAGAGAAATCTAAGATGTTTTGCCTTCGCCAAGTTGTACTTCAAAGTTGGAGAATTCGAACAAGCTCGCCGATACGTTACAATCTACCTGAACGCTAAGCCGGAATCGGCGGAAGCACAACAGCTGCTTGGACGGTTATTAGAGAAGTTAGGAAAAGTTGATGCTGCGTTAGAGGCATATCGCACAAGCTTGGACTTGGATCCCAAGCAAAATAAATTAGTACTAAAAGGTATGTTTCTTATTATTATGGAAAGTATTTATATAATGTGAATATTTTAAACGTTGAAGTGGGAAATATGTTATAATTGCAGTAAGGTTTTAGAAATGTGCATTTTTGCTTAGCTGTCTTCGATAATTTATAATGTAACATCACCAGATCAACAAACATCAACAGTTAGTTGAAAGTTGAAATGTTTTTAGCATATCTAGCACTACCTTCATAATTGCTTCGCCAGTACATTTTTCTAACCTTTTGCTACTTAATACAATGGGAAAATGTCGCTTTAACACGATCTAAAACACGCACTATAATCCAAATAGAATGTTTTTTTTTCTATCTATCGTTTCGACACAACCACAGCTGTTTATTTTTTACTACAGCTTTGATCATGTTTTCGATGTCGTTAGGCACAATTGACATATGGCTTTGTAACGTTCTCCGGAATAATAGCTTCCAGTTGGCATTGTATTTATGCTAGAAGTCATGAAACGATTGCCTATCGAGTAGATGAAGTCTTAAATAACAGGGGATTATCATGAACAGTAAATCAAACGTACAACCAGCGATGATAATTCATTTACGAGGGAGCGTTTTTATATTCGCGGAATGAGCGGGTTGTAGAGGGGTGAGTAGGCGCATTGGGGGCGTGGCCTGTGCAGCGACTCATGATTAGTATAAATACGAAGTTTCATTGCTATTAGACAGTTAGTCTTTGAGCTATCGTCAACCAAGTAACATAATCAGGAGTGAAAAGTGAAATATGGAAAAAAATCGAATATCGTGCCGTTATAAAGTTCCTTACCAGGCAAGGAAAATCAGTCGCGACCATAATGAATGAGATGTCATTGGTTTACGGCGACTCTTGTCCAGGAAAAACCATGGTGTACAAGTGGCATAGTTTATTTAAACAAGGAAGGGAATCCCTTGAAGACGACCCGAGGCCGGGCAGGAGCATTGAGGTGACCACGCCAGCACTTATCCAAAAAGTTGAACAAATTGTACTCGAAGATGCTCGACTAAAGAAGAAACAACTCGCAGAAATGGTTGGAGTATCCGATACAACAATTTTTAAAATCCTACACGATCATCTCGGCATGTCTAAGGTCAGCGCAAGATGGGTGCCGAGAATGCTCACGCCGCCGCAAAAACAACAGCGCGTAGAGTGTTCGCGTGCATTTTTGGACCTCTGTAATGAAGACAAGGATGGTGTATTGAATGGAATTGTTACTGGAGACGAAACCTGGGTTCATCATTATGAACCTGAGTCCAAACAAGACTCCATGCAGTGGCATAAAAAGGGCACAGCACCTCCTAAGAAATTTAAAGTGTCACAATCAGCTGGGAAACTCATGGCAACGGTATTTTGGGACTAGGAAGGAATATTGTTGATTGATTATAAAGATAAAGGTATTTCTATAACCGGAGAATATTACGCTTCAATATTAGAGCGACTAAAAGAAGCCATTAAAGAGAAAAGACGGGGAAAATTGACAAACGGTGTTCTGCTTTTGCATGGACAACGCGCCCGTCCACAAGAGCCGCGTTGCATTAGCTGCCCTGCATAAGGTGGGCTTCGAAATTGTGAATCACCCACCCTACAGCCCAGACCTGGCCCCGAGTGATTATTACCTGTTTCCGAAAATGAAAAAAGAGCTGCGGGGTAAAAAATTTACTGCCGATGATGAAGTCAAGGAGGCAGTTTCGGCGTATTTTGCAGATAAAGAGAAATCATTTTTTTATGAGGGTATAAATAAATTAATTGAAAGATGTGAAAAATGTATCCGTCTTGCAGGTGAATATATTGAAAAAGAAAAATAATTTGGTTTTTTTATTTCCACCCCTTGTCCCCCATACCGCGAATATAAAAACGCTCCCTCCTAGTTTCGTCAGTTGTAGCTTAAAATGTCTACATGTTGTCAATCCTCACCTCTCGCTTTTTAAGAATTGGATCTCAATTCGTGAAAGTTTTCTACATGCTGTGCGGATAACATCTCAGCTACTCCTTTGTAATTGTGAATAGTTAGCAAATCTGTAAATACTTCAGTATCTTAAGATTGTAGCCGCCTTTAAATTAGGAGTCGCTACTTCTTTTAGGTCAAAAATATTTTATAAAGTTATGTTAATTCCCAGAAAATCAACGTTTTTTAATAATTCTAGCACTAACACAACATTTTTCGAACATAATTTTGTTATATACAAGAAGGAGCATGCTACAATATAACGAATATTACATTCACAATTATCTCGCATCTGTGGCGATGTACTAAGATCGTACTCCGTGATTTTGCTATCTACTCACGCATACGGGCGATATTAGTTTGTCGACATGATTTGGCTGCTATTATCTTAAATTAAAATTTATATCGTCGATACCCTTGTCGCAACCAAAATGTTTTAATTATGGAGTTATAAAGTAAGATATTATCACACAGCATATGTCTATTTTTAAATATCATTTTTATTAATTACAGTTTGCGAGTTACTCGCTTCCGAGAACGTAAACTTCGATCGATCAGGAGCCCGCTACTTCTGCGAGAAAGCCCAATCAATAGATCCGAACAATCCCTCCATATTCTCACTGAAAGAGAAACTGATCATGTCCGAGGGGAAGGACCCGGAAGACATAACAAAACTTCTGACTAAAGAAATAGAAACGAGACCGAAGGACGTGAACATTAGAGTTCGCCTTTTGCGACATCTACTGCAGAACAAGCAAATCAAAGAGGCGTACGATCACGCTCGAAGTATAGAACAACAAAATCTGTCCCTGTTTACGAAAAACCTGAGTTGGTATGAGACGGTGGCGGAAATCCTAGTGAAGTTCCAACACGACACACTCAAAAAGAATTTAAATTGGGAATTTTGGATGTTACTGATCAGTGTTTTGGACAAACTAGTGGAGTTAAATTTGGACGAACGCAACTCCGTAAATATAAAGACTAATAATGAATACGTGAATGCAGTGTTTAATTTCGATCAGTCACTGAAGATAGCCTCGGATAACTTACAAGATTGCCCCGATAAAAATCTGAGTCAGGAGTTTTTGAATCATTACAGAGGCCAGTTGTGTTTGCATCTCGTCACTTTAGTTTACAAACAAGCGAAAAGAGAACTAATTAAGTATAAAGAAGCCGTACAAATCACGCTACCGTTGCTATTCGCAGCTTATCACCTACAACCAGTAGATTTACAATCTTTATGGGTGACTCATTCCACGGAGTCCAATAAGAAGTTGGCGCAACGCTGGAATCGCGAAGCTTCATTTAGATGTTCCCAAACCGGACACATGTTACTTTCGTTTGCGAAAGATCGTAAAAGTTCCATCCTCGAAAAGGCCACTCAATGCTCGTCTGGACTATGGCGGGAACAACTTCTGAAGCGAATATTTGTCACAAGAGACCACCAATCGAAGATAAAATCCAGTTACTTCGCCACTAGCAATCAACTAGTAGAATTAACGATTAGATTACCAGATTCAAGCGATTTACATAAATTCGATGACGCGGCACAGTTGGTTTATCCGGACTCCCTCCATCACTACATTTGGATCGGTTTGCGTCGACAGTTACCGAGTTTCAAATGTGCCGTGTTCGACGGATTGCCCTATTCCATCAAGAACTTGGGTAATTGCACCGCGGACTCCCTAAATGTTCTCGACGTGCAGGCGTTTTTGTATTGCGCGATTTTATGCGCGCAACAGCAAGTCGAAGAACAAAAACTGAATATTTACTATCCAAGCGACAGGCCGAACGTTGTTCCCGCGTCAGTAACCGGTCAGTTGGGAACCTCGAATCAGGCGAAATGGTTAATAGCTGCGTACAAGATGTTTACCAACGATTACAATTGCGATTTCAGCGAAGTTCGTATGACTCTAGTTAGGGGAATCGAAACCGTTAGATGCGTCGGCAATCACGGTCTGGACGTGAAAGTTTTGGTCACTTTGGCGAAAGTCTTCGCGGAAAGATCGAAAAATTTGGAAAAGTCCACGGAAATCGAACAGAACGACGCCAGAGCGGAATTATATTGGAAAACCGCTTTACCACTCTTGGAAAAGATGCGCAACAGCCAAACGATTTCTTATTCTTCGAACAGATTGTTCGAATGCAAAACCAAAGACATGTCAATGTCAGAAATTCAAACCTACATCGACGATGGTAAATTGTTCAACGCCGTACAACTGATGAAAAAGAAAGAATTCGAAAAAGCGTTGGTTCTGTTCGAAACTTTGAAAGATCCTTACGCGAGTTACTATCAATCGCAGATATACAAGATGAAAGCCGAAGAACAGACCAGCAGAAGTAGGGAGAGCGTCACGTCCGAGATGCGAAGTCAGAATATCATCCTGCTGAGCAGGGCGAGGGATTGTTTGTATTTGACGTTCGATCGGCTGAGGGATCCCTCTGTAGATCGAAGACATCCACTCAACAGTCAGTTGGGTACCGAGATCGACAAGATCGAAAGGATGCTGTCCAGAATTGATCCTGACACGAGCAGAAATGAATGCGATGGAATGTCCGAGGAGAACATGTCCTCGCTGGGTAGTATGGGAGGGGATCATTTCAATTACACAGCGCAATACGGTATGTTTTCATTGTAATTTATTGTGTGTATAATCAATCTCTTGAGCTGAAAACTAAATTTTTAATTCTTCATTACAACAGGTAATTCAAGTTTTATCGTTAACGGAGGCAACATGACACCTAAGAACGACAACTTACATTTGAATTCAACGCCACTTCGTCTAGATACCTCTAGACGAGAAGCCCGTCCAAGCCCCGAGCGTCTGGACGCCCAATTACGCCAGTTACTCGTTTCAAAAGACACAGCCGTCACTCATATTCTAGAACAGAACAAATTCATGATGGAGTCCCACCGGGCCCTGCTTGATGAAATCCGCGGCTTCAAGGACGCAGTCAACAATCTGAGCTCGACCGTGGACGAAATGAAAAGTTTCAAATCAACCGTCGACGAAATAAAAGGACTGCAGAGGTCCGTCGATGAGTTGAAAAACTCAGTCGATGATCTGAAAAACGTAACGGACGACGTCTTGAAGATGAAAAAGGAAATTGCCGAATTGAAAAAGGATACGTTGAAGATCAAGAATAATCAGATTAGCGACGAGGATCTCTACGGTTTGGACGAGGAATATAACAATGACTATGGTGTGGCTATCAATTCCGGCGTTGCCGGATTGGCGACGAATTTGTATCCTACGCTGGGTCGTTTGCCACCACCTCCTACGAATTCTTTGCAATACGGAGCCACTCTGTATCCCAGTATGTACCCCATGTTGCATTATCCAGGCTTGGGTTTGCCGCAAGCTGGTAAGTAATGAAATAATTTTATAAATTTTTCGTAAATATTATATAAATTAATAAAAAGCCCCAGTACAGCACAAATTAACTTTTTCTTTGTTTTCTAAACAGAATACGTCTGTCAAACCGATAAAGTAATCTCGTTCAAGTAACGAAACATTATTTTTGTTTTCGGAGTCGCGAATAATTTAATTTCAAAAGTCCCACTTAGATTTATATCCACACCCGTTTGAAAGCTTTTCTGAATTTTAATTGAGAGGCATTTAAAATTTCGCACTAATATTTACGTTACCCCAATATAAATTTTCCATTTAAAAAATATACAGGGTGGTCTATAACACAAATTATTGATTTATTTAATTTTTTCAGGTTCATTGCCGTACGGAGCCGATAATCAACTTGCCGATTTCAGAGCTATAAACAATTTGTCGCAAGGCTTAGCTCCTCCGGCGGGTGCGTATCTTCAACCTGGATTTTCGCAGACCGGAGGCTTAGCTGCGGGAGGTTTACCTCAAGGATTGTCACACACCGGCTTGCCACAAACAGTTTTACCGCCGCCAGGGGGTTTAGCACAGAGCGCTTTGACGCAAACTTCGTCTCTTGGAGTAGGCGTTGGTCAACTACCTCATCCCAATCTTGTAACCGGCCAACCCATCGTTACAAGTTCGTCGATATTTTCGGCTTCGCCCGTCACCAATACGCCATTGATTATACCTACGATTCCTCCTCAAACTAACGCTGTCGGTGGTCTGTTCTCTATTGTTCATTCCAGCAATGCAAGCAACGTCGTACCGACTGTGACAACGGTCACAAATTCCGCTTCTTGTGTAAGCTTCCTTTCGAGCAGTTTACCGATTATTTCAACGAGTAAAGCACTTCCCGTTAATGTCGTTATAACTTCTTCGGATCCTCTACCACCGACCAAATCTACGCCACAACCTATTTTGTCTGTTACGATACCACCTCAGCATCTTAAAGGTGCTGTACAGAAAGCGCAGCAATCGTTGCAACAGCAATATCCTCACAATTATCAGATACAGCTGCCGGTTTCTTCTACCGCAGTTACCGCAACAACTCAGCCCGCCACTAGCGTGATTAGTCAAACGCCCATACCCATTTCGACGCAGAGTTTGTTGTCGAATATTGCACCTCCGGTATATTCAGCAGTGGATAAGTCTCAGAGCGGTCAATCTAAGAGTGTTAGTTTGGGTTTGGCCATCGAAAAGTCGCTGAGTCAAAGTTTCGGTAGTACGTCTCCCAATAAAAACGGAGAATTAAATAAGAGTAATGTTTCTTCTGCTTCCATCGAGGAACGTGATCCCTGTCCCGATTTCAAACCGATCATACCCCTGCCGGACGAGGTTCCCGTGAAAACGGGCGAAGAAAACGAAACCGTACTGTTCGAGGAGAGGGCCAAACTATTCAGGTTCACTAATAAGGAATGGCGCGAACGGGGAGTGGGCCTTTTAAAATTACTCAAAGATGAAATAACAGGGAAAGTCAGGATACTGATGAGACGCGACCAAGTGCACAAGATATGCGCGAATCATTTCTTAACGAAAGACATGGTCTTATCGCAAATGCCTAAGAATGACAAAGCTTACGCGTGGGCAGCGAATGATTTCGCAGATCAGAAAATCGTATTGGAGAAACTTTGCGTCAGATTTAAAACACCAGAAATAGCTCAGAAATTCTTTAGGGTTTTCGAGGACGCGAAGAAGAATTTAGATTCTACAGTTGTTCCTGTCGCAGATAATGTAATTGAAATTAAAACAGTCCCGATGAAAGAGGAGGAAATTCCAAAATCAACGAGCATAACGACGTCCTCGTTGGGTGGATTTGTGTTCACCAGCACGCCGACGTTCAAGCCCAAAACGACGTCTCCGACTAATGTCGAAGTCCAACCAAAAGAAATTATAAAACCCAGTCCGTTTGCTTCGTTTACATTTTCCAAACCCTCGACGACAATTCCATCCACTATAGCATTTAGCAGTCCCGTAATGTCCGATTTTAAGCCCGTTGTCCAGACTAGCGCCGTAACTCCTCAAAAAACCGAAACGCTTAACGAGACGGTATCTGAGGGTGACGATAATGACGAGTACGAGCCTGCGGTTGATTTTAAGCCCATTATAACTCTACCGGAACTGGTCGAGGTCAAGACGGGCGAAGAAGATGCCCAAATTTTATTCGAACAAAGGGCGAAATTGTTGCGTTTTGATACAGCTTCTAAGGAGTGGAAAGAGCGCGGCATTGGACATATTAAAGTGTTAAAATATGACAACACTATAAGGTTGGTTATGCGCAGGGAGCATGTGCACAAAGTCTGTTGCAACCACCAATTGTTGAAGGCAATGGATTTTTCGTACTTACCCCAAAATGCTAAATCATTATGCTGGTGTGCGCAAGATTTCTCCGAAGGCGTTTTTAAAGCCGAAACATTCGCCATCAAATTTAAAACAGAGGAGCAAACTAAGTTGTTCCACAACGTCATAATATCTTCACAGGCGAAACTTGATGATGACAATTTTATCATAGTCGAGGGCGAGAAGAGACAAGACAAGAAGACCGATAAGAAAGTAAAAGCGGACAGTTCCACAACCGACGCTAAAAAAGTCGAAACCAGCCCCACAACGAAACAGTCCGGCTGGGGTGACAAATACAAACCCAAGTTGGGCAGTTGGGAATGCAAAAACTGTTACGTTGTCAACGAACCCAAAACGAACCTGTGCACTGCGTGTGATACGCCGAAAAATGAAAATGCGGCGAAGAAAGAACTAAATACTAGCGGACCCCAATTTTCTTTCGGGGTTAATAAGATTTCGGGGGCGGAGAGCGGTTTCGGTTTCACACAGAAAGCGGAAAGTGATAAGGACGATCAGAAGTCACCGGAATTGAAGGAAAGTAGTAATGTGGGCTGGGGAAACGCTTTCAAACCACCCGCGGATTCTTGGAAATGCGATACGTGTTATGTTGTGAACACCAAGGATAAACTGTACTGTATTTCATGTGAAACTCCAAAAGATGACACTGTTCCCAAGAAAGAAACGAGTAGTAAAGGTAAGTTGTTTTTCATTTTTGTTGTGTTAATAAAGCCGTACTGTAGGCTATAGAATGGCAATTGAATCAAGAGCCATCTTCCGATTTTGATATTTTTTCAAATTTATCAGAAATAAAGTAAATTTTGATGGGGACTAGTTGATTAAATTAATCACTAAAGGTTAATATAACCCCTTTCCACAATCATTTTCGTATTCTGCATACGTACTTCGGCAACTAAGTTGTCATTATCAGCAGCTAATTAACACCCGCACAGAAACAAATCTGTTTCACCGTCAAAAGTTAAACACATACTTATTCTATCTGCTTCTGGATTTCCGGGCTGGAACCGCATCACTCGTCAGTTTCAGTGCGACAGACAGTAGCAGTAGTTGAGCCCTGAAGATGTCCCATACGAGTGGGTACGAAACGTCAGCAGTTATACCAGTGACGCGGTTCCAGCTCGGAAGCCCAGAAGCAAATAGTATGGACCATGACCGCGGAAGTCTACGTACCAGACATACTGATTGTATCTTACCTCGACGGTGAATACTGTCTGAATGACTTTCGTTCACATATCCTCCGTTATATTACTGCAGTATCATTTAATTAGCTAATAATGATCACGTGATAGCCTTTGTTATTTTGCACATAAACTTTTCTCGGAACACTGCCTTTAAATGTCATTTAGATTTTCCAATAAATTGAATTCAATTTAAAACTTGCTCCTTAACCATAAAACGTGTTCAAACGAATATTTTTTCAAATGATTTCACAATTTTACCCAAATATTAATTTAAATACAGTCAGTAATGCTATTAAAAAATGTATTTGCAGCCATCTTGGCTTTTTAACCTCTAACATAAAAAGGTTTTTACATCAGTTTACGTAGGCAGCCGGTTATGTCATGTGACGTAGGTCGAATGTGACACAATAGTAGGCCGGAGTATATATTCTATCTTGTATACAGTCAACAATAAAGCATGTAGGTAATTTTGATGGAGCCTGTGGTTGATTAACTTGATCACTGAAGGTGGATATATAACCCCTTGCCACATTATTTTTCGTATTCTGTACACGTATTTCGACAACTAAGTTGTCATCAGCAGATAATTATGATGATAACTTAGTTGTCGAAATACGTGTACAGAAAACGAAAATTAATGTGGCAAGGGGTTATATATCAACCTTCAGTGATCAAAATAAAGCATGTACATGTATTGGGGTTGCATATCTGCGCGGAGTCAAAAATGCAAAATTAAGCTTCATAAGAAACTACATGGAGTTTTTGGACTAGAACTCCGCTAGTATATCTACTACTTAAATTTATCCAGAAGTATTTTAAAATAGATTTCATACCAGAATTTACATAACTAAAGAGAATTTATTTTTCAATAAATAGAGAGTCTATCAACTGCATAAAAATCGTTACATCAATGATAGAGTGGTATTTCTTCCTGCTAACGCGAAACCAGTCACAAGTTCGGTCGTCCGCCAAAAATTCGATCTGCTATGAGATTATTTCCATTTGTTTCGTCCTCTTTAAAGCTCCTTGCGTGGCGTAACGTTAAACTCGTAATAGGTTATGAATCAGCCCTTTGTTAAGTTCGCCGATAAAAATAGGTTTTTCTTTGAATGAGTAATTATGAAGCTCATCGGAAGATGGCAAAATGTTATTGAAGAGAATAATATATTATTAATTCATCTTTTTTATATTAGTAAATGACCGATGAAAGGCAGGAAATATAGATTACGACTTTACCGACAGCCCAATAGAGACATTGGAATTGCAATTTATTTTGCAAGATTTTCGGAGAGTAAAAGTGCTTCTTTGCAGTTACTTGAAATAATTTGAAAAACAAGCTAAACTATACTTATTCCAAAAATCAAAATTCCTAAATAATTATGTTAATGAAGAAAATTTTTTATTGCAGGCATAAATTTGGATACCCCTGGCTTCAGTTTTAATTTCGGCATACCGTCAAGTTCAACACCTACCGCTCCAGCCAACACACCGATCACGAACGTCTCCTTTACATTCGGCACACCAGTCACCAAAAGTCCCGCTACCACATTCTCTTTCGGCAGCGCGACTTTACCAGAAAGCAAACAATTTACATTCAGCGTCAAGTCGGACGCCAAAAAGGAGGATACCAAAAAAGACGACACTCAACCAGCGGAAGAGAAAGGCCAGTTCGTGTTCGGATCGCCGCAGAAGCACACCTTCGATTTCACGCCTAGATCGCCGCGAAGGCACAGTAGCGGTCACGGCGGCGAAGACGAATCCGAAGGCAGTTACGTCGAGGAAGAGGAGGACAATATTTATTTCAAACCCGTTATTCCCCTCCCCGAGAAGGTGGAGGTCAAAACTGGCGAGGAACAGGAGGACGTGCTTTACTGTCATCGGGCGAAATTGTTTCGGTTTTCCGATGGCGAATGGAAAGAGCGTGGAATAGGAGATGTTAAAATTTTGAGGAGGCTTGATTCCAAGAGATTAAGGTATGTGTAATGGTTATTATTCAATTGTTCATTGGTAAATAATCGAGGGAATTATTCCTTTACCTTTATCATCATACATCATAATCACTAGGCTGAACAATCCTCTGGATAACCAGCGACAGTAACCGAAGGCAAGCGAACGCGTACCAGGCATTGCCCATGGCTTTCATCATGTCAGCGACGTGAAGATGCGTCGCGAATTGTAAACCGCGACGGGTGTAAATACACTTCCAAATAGTTTTCCTACACTAGAATATACATGAACTATAATTAAATGATTTTATTTAAAATCGCATTTGTCCAACTTTCATGGTGAAACTGTACACTACTGCGAACCCAGAGATTTGTTCAGTTTCATATATCCTTTTTTTAAGTTTTGATGGTAATAGTTTCTTAACCCTTTGTACACTTATATTTAAGGCTACCAATCAATTCAGAATTTGTGTGTTATTCTGTATCCACATCACGCCCGAATCTCTTTTATAGCAAAGATTTGACTGTCCAATTATTCCTAAAGTCTGTTTAGTATTCTATTGCTTCTTCTGAATCTTTTCCACACGAGTTCCTTATTTATAGTGTAATTTATTTCCGTTTTTATGCAGTGGTTGTATTAAGACTTTCGACAAGTCTCGGGTATTAATTATACTGATGTGATTGTTTCTTTCGGATTTTCGTTCTTTTTTAAACCTTTGATTAATTTTTCCCAAGGCAATTTTGATGGAGCCTGTGGTTGATTAACTTAATCACTGAAGGTCGAAGGTATTTCGACAACTAAGCTGTCATCATCAGCAGATAATTAAACAGTGTCGCACCTGGAAAACTACGGCAAAATACTCGCACGAAACAAATTCCGCACAAGATCTGTACCGTCGAAAGCCAAAACGCACACTGATGATGACAACTTAGTTGTCGAAATGGCGTACAGAATACGAAAATTAATGTGGAAAGGGGTTATAAGTATATTAACCTTTAGTGATTAAATTTTTTCCCTCTTCTTCTTTTATCGGTACTTCTATTTTTACGCTGCTTTCTTCTGCAGCTCTTGGGACCTTAAATTGCCAAATTTGAATTTACGAATTGCATTCAGGCAAACATATAACAGATGTCTCTGGAATATATTTTGACAGAAAGTTGTCAAAGTTGACAAGTTCAAAAGCGATTGTCAAACGAAATCGCGTTATTTTTACTCGTAAACAGACTCGTAAGATATGGTTGTTTTTTATTTTATGTTCATAATAGGCATCTTCACATTAATGTTAAGCATCTTTGTATATGTCAAAATTTTTACAGAGTAGTGATGCGCAGAGAACAAGTCCTGAAAGTGTGTCTCAACCATATACTAACTAATAATATAGTTTACACACTGAAGGGCGACAAGAGTTGGTCGTTCTGCGCACCGGACTTCTCCGAGGGCGAAATACAACATAAACAGTTCTGCTTAAAGTTTAAGAATGGCGATATCGCACAGAACTTCAGGAAGGCTATTGATTCTGCTTTAAATGGCACCGTTGTAGGTAAGTTCAGATGTAGTATAAATTGATTTTAGCATTTAATTTACTTATTACACAGCTTAGTAACAGGAATTACCATGTCGTATGCCTGTTTGCAGTTTATAAACCTGAAGTGTACGTGGGATGTCTTTTAAGTTTTGCAAAGTGCGATATCAAATGTCAGGACTATAAATTAATCTCTCTTTGAACTAAATTCAGTTTTAGTGGGATATGTGCAGTGTTGTAGCTACAACGAACTGTCAAAGTTGAGAAGTTAGTTGAAAAATAGAATTAAACATTTTCGCGGAACAATTCTTTATAATTTTGGAAGACTATTATCTCAACAAGAATACCTCGCCGAGTTGGTGTTTGGCTTCGACAATGAAGCAATACATCAGTCAGCAATTTCTCGTTGTGACATGTCGCCAGATTGAAACATTATTGGAGATTTCAAAGACCTCAATTCAAAAAATTTTAAAAAAAGAATTGTGTGTTAAAAAATTAGTTTCCCGTTGGATACCGCATCTGTTGACCGAAGAACAGAAAGCAGCTAGAGTGAATTGGTGTCAAAAAATTCTAGATTGTTTCAACGCCGGAATTTTTAAAAACGTATACAACATTGTTCGTGGTGATGAATCTTGGATTTACTCATACGAGCCAGGAAATAAACGCTACTCATTTGTTTGAGTGAAGAAATAGCAGACAAAAGTCGTCCGTTCTTGAAGTGCCTACAAAAAGATGGATGTGACATTTGTCTCGAAAGCAGGTCATGTAGCAACAATTCCTTTACAAGATCAAGGAATTGTTACTGTCGATTGGTATACAACCATTTGTTTGCCGCAAGTAATCGCTGAGTTTCGAAAAACCAACCCCCGAACGACGAATCATCCTCCTCCAAGACAATGCAAGTTCGCAAACAGCCCGCAAGACAATTGTTAGCGCGACGAAACGTCGAATTGTTAGACTATTCTCCGTACAGTCCGCACCTAAGTCCCAACGATTCCTTTACCTTTCCGAAAATCAAAAACGAACTGCGTGGTCAAAAGTTCCAGTCGTTAGATGGAGCAGTCACTTTCACAATTTCGTCTGTACCAATAAGCGTGTGAGACAACTGCTTCCAGAGTTGGTTCGAGCGTATGCAAAAGTGCATTAATCTTCGTGGAAAATACTTCGAAAAACAATCTCTTTTAGAAGCTATCTACTGTTTTATTTCAGTTTTATATGAAAAACTTAAGACAGCCCATGTACTATAGAATAATGATTCTTTTATGTATAAATAGATATTTAACGATATTTCTGTGTATTCACCATGAAATAGTAGAGAAATCTCTATAGACGGTTTGCAAAGAGAATTACATTGCTATAGAAACAATAGACGATCTCTCAACAGTTAGGAACCAGGCGTAAAACTAATTAATCTTCGCGGAGAATACTTCGAAAAACAATGAAGTCTTTAAAAGCTATCTACTTTTTTATTTCAGTTTTATATACAAAACTTAAAAGACAACCCACGTATAATGGTGCATTCAAGCATCCTTCTTGCACATAGTTTTTTCATACTTAATTCATTGTTGCAAAATCGAAATTATTTATTCATATGAAGTGTGTGCATCTTTAGCTACTGCGCGTTAGTTTATTCGACGCTCATCTATCAACATATCGTGCACTTTTTTTAATCATTTCTGGAGTACACACGTCTTTTGAGCGTCAATTGCACCTTTGAATTTAAATGTCCATCATTTCTGGTTAGAATCGATGAAGATTGGTCGCTGTACACAGACTCCAGCTCAGCTTTGATTTCATCGTTTTTGTTTTTTAAAAATAAAAACTTAATTACTGATTCACTTCACTTTTTCAACGTTTCAAAACCAACTAGGAACACTTCATTTTTCATTCAAATATATGTGCTTAGGGTCGGAATGACCACAAATTTTGGCAGTTATATTTTGAAAGATTGTCAGATGAACAACAAATAAGATTTTTTTTTAATTATTGCTGCCCTCTTTTAACAAGTAGTTACTGATCCGTCGTAGTATTTTTATTGAAGTATATTTTAAAAAATTTAAATATATTTCAGAAGATGACAAGGCTAAATCGGATGATTCGGACGTGGAAATTGTTTTTGAAACTAAAGTCACTCCCGAAGAGGAGGAGGAAGCGAAGCGACTGGGTCTTCCGCCGAAATTTATGTCGTACCGTCAGCTCGAAGACTGCAACTGCGAAGAATGCAAGAAGGATGATATTTTATTAAAAGAAATCTTGTCTGATAGTAAAGAAAAGCCGAAACTGGACACAACGTTAACACAACAATCAACTAGTCTAACGTCTGGCGGTTCGTTATTCGGAACGCCTCGAAGCGACACCATTTTCGGAACACCCAAAAGCGACGTGGTATTCTACAGTCTCACACCGAGTCAGACAAAGAGTCTGGATTCTTTTATCAGTACAAGTAGTCCGACCGAAGTTGGTAGTGAGAATAAAAAGCAGGAGACTCTTAAAGACCTTCTGATTAAGCCGCCTTTGTTTTCAAGCACCACGATTTCGAGCCCGGCCTTGGTAAATGCCGCTCTTTCTTTCGGCAACAACAAAACTTCAGAGGACAGGTCGAAACAAGTAACCTCTGACAGTTTCACTAACTTCACGTTCTCTTTGGAATCGGAAAATAATCAGAAACCAAACGTGTCCTTTGGAAATTTCTTCGCCAACAAAGAGAGCAGTAACGCTTCCGCCAAGTCAACTGTATCATCCGAATCCATATTCGGCGCATCGAAGACTTCGAATGTCTTTACCAGCTCAAACCCAACCGGCTCTATATTTACTGGACCGTCCAATACAGCGGGAGGAATATTTAGCAGTACGAGTAGTAGTGGAAATATATTCGGCGGGGGCTCGCAAACCAGTTTCGGATCCAGCAGCAATATTTTTGAAGGTAAGTTTGTTTTTTAACCTACATTATAGTTTCGCAATTGTTGTCCTTAGTTTTTTCTGGACTACCGGACCGAAACTGTGTTACTGGCACTGTTACTTCGTTTGTCAATGGTTTGCCAGTTTTTTTTTTTACAGAGGACATCCTCTGTTCCTTTGCATGAGGAATATAAACGAAGCAACAAAGCCAATAACGTGGAGTCAGCCCGGAAACTCAGAAGAAAGTAAATTCGCTTTTATTTATTAACAATCTATAAGACATATTTAAAATATGAACTTTCCCGACCAACTAACCACTGACCATAGGGACGCTGTTTTTACTGTATAAATACTATAGTAACCTTGGATTACATTCAACACCAGGGTAATGGAGAATACCCCGCAAACGCGGGTGATTATTATCGATACTCTCAGATACGTTTGTAGGAGAAACTTGTGCCAATAAATATTGAAATTTGTAATTGTTTACAACTTATTAAACTATGCTTTTCTTTTTAACTATTTCACCGTATTTATTTGCTCGCATTTAAACATATTTACTTACAGCAAAGAATACTTTAACATCGACTGAGAATGACTCGAAAACATCTGCAGAAAAACCTTTCACATCTACGACTTCAGCCACAACCACGTCGACTGCTACGAACAAGAACACCATCAGTTTCACTACGACGCCCGCGTTCGGCTCCGGCATATTTGGAAACACTCCAACCGTCGAAAGTCAAGATAACAAAACGGTGTTCGGTTTGACGCCCATTTTCGGCACCTCCCAGAATAAATCGATGCTTTTCGGGAATTCCGCGTCGGCAACGCTAACGTTCGGATCGTCATCTTCCACGTCATCGCAGGCACCCTTAGATTGCACGGTTAATAATTCGAACAAGACCGATGATAAGAAATTTGACGATTTCCTGAAATGCGATCCTAATCTGAGTTTCGCCAGTCTGGCGGCCCAGGAGTCCGTAGCTCCTGTTGCTTTCGTAGAGGCTACAGAAGGTAAGTTGATGAAAGTTTCTCTTTTAAATTGCTCTCAGACGTTTACTTAGTGGCGTATGCCAAGTATTCTGTCTATATACACATCGTGACAGCGGTGCTATACATTTGACGGCATGAACACCAACTTCTCTTTAATATAATTGTATGTTTAGACGATAGAGGGAGGTATTGGCTTTTCAAATATTATGGTGTTGTAATTTGTATCGGTTTTTCAATAAGGACATAACAATTTTGTATTTAAATAAAACACGGGATGATTGAGATATTAGGCTAAAATTTATTCCAGATGCACTACACATGTTACATTTAACTATGAAATTCAATCTCGTTTATATGACCACCGTGAGCACGTTTGCAGCAGTCGATTCTTTGGAACCAATTTTCCACCGCTCTTTCACATATATCGGTCGGAACGTTGGCAATTTTGCGTTCGATATTGTTCCCAAGCTTCTCTAACGTTGTTGGTGTGTAAACCAACGACTTAACGTAACCCCATAAAAGAAAATCCAACGGCGTTAAATCGGAAGAGCGAGATGGTCACTCGACCGGACCATTTTTCGAAATTACACGGTCGCCGAACTTTCCCTCCAATAGATCAACTGTTTGACCAGCTGTGTGGTATGTGGCACTATTTTGTTGGAACCACATATGTCAAGTCCATCCAATTCTGGCCAAAAATAGTCTTCCAACATGGCACGATAGCTAACTGCATTGAGCGAAGTAAGGCGATCATTTTAATCGAAGAAAAAATACGGTCCAATCGCACTTCCGGCATGAAATCCACGCCACACGGTCACTTTTTGTGGTTGTAATGGAGTCTCTTGAAGCACATATGGGTTTGTTACTGTCGACGACCGAAAATTGGAGAAACGCTTTTAAAGTTGCGACCACCCACTCAGAATTGTGGTAGTGATTTTTAATCATTTCCAAACGTTGCTCGTTCGTGAACTTCAGCATGATAAAAATGTTAACCTTGACTGACGTTTTCACGTTTACAGATCATGGAAAACGTCCATGAATGCGTTCGTGTTAAAAGACAAAATTGTTATGTCCCTGCTATCTGCTTCTGGGTTTCCGGGCTGTAACCGCGTCACTAGTATATCTGCCGACGTTTCGTACCCATTTGTGTGGGACATCTTCAGGGCTGAACTACTGCACTGAAACTGAGTTCAGCCCTGAAGATGTCCCATACAAATGGGTACGAAACGTAGGCAGATATACTAGTGACGCGGTTCCAGTCCGGAAACCCAGAAGCAGATAGCATGGACCACGACCGCGGAAGTCTACGTACTAAATGTTATGTCCCTATTAGAAAATCCTGTATAAAAGCACGTAGATTAATTGATGTTAAAAGAAACTTATTGACGTTTCGTATATTTCAGTTGCAGAGAGCGAGAATAAGGTACCATTCGCATTTTTGGGTGCTGGAGCACCTGTTTTCGGTGCGAAACAAGCACAGACCCCCAAGGACAAGACTAAGAAAGAGGACGACGCTGAGGAAGAAAAAGAAGGAACTGGAAACGAGGAAGAATACGATCCACATTACGAACCAATTGTGCCCTTGCCCGAAGCTGTAAATGTGTCGACTGGTGAAGAAGACGAAGCCGTCCTGTTCAATGAAAGGACGAAATTGTACAGATACGATGTCGGCCTCAAAGAATGGAAAGAGAGGGGCGTCGGCCAGTTGAAAATTCTTCATCACCCTCTAAACAGTAAGTCGCTTTGTTTTATTTACAGCAATTCGGATTACTAGTTAGAAAATAAGGCGTTTTTCAATTAATCTAATTGTTTTATGATAATTATTGTACAGGAGCAACGCTCTGTGACTCGCTTAATAAATTATTTTTTCCAGTTAATTTATCCAAAATACAGTGAACGCCACTGCCGGGACAGCAGGTCACGGCAGTCGCGTTCACTCCACTACCGTGACCTCTATTCTTAACCGGCGAACTGGCCGAATGAAGAATGTATGACGTTTTTAGTGTTTTCAATGCCTGATAGCTATGCTATCAACACGTGCACTTTACACCTTACTGCAATTGAAAATTGCAGGTAATTTGAAATCAATCAAATGTTGATCGATAAAAGCAATGGTAGATACGCGTTTCGTATAGTGCCAATACTCGTCAGTCTCCCTGGCACAAAATTAATTTTCGATCGATAGACCGATTAATTTAAACGAAATCTGTTGCTTTTGTCAGCATGCATTTGATTTTCAATTGCGTAAAGCGAATCAAAAGCGAGTCCAGAATCAGCGAAGAAGGTGTTGGCATCAATTTTTTGGGATGCAAAAAGAAATTTTGTTCGTGTATTACCTCCAGACTGATAAAACAATAAACTCAGGTTATTATTGTAACCTTTCGGTTGAAAAAATTCATGGGAAAAGACCTGGTTTACAGAGGAAAAAAATCATTTTTCATCACGACAACGCACCCTCTCACAGCGCTCAAAAAAACCATCGCAAAAATCAGTGAATTAAAGTACGAATGGTTGCAATATCCACCCTATTCGCCAGATTTAGCTCTCTTCGACTTCTAATTCTCACATCTCAAACAATTCATACATGGAAAACGATTTTCATCGAACGACGAAGTAATAGCAGCCGTGGAAGCGTATTTCGACAGTCTTCCGGATTCTCACTTCAGGGATGGAATCCATAAATTAAAAAATCACTGGAACAAGTGTATTGAAGTTCAGGGAGATTATATTGAATAATAAAATATATTTCAAACCATAAAATCGTGTTTTTCTTATTGAACGACACTTATTAAACAACCTGGTATACGTTCGCCTTATGTAAACATCCGCTCGGTACTAACTTATAATTCTACACTTCATATGTTTCATTAAATTGCACTGGTGAGGGCGATGTATACCCAGTACAAACCTGACCCGCGAGAGGATATCTCAACTCTGGTCAACATACTACTATTGAAGACCACATTAAATCTTTTGTGTTCATTTTAAAGTAAAGGATCTGGCTTCCACGCGAATTAACTGAAAAATAATTGCCGGATCTGAAAAGAATTTGGCGAATCGTATAAGAATGTGTTCATAACATCTCATTAGACACAATATGGAGCAATTTTTGAACAATCTGATTATTGGAGATGAAAAGTGAATTCTCTAGTAGAATATTAATGAAAGCTTACTGCAAACCTGGAATATCATCAGTAACTTTTGCAAAACAAAATATTCATCAAGGAAAAGTACTGCTTTGTTTGTGGTAGGGCAGAAAATCTCCAGTGCATTAGGCGTTGCTGAAAAAACTGTCAATGCGAATGTGCGCTGCAACTAGCTTGATTGCATGCATCTATCAAAGAGAAAAAGCCAGGATTGTATCTATCACCGGTATATTTAGAAACTACAAGCGAATCTATAGCGCGACCAACATTATTTGACCGGCGGAAAAAATGGGAAATAATATGCGAAACTCTTTACCTCTCACTTACTTAACCTATATATTCAGCTGAAGTACAGTCAAGTACACTATCATATCTATTTTGATCTATTTGTTGTTTGAGTTTATAGGTTAATTTGTTGTCTAATCTAATAGGCTGTAATCATAACCTCACATTCACATGTCAAACTTTTGAATTAAGGGCCCTAAATTTTTTTCTCGGAGTGTATCTTTTAAAACGAGCGTGCTGCTTGACTGGCCAAATTGAAGTAGTTATAGTATAATTTAATTACACGATACTGTACAAGCTGTTACTAAAACTAGTACAGGAATTTATCAATTTCTGTGTATTTAATTTTTGAATGTAAGCTCACATTGTACATGTTATTTACTATTGTATTGTCCTGTGATAGGATTTTATATCTTTTGGGCAAATATAAGGTCTAGTACAAAGAAATCCATTATTTTTGCATTAAATTGAAGGTTTTATTTAGCTTAGTTAGAATGATCCGACTTAGGTCAAATATGCACCGTTTTGTTCGATAACTTGTTGCCATTTTGAAGGTAATTTCATAATGCCTCTCTCATAGAAACCCTCGTCCCTATTGGGAAAAGAACTGGGACAGTCGATTTTCACAAGCTTCTCTTGAGACGAATTTTTCACCAGCAAAATCATTCGCCATAGACAGGAACAGGTAGTAATCACTTGGTGCTAGGTCCGGACTATAAGGTGGATGCATAAGAACCTCCCAACCAAACTCCCGGAGCTTCTGGCGAGTCACTATCGATGTGTGTGGCCTGGCGTTGTCCTGATGGAACACAATTCCTCTCCTATTGGCCAAAGCTGGCCGCTTCTGGGCGATTGCTTCCTTCAGACGGTCCAATTGTTGACAGTACAGGTCCGAATTAAGAGTTTGGCCGTAGGGAAGCAGCTCATAGTAGATAATTCCTTGCCAATCCCACCAAACACACAGCAAAACCTTCCTGACCGTCAAGCCTGGCTTGGCCACCGTTTGCGCCGGCTTACTACGATTCGACCACGACCGTTTTCGCTCGGCGTTGTCGTAAGTGATCCACTTTTCATCACCAGTAACCATCCGCTTCAGAAACGGATCGATTTTGTTGCGATTCAGCAGCGATTCGCAGATGTAAATTCGGTCCATGAGGTTCTTTTGCGTTAACTCGTGTGGCACCCATACATCAAGCTTCTTTTTGTATCCAACCTTATTTAAATGGTTCCAAACGGTTTTTTGTGCAATGTTTAGCTCCTGGGCAATCGAAACAGTGCTTACATGACGGTCGGACTCGACGATTTCCATTATTTTATCGATATTTTCGACAATTGGCCTTCCAGAGCGTGGTGCATCTTTGACATCAAGATTACCGGAACGGAATCGACGAAACCAAAATTGCGCATGATCGACTGTTACAGTATCAGGACCATAAACACTATTCACATTTTTAGCCGCCTGGCTTGCGTTTTCGCCTTTATCGAAGAAAAACTGTAAAATATGGCGTATTTTAACTTTGCTGGTGTCCATCTTTGACGCGCGCTCAAACAATATTAAGTCAAGTAATCACAAAACTGTCTCAGAAGTTCGTTTAGTACGAAATCTTATCTTTCGAACGCCATCTAGCGGAACGCGATCGCACTTATACAACGCGAGATACAGATTACTAAAGCCATCTATTGGAAAAATAATGGATTTCTTTTTACTAGACCTTATATATATTTATATTAATGTTATAGATACCTACCGGTTGTTACTACGACGTGAGCAAGTTTACAAGGTAGTCCTGAATCAACTGATAACAATCGACTTAGACCTACAACCAATGCATACCACGGAAAAAGCTTGGTGCTGGGGCGGCTACAACTATTCCGAGGACGAACACTGTTTGGAAAAATTGGCCGCCAGATTCAAGACCATCGACATGAGCAAGAGATTTTACGACGTCGTCCAGGACTGTATAAAGGCAGCCAGGGAGCATCTGCACTCCACCGAGGAGAAGCTGATCCCGTCCACACTAGAAGAGTACGTGGCGGAGAATGCGAGCGGTGACGAAGAGCGCGAAGATACAGGCGAGGAAGACATCGAAGGCGAGGAAGACGAAGACGATCTGGACTATTATGATGACGAAGACGAAGATGAACGGTAAGCAACCACGAAAGATGTTAATGCGTAGTAAAGTATATTGAAAAAATTATGACGTATTATCGTGCATGTATGTAGATTTGTTTTTTAAATCAAAACTAGTTTTAAATATTTGCCTTTTCTCGTTAGAAATACAAAGAAGTAATAGTGTTCATGAAATATTATTTTAATGTAAGAGTTTATGATATTGTATTTGCTGTTTGTTGAAAATATATCATTCAAGTTTTTAATTTGTTACATTTTGTTGCCGCCACACTTCTTTCCACCTCTTTTTTCTTTAATTTCGTTTAACTGCACAGTAATTATTCTTTTGTGTATATTTCTTTGACAGTGCACAATGGGCCGGAACGAATTCGTAATGTGGATAAAATATTTATAAAGATAACTAATTAAATACACTACGTCGCATGCGTGAAATAGTAGATCAATATACGATAACCTCTTCGCCGTTTTTTGCTATTTTTTATCATATAGATGATGAAAAATAAAACTACTGCAATGGAAAAGACAATACCTCTCTCTATCGTCCAAACATGCAATTGTCCGAAGGAACGAAGTTCTTGTTCGTCCCGTCAAATGTACAGCCATACTGTGTCGGTGCGTACATAGGCGGAACAATTTCACACTTGGCATACGCCATATGGTGAACGTCTGAGAATAATTCAAATATTAATGACTGTTTCCGATGTGTTTCGAGTATATTATTAACAACGTTATTCTCTGTGGGTTATCGTAACGTTTGCGTTACAGCAAAGAATGAAAAGACAGTACCTCCCTCTATCGGCCAAACTTGCAATTGTCCGAGAGAACACGAACTTCTTTCGTTCTGTATCGTAAATGATGCGATAACCCACAGAGAATAAGTTTATTAGTAGAACCACAGTTTGCCTCTAGAGAGTTGATAACTCGAAACATGTCATAAACAGGACCTTATTAACATTTGGATTTTCCTCAAACGTACAGTAATGGGACAACGGCGTGCGTACGTAGTACAGAGGAGCAATAAACGTTTTTTTGGAGATGACAGATTCAAAAGTTTTTCTCGGAAAAGTAGTATTTGAGTAACTTACAAAGGGTACTAGGAAAGTTTTGCAATACAGCTTTGTTTATTTAATTTTTTCAAAGTAATTTCCTCTACACTCAATACACCTCTCCATCCTCCGAAATCAATCTTTAAACCAGTTCTGCCAAGTTTCAGTAGGGAGTAAAGCACACTCGTTGTCCCAAGCCCGCAGAAGGTCCTCATCACTGGAAAATCGCCTCCCATTCAGCATCATTTTCACATGCGGCAACAGTGCAAAGTCGCAGGGAGCAAGATCTGGACTGTAGGGAGGGTGCTCGAGAAGTTTCAATCCTGTCGTGGTCAAATATTCGGTCCAGGCTTTGGCGTAGTGAGCTGGAGCATTATCGTGATGGACGAACCAGGTGTCCATTCTTGACTTTGACCGCAGGTTCTTCATAGATCCAATGACTTTAGGCAGGCACTGTTCAGTATACCACTTAGCTGTGACTGTCTTCTGTGTGTCCAAAACGACGCGTTCCACAATTCCACTCGATTTGAAAAATACAGCTATCATTTTCTTGTTGATCTTGTGTGATCTGCACTTCAGTCGGTCGATGCGGCACCCAGAGAGAACAAAATTTCTTCATGTGCAAATGATCATGCAGAATCGAACGAATTGCTGGTGCATTTAGGCCTGAAGTACCCTCTATCTACTGGTAGTTCACTCGCCTGTCCTCGCCAAGCATTTTCCTCACAGTGTAAGGGTCATTTCTTCGAAGCACTGGTCTATGTTTAAACCACGCATGAAATTATAACGCAAAACTGCCCTTATCTCAATTCGTGACCACGATGCCATCACGAGTACTTTACACTCTCACTGCTTGCTAATGAATAACTGAGCCCATCGACATGACCCGGCGGCTACTACGCACGTATGAACATGTCTCAATATGCAGCAACAAGCAGCTTCCTACGATTCATTGTTGCGTTATATTGCAAAACTTTCCTAGTATCTTTTGTAATACGCAGATTCACAAACTGTGAAACTAATGCAAAATAAAGAAAAGAAAAACAAAGCTTTCCCTTAGAGTTCGGCAAAAATTCGTTTTCCCTTTTTATTTTGGATCAGTTTAGTTTGGAAGTTCAATTAACAGTCTCCAGTTGTGAATTAGTGAATTTAAAACGCCAAGAGTTCGATACAAAGTTTTATTGCTTCCTTGCTCCTTTTTTTTATCATTTATAATCTTAACACAGCAAACATTTGTATAATATAAAATTTGGTTTAAAAATATATTCTTTTGCCTTGTTCGTTTTTTGTCAGATAATATACATTTACAAAGTCATAAATCAAAAAGTTTTCAAAATACTGAGACAAACAGCTTGCGCGCATGTATTTTATTTTACATTTTTTTCTGTTTTTCTTATTGCAAATCTTTATAATTTTGTCCCACTCTACGATTCTAGTATGGCCTGTTGTTCGGTGTTGTGCAGAATGCAAAAAGTGTTATAAGTATGGATGTGTGTAAGGTAGGTGAGGTTCATGGATCTAGATTTCAATTTAGGTGTACGTAAGTGGGTGAGTTTTGTTTATCGCTGCCAATGGCGAATGGCGAAAATGACGATCGCTTTCAAGTTGTGTTTTTTCTCTAATATTTTTAGGTCGATAATGTTCAAGGAGAGGTGCACACTGTGCGAGCAGGTGGAGGAAGAATGGAAACCAATCGCTTCCGGATCCATAACCATATGCTACGACAACGAAATCTATGGTACAAGAATCATGTTCAGCGACGAATTCAATACAGTTTTCAGTAACACGTTAATTGGAGCGGACACTGTTATGACGGTATGTTGCATAATTTGTTTTCAGGTTTATTTGTTATCCGAATCATTTGGAAGATTGAGTATTTTGTGTTGATAGAAGAAAATGACAATTTAGCGTGCATTAATTCTTGGATACCAAATGAGGTAATGCAGGGGTGGTCAGAAATTCACGGACAATCGTCAGGTAGGACGTTCTATGATTAATTTCGAGTCGACAGTCGTAAAACAGAAATGCTGTTCAAAGGGTTCTAGGAAAGTTTTGCAATATGCACCAGCAATTCGTTCGATTCTGCATAATCATTTGCACGTGAAGAAACTTTGTTCTCTCTGGGTGCCGCATCGACTGACTGAAGAGCAGATGACACGACGTGTGACTCGGTGCCGGGAGATGCTAAAAAAGTTTAATATAGGACAATCTCGGTATGCGAACAACATCGTGACAGGTGACGAGACTTGTCTGTACTATTACGATGTGCCGACCAAAGCTCAAAACAAAGTTTGGGTCTTTGATAATGAGGACACACCCGTAGTTGTCAGAAAATCCCGATTTGTAAAGAAGAAAATGACAGCTGTATTTTTCAAATCGAATGGAATTGTGAAACGCGCCGTTCTGGACACACGGAAGATAGTCACAGCTAAGTGGTATACTGAACAGTGCCTGTCTAAAGTCATTGAATCTATGAAGAATCTGCCGCCAAAGTCAAGAATGGACACTTGATTCCCCCATCACGATAATGCTCCAGCTCACCGCCCCAAAGCCTGCACCGAATATTTGACCACGACAGGATTGAAACTTCTCGAGCAGCCTCCCTACAGTCCAGATCTTACTCCCTGCAACTTTGCACTGTTCCCGCACGTGAAAATGTAGCTAAAAGGGAGGCGGTTTTCTAGTGATGAGGACCTTCTGCGGGCTTGAGACAAATATGTAACTTATAAACGCCATAAATGATCATTTTACTTATCATTCTGAAAAAAATAAATCAACTTGCAAACTAGAAAAACTCGATTTTATGCTCATAAAAATTGTACGTTTTTTATACGCTGGGCCACTGTACAATCGCGTCAAAAAAGAAAGAGGAAAGAATCATGAAAATTAGCATTGGAAATACGTTTTCTTTTTTGTCGAACACACTCTAAGTATAAATACGCAATGCAAGATCAAACAAAAATTAACGAAGTACTACACTTTTTACGAACGTCATCCTTACAAAGGAAAACCTATTAAACGTTACTTTTGCTAGGAGGTAAATTTACTGGAGACTGTGCTTGATTAAATTAGTCAAGTTAGGTTAATATAACTCCTTTTCACAATCATTTTCGTATTCTAAGTTGCCATCATCAGCAGATAATTAATCACTGTATCGCACCTAAATTTACGGCTAAACTCGCACAGAAACAAATCCATACTAGACTTTCACCGTCAAAAACTAAACACACGCTGTGTGTATTTGGCTTTCGCCCATTATTATCTGTTGCTGATGACAAGTTGGTTGTCGTAATGCGTACACAGAATACGAAAATTATTATAGAAAGGGGTTTTATTAGCTTTTACTGATTAAAAGTTACTCTTACTAATTTTCTCTTTTTTTTTCTTCACTAAAGATTAATGGAAACACTTGCACTTGGAGGGCGGTAGAATGGGCAAACAATCTCTACAAATGGAGAGACCTTCAGGCGATCTTTGAAAATGAAGAGGCCGCCGTACATTTCCACATAACTTACCAGGAAGGCGTCACCTATGCGGAACAAAGTCAAATAGTCGATAATATACCCACGATGATAGATCCAGAATAAAAGTATAAATTACGCTTAATTCATCAGGTTTTAACAAAGAATAAGCAACATTCGTTAAAAGAATAATAGTTTCGTTAATGTAAGAAACACTTTCAGAAAATTTAAAACAATACTGTACAAACGAATTAGATTTATGTTGTTTATATACTTTATATGTATTAGATTATTTTTTTTTTAAATAAGAGTCCTTGTTTATATCTCCTTTTTTAAAGTATTACGAAATGTGTACAATAAACTATATTAAGTAAACGTTCAAGGGTTTTTGTGTACTCCTTTTAATTAAACAACTGTTAAGTACGAGGGAGCGTTTTTATATTCGCGGAATGGGGGACAAGGGGTGGAAATAAAAAAACCAAATTATTTTTCTTTTTCAATATATTCACCTGCAAGACGGATACATTTTTCACATCTTTCAATTAATTTATTTATACCCTCATAAAAAAATGATTTCTCTTTATCTGCAAAATACGCCGAAACTGCCTCCTTGACTTCATCATCGGCAGTAAATTTTTTACCCCGCAGCTCTTTTTTCATTTTCGGAAACAGGTAATAATCACTCGGGGCCAGGTCTGGGCTGTAGGGTGGGTGATTCACAATTTCGAAGCCCACCTTATGCAGGGCAGCTAACGCAACGCGGCTCTTGTGGACGGGCGCGTTGTCGTGCAAAAGCAGAACACCTTTTGTCAATTTTCCCCGTCTTTTCTCTTTAATGGCTTCTTTTAGTCGCTCTAATATTGAAGCGTAATATTCTCCGCCCCCAATGCACCTACTCACCCCTCTACAACCCGCTCATTCCGCGAATATAAAAACGCTCCCTCGTAATACAAGACAACTGTTCAGAGTTGGCAATACCAATTTGAATTTGGCAACACTGCATTTGAACTACAATGCCTAAACAGATAACTGAAGTAAAATATCAACTCAACGTCTGTCTATAATTGGTCACCTTCAAATAACAAAATGCTTACTCTTTGTCTTACAATAGCTAAATTATATGTACACTACCGTCCATATTAGTTCTGATAGCTAGTGAAATTTAGTAAACTTCTAAAAAATAATATACAAAGGGTACTAGGGAAGTTATGCATACAGCTTTGTTTATTTAATTTTTTCAAAGTAATTTCCTCCACACTCATACACCTTTCCATCCTCCGAAACCAATCTTTAAACCAGTTCTGCCAAGTTTCACTAGGGAATAAAGCACACTCGTCCCATTTAGGCCTGAAGTACCCTCTATCTGATGGTAGGTCACATGCCTGTCCACGCCGAGTATTTTCCTCACAGTAGTAACGTTTTCCTCCGCAACTGATGTGGCTTTCCCGGCCTCTCAGCATCCTCCACAGTTAAATTTTCTCTTTGGAATTCTCTATACCACCTGAATATCGTGCGATGTGGATAAACATCACGTAGTGCAAGTCATTTCTTCGAAGTACTGGTCTATGTTTAAACTACGCATGAAATTATAACGCAAAACTGCCCTTATCTCATTTCGTGACCGATCACGATACCGTCGCAAGCACTTTACACTCTCACTGCTGATGAATAACTGAGCCCATCGATTACTATGCACGTATGAACATGTCTCAACATGCAGCTTCCTACGATTTATTATTGCGTTATATTGCAAAACCTTACTAGTACCCTTTGTATATCTTCATTACTTGTGTTTATTCGTCATCCCGCCTTGATTTTTCTTCTTAAATTGTTGTTCATCCAATTTTATTCTTCCAACTGTAGTCTTAATATTGAAATATTCTATTTGACTATAAAATTATTTTCTAATACCTGTATATAATTTTTCTCGTTTTACCAACGTATCGATTGGTTTTAAAAAATTAAATTTGATATTAAGTATGGTAAATTTTGATGGAGACTGTATGACAATAATTTCTGTATTCTGTATACGTAGTTCGACAATTAAGTTACCTTCATTAGAAGATAATCAGTGTCGTACCTGGAACCACTGTAAAATCCATACTAGACTTACACCGTCAAGAGTCGTAATGCGTCTGGTTTTCAACGGTGTAAGCCTAGTACGAACTTTGCGTTTGTGCATATTTTTGTCGTAGTTCCAAGTGAGACATTGTGATTATTTGCTGATGATGACAACTTAGTCGTCAAAGCACGTATACAGAATACGAAAAATGTGCAGAGGTTATATTAACTTTAATTGATTAGACTAGAAAGTATACTTTACACTAATAAAAAATATATTTTATTCATAACATTTGTCCAGTTTTGCGAGTCCATAACTGCACATAATTTAAGGATTCCGGCTTCCATCTGTTGCAACTATTCTCAAAAAAAAAAACTATCCTGTGAGTTGGAGGACGTGTATCGTTTCCAATTTTATTTTAATTTTAAATGGACCAATCACATTTAAGTTATTGGTCTCCATTTTCGAGCTATATTTCATCACCAGAGATAATCAATAATTCCACCATGAAAGGGTCAATAGGTTGTAAATAAAAACAGACATTTCATTGGAAATTTATTGTACGGAAAATAAAGTAAGACATTTGAACAAAATTACAAACTATAAAAATTCATTAGCTTTGAAAGTAGACACATTAACTTCACTAGCATTTTCATCGTGTATGTTTTGGGTAATTCTAAAACATTGCAAATTGTAACGATACATTTGTATCTTTACCCATTATTGTTGAATAAATCTCTGGGTTCGAGCTTTACCGGGGGAGGCTGGATAGGTGCGATTAGAAATAGTTGTTTGTGTATTTGGTACCTTTTACTTTTTACGCGTTGATGTATCTGAATGAAAATGGGGTGTAGTATTTACCTGTTATAGTTGCCCATTGTTTCAGTTGAACTCCTTCGACAGAGAGAAAATACGTTTAAAAATAATTATTTGTGAATTTAAAAAGTCCGTATCACTTAAGTTTTTATTTGTATTTAAAGTTGCACATAATTTGTCGGTTGTACGGGCATGTAAATTTATTATTAGATTTCCTAACGAGGTTGTGGGAATATATGTTATATATATACTCGGGTTTCATTTAAAAGCTGATGCTTTCCAATTGGAAGACGACTTAAATCGAGTATTTTTTTGAAAAATTTTCTATATTTTGAGTTTGAATTTCGATATCCGCAAATACTAGACAACTTAATGGAATTGAAGTTTGTGAATTCAATTTCAAAATACAAAGTATAAAATGTAAAAACTGTTTGAAGCAGCGTTTCCCATTAATACCAGTTGTGGTCGGTAGATTGCCCGGAAAAGGAATTTTTAAAATTCGTGAATGCGTTTAGATTTTGCGAATGCTCGTTTGCTAAAAGCTATTAATTTACCTACTTTTACACAAGTGTTTCTAATATACTCTACTACCAAACGAATTGTATGAAGCAAATATGTAAAGTTAATCACAGAAAAGATTTATTTTTGGATTGGCGATATATGAAATTTCTCCAACATTTTTATTGTTTGCAACTATGTATTTCGAGAGTTCTTTTTGTAATATTTTACTACATAAAAGGAGAGGCGAATCCTCATTATCTACTATACGTTGAGGAATGTTGTATGTACTTAACATAATAAAGTCAAAAACGAGTTTATAATATGGCATTTCACTTTTTTCATTCAACGTGGTGTTTATTCTTAAAACATCTTTTAAAATCCATGCGATACGGCAAAAATACTAATGTTGCAAGTAACACATCTAATATTATATATAGTTTCTGCACATTCCAACGTAGAAAAACGATTTAGAAATTTGCTTGCGGGCGTTCGTCCCCCAGCGGTTCCCATCGCTTGTTCAACCTTAGCCTGTATTAATTACACAAACGTATCGTTACAAAATCTAAGAATTGTTTGGGAAGAATACGTTTACACTCACACATACACACGCGCACGTCACAAATATAAGAGATAGATAATGTAATCGAATGCAATTACAGAAGAAAATTAAAGAAAGGTGTTTATTATTATATATATATATAATTAAGGTCAATAGGTACATATCATTTTAACTATGTAATACATTTCCTTATTGGTTTTTTTTCTTTAATATCCTACTAAATATTACACTACATGTTCTAAATAGTATATAAGCAATGACACATCCATAAACTCTTTAAAAACACAAAATAATCAGGAGAATAAGTAATTGAAAACATAAAAGTATTCTTCACATTGAATATTATTAATGTTGTATTTTATATATAAAAAAAAGGAAAGATTATTTAAAAAAAAAATTTCTAATTTTTACGGAGCTTCTTGCTCTTCGGTCCTGCTCCGTTTTTTACATTCCCGCGACGTCTGGGTGTCGGCGAAGATACCGCTTTAGTTTCGGACTCTATAATCACATCGTCGTCTTCTTCTGCTTCTTCTTTTCCTTTATCGTCAGTTTTTGTAGCGTCACCTTTGTCATCGGCCGTTGTTTCGGCTGCTTCCGTCTCCTCCTTTTCGTCGGCGGCGCCATCCTCAGTCTTCTCGTCTTCTTCGCCTTCACCGCCCTCTTTACACGCTTCTTCTGGATCATACATATCTATTAAGTTTGAGAGATGGAAGAAATAAATTCCTAAAAAAAAGGGGGAGGGAAAGAAATTGACCGAGACACCTACCGTCGCCATTCTCCACGTTTCCTTTTTCACCGTCCGCGTTCTCTTCTCCTTTCTCCTCATCCTCCTCCTCTTCTTCACCGTCAGCATTCTTTTTCCTCTTCCACTTGCCTTCGCCCTCCTGTTTCTCGACATTGGCGCGGAACTTCGACTTGACGGCCATCACGAATTCATGATAATGTCGCTCCGACTTCAAATGGTTCTGAATCGTAAGTGAAACAATTTTAGAAAGTGACATCATGGGAAGTCCTCAGTAATGTTAATATTAACCAAGGAAGAATGTCATTTTATAGAAATATTTTGATAAATTTGTAAAAGTTAGCTTTACAGGTCTTTTTTAGAAGCGTTACAATCAACAAATACGAATAGCAAGTAATATTTAATTTTACAAAGCAAATCTCATACAAAAAGCTATGAGCCGTCGTTTACTTTCTATAACAGTTTAAAATGAGTAGTCAGTAGAATAAACAATGAATTCACTAAATCCAAAAAAACGCATTACTGAACTGAAATCGACAACAATATGGGATCGCACGACCATCGGTGTTCAACATATAGTTTGTTTTTTTTTTGAAATATGTACAATATACAGTGTCTAGTAAACCAAACCAATTAGATCATATATTGTAAAGAAATATACAAGAGTGGTGAGATATTAAAACCACGCGAATTTTTTAAATAAGAGTTGTGCAAAGTGATTATTTACTTCCAGGTCTCAGTTGTGATGAACAGAGTTGGGATGTCCTCCCGCGGACCAGGTTCGTACTGAGTGCGCAGCGCCCCCCCCCCCCCACCAATGTAATACAACAGATGGAGTGTAGAATTATAAGTTAGTACCGAGCGGATCTTCATATAAGGCAAACGTATAATTATTAAATATGGTGGACGTGCGTAAGGGAAAAACGAGATCATTGGTTGATGCAGTGCGAAAGTTTATTAACCCATTAACGCCCTATTTTTTTTTTGAAAATTTTTTCTGAAAAGGATATATAAATACTCAAAAAAGTGTAATAATGTAATTATGTTCAAATTATGTTTCATTTTGAAAATATTTTATATTTTTCAAAAAGTCCCAAATGGGGATCATGGGCGGTTGCGTGTAAAGAAGAACTAAGAAGAAAAATACTTTTATTTTATGAATTAACTACATCCCCAAATGGGGATTATGGTCGCTAATGGGTTAATGAATTTCCCGATCTGTATTATGATGGTGCTAAGATATACAGTAGTTTACGAAAAACCATTGACGTGCTGGGACAAATGCGACTGCAAAAAATCACATAAAGAATGTACAAAAGCAAAATAAGAAATAGAAAAGATGAAGACACACACTGATAGATAAACAAATAAATAGAAAATAGACATAAGAGTGATTTGACGCACCACCACTAGTAAAGAGGTCCAAAAATGTTGGAACAAGCAGCTTCAATTCTATCCTGTATAAAAATGATCTGGTATAAAGGGAATGATGGTCGTGTCTAAGTAATATTTGTGTAGTTAAATGATCATTGAATTAAATTGACGGATCTGTAAAAGTACTATTCGAGCATAAATTCGTCTTAATCTGGTAAAATTTGAATTCTTGCTTAATACATTACAACACTTTTTACATACACAAACACAACGCAATATTTAATATTAATCATAAACGCAACAAGCAGTCGTAAGAATCTAAACATAAAAAATCACTGGTCATCGCATCGAGCGAAATACTTGTTTTGACGTCTAAGAGCTACAGGAAGCTCTTCTGTCGAAGGAAATTGTCTCAATTTTATTATTTATTAATGACTGAAAAGTTCGGGACAAAACAACGAAAACAAAACGGTAACTGGAAAACCTGGGAGGAAAATATTACTGTTGATTTGTAAGTTCCTTTATTAAAATGCGTAGCTGACAAACAATAATTAATCTGTAGCGTCTTCTAAACTTCACGAGTTTACTTACATTTTTGATAAATATTTTCGTAAATATGATGAATTATATATACAATATAAAATTTAAGAAATTTACCAAAACACACTGAACACCACTGCCGTGACAATTAACGGAACACCCGAACTATCCGAACGAGGGATGTTTGGTGTTTTTAGTCTTTTAAATGTCACTCGATCAGTTCGCTGGTTTTTACCTTAGATGTCACGGCAATGGTGTTCACTGTGTTTTGGTAATTTTTTGATCAGTAGTCCAATTACTTATTATATTTATCGACAAAGCCGGGTTGACTGAAGAGTGTTCGCGTTATAGGAAACGCGTTCCTCTCATTGCTTTAGTCGACAATTATTTAACTGATTTCAAACATAAAAGTTGATTAATGATAGCAACTTGATTGTCGAAATACACATTCAGATTTAAAAAATATTGAAAGTTAAATTAAAAATTGATTTCTTTCAGAAATTCATTCCCTTTTTGTACATCTCAATCTTTTAAAACATTCTTTAAATTAGAATACAAAGTACATAAAAAATACCTGAGAATCTTCCTCCGTCTTCAAGAATCTCTTGCATATCTCGCAGAAGAATCCCTCCATCGGCTTCATGCTGGCGGTACCAACCGGGCGATTCGGCAAATACGCCGGAACGCGATTGTAAAGATTAGCAAGATCATCGTCCAATTCCAACACGGGATTTTCATCTTCGGTCTGCAAATTCTCCTGGAGAAGCGGTTCGTTATCCCACTCTAAGTTCTCCTCAGTAATATGACCCTCTGGAAAATAACGAGGGAAACGTATAGTAACAGTTAAAATTACCCCATATAGATTCCAACCTGTATCTCCCGACTTCGAGTCCAATATTTCCTTCACTTTGTACAGATGTTCGGGTGTGAACCGATGTTCGACCCATTCCATGCGCGAGGGGAATTCCAAATTGCATGTGTCGCAGTTGGGATGCAAGAATCTCTTGAGGCGTTGATGGCCTTCAGTTCTGCGAAAAAAAAAAAACGTTTAGTTTCTATTTTATTTGGTAAAGTACAAAAGAACTTACTTTCTATGCGCAATAATCTTCCCAACAAATTTCAGATCGCACATGTTACAGTGACTTTCGGGCTCATTCCTTGAATGGAATTTGCGGTTGTTGCGTTGCATGCGGTTCCATTCGATCATCTTCTTCTCTTCGGACAATCTCATGTTTTCACGCAAGATTTTCACGGTGATCTGAAAGCTCTCCTCCAAACTGTCCATCATCTGGATGTGAGCGCGTCCTATTTTCAAATTATACAAAAGAGGTAAAAAAAAAATTTTAGACAAAAATTACAATAAATTCATTCTCTAGTATTTTCTTTTGTAAAATTTTACTAAATCTAAATCAACGTTTCTATTAGAATACATTCGGATAATTTTTATTACGAGGAATGCTGCAAAAGTTAAAAAAATATATATAAATTAGTCTGTATAAACGACTTTATTGATTTTAAAAGTAGTCACCTTTAAAATCTATAATCTTGCAGGCTGTTGAACCAATTTTAGAAGCATTTTTTCCATTTGGAAGTGGGCATCTTAAAACTGCTGTATAAATGCATTAACTGCCTTTTCAGTGAAACAATTACTTTACTTAACACATTTTCTGAACATGTGATCTCTAAGAGGGGTCATGTCAATTGGCCTCTCAGGTCTTGCGATTAAACCCCACTATACTTTTTCTTGCGGAGTTCTTTAAAGCAAAAGGTGTACAGTAATAATTTTGATACGCTTCCAGATCTAAAGATCATCAGAGTTGCAATTTGTGA
This sequence comes from Dermolepida albohirtum, assembly GCA_031893035.1. Lineage (NCBI taxonomy): Eukaryota > Metazoa > Arthropoda > Insecta > Coleoptera > Scarabaeidae > Dermolepida > Dermolepida albohirtum. The sequence goes on along the minus strand of JAVIWB010003245.1, from coordinate 278,997 downwards.
AAGTATTGTGAAAAAAAATATTTTATTTCTTATTCGGAACATAGACCCTGAAGTTCAATTTGGATGACCTTTATGATACCCAACCCTTAAACTTTGTGCTGAGTGTAGGTAAACGAGGTTTTAGACCACTCTTTACGATATACAACACCTAAAATTTGTGCTGAGCGTATTTAAACGAGGTTTTAAATGTACTTACACTGTCTTATCGAAACCCACCTTATAAATACCAAGAAAATATGACTTCATAACAATGGGAATTCCAGAAAATAATGTTTACTGCTATTTGTATTTCAAATTGAACGTAAAATTGATTCAACAAAAAAATGATTCAAGTCCCTTTTCTTTAAAAACTTTCTGATGTAAGATACTTATGTTACAAATACACTATCGCTCATTATAAAAAAATAAAAATATCGCTCATGTTTGGTCACTCGCATTTAACCCGCAAATTGTAACAAAAATCAAAAGTACTAATATCTTTTTATTATTTACGTATATGAAAAATATATATTCTAAAATAAATTGGTGTATAATATTTTCAACTAAATTTTAGATTCGTCTATATGACCTTAATCTTTAATCGCTGCGGCACACAATCGAGGCATTCTTTCGTTTAATTTTCGTAATGTCTCAGGATTTATTTTACCCCATACCTCTAGCAGGTTTTTCCACATATTAACAGCAGACGTGGGGGCCTCTCGGTCAAGTTCCTCCCACAGCAACTCGATGGGATTTAAATCGGGACTCTGGGCAGGCCACGCCATAGCTTTTATGGTTCACTCGTCCTCCAATTTCTGCAAATATTCCCGACATGGTTTGGAAGTGTGTTTCGGGTCATTATTTTGTTGGAAGACAAAATTTTGATGCGAAATTTTAATTCCAGAGAGGACTGCGCTTTCCTCTAATATGCGCTTATACTGTTCTTTTACCTTCGGTTTTTACGAGATCGCCCACATTTAATCCAGAAAAACAACCCCATATCATAGCTAAACCTCTACCGTGCTTAACAGCAAGGGCTATGCATTCTTCCAGGGTACGCTCATCCTCAGACGTCCTCATGAAAAACGTCTTCGTAAACCGAAAATCTCGAAATTTGTATTCGTCGGGCCCCACTACTTTATTCGCCTTCTGCGGTCCAATTTTGGTGATCGCGTGCCCACTTTAAACTTTTCTGCTTGTTTTGATTGCGTAGAAGCGGCTCGCGCATTGCAATTCGACCATAAAGACCGGCTTCTTTTAATCGCCGTTTAACTATGGAAACACTTATGGGTTTTCGACGAACAGCATTCATTTCTGCTGTGATTTCTGGGGCTGTTTTTCGTCTATTTCTCTTGCTTGTTATCACCATTGCAAATTCTTCTGCTGAGGTTGTTGCCCTTGGTCTCCTTTTTCGAATTCTGCTCAATACACTTCCACATTCGCGGTGTTTTTTAATGATATAACCCACGTTGGACTGATTTAATTTAAATACTGTGGCAATTTCGCGGTTGCTTTTGCCAATTTTATGGTATGCGATTATAAACGATTGTGTTTCGACACTCAATTCTTTCCGTTTAGGTATTTCTAACCAATTGAACTTTGAAACACACAATACCAACTGCAATTTTGCCAAAATACCCAAGTATAAATACTTAATAGTTTACAATGACACCCTACCTTAAAATAAAATCATAACAATCGAAAATTTCCAAGAATTGAGAGATCTCATCCCTTAAGTGCAATTACTCTACCTGGAGTTTTATTAGGGTATTATCGTTCATTATGAATAATAGGATAATCGCATAATTATTTTTGGATAAGCTTTTATAGATTTTAATGTTTACTATCAAACTATTTCTTACTCAGAAATAAATTTTATAATTACAACATTTCTATAGAAACTGTAATGAAACAAGGGTGACCAAATACTTATGAGCGTACACTACCGCTATAGTGGTTGAAAATAAAACTTCATACCAAAACAAAAGTGAATAGACATTTAACGTTTTTATTTATTCATTGGATTTTCATTGATTTTTAATGTCGATTCACTTTTGTTTTGGCATGAAGTTTTATTTTCAACCGCTATGTATTTGTAAGATTTCTTTTCTTTCTCGAATGTCATTGAGGATAGCAAGATCGCTAGGGAAATGTGAGCATCAAACATGCATTAAATTTGTGCGGTGAATAATTATTCGAAAATTTTAATTTGCACTAAAGTATTACATACCTCGGATGTGATTCTTGAACGAATCGCCGTCCCACATGCTCTTATTGCACACGACGCAGTGGAAGAGGCTGTTGTAAAGACCAGCAAATTTGCTGCGATCTTTCTTCTCGGAGTCCCCTCCTTCCTCTTTATCTTTTTCGTCCTTCTCATCGGCCGTATCCTTGTTTTTCTCTTCCTTCCAATCGCGCTTTGTTTCACCACCTTCTTCATCCCTATACGAAAATTTTATTAACATCGGAAATGAAATATATTTTTACACGAGAAACATTTATCTCGTAATGCCATTCGTTTTCGTCGAACTATGTTCACTTTTTATAAAAAATTTTTTTTAAAAGAATATAATTCACTGAAAAATAAGGGTATTACTGAATTAGATTAGTTGTTAAGATGTATTTCAGTGCAAAGAATAGTATCGACTCTAAAATGTGTAATTGCTTAATATCTGAAGTAACCAAAATGATGAGTTTTTTTGATCATCTATGAAACAATTACAACTAAATTTTTGAAAATCTTCAAGACGATCGTTAACTAAATTATGAACTATGTTGATGAATTTGAACGTGATTCCGCAAAGCTTGATACAAGTACAAAGTTCTGATTAACAAAGAACACCGACAAATGAAGAAACATAAACCGCATTCATTGCATGTATTAGGTTATAAGTTATCAGTTGTTAGATGTCCTAATTGAGGTAAAATTGTCTATATACCGCTTTGTTTTTACACTATAAAAAGCTCAAAATACAACCATCAGTCCACGTGGTGTTATTTCTGTAATTCAAAGAAATTTCGATCGACAGAATTCTCGAACTGTTTCAAACACAAACGCAAAAGAATAAAATTTATAATTGGAATAAAACAATTCACATTTTAAAAAAGAGTATGGAAACTTACAATAACTTGTAAAACATACCAATTTTTACACTTTACATTAACACATTAAAAAGTTCACATTTAAAGTTTTCCATTCTCCCAGGATTGCGTCAAAAGACACAAATTTTAACATCAAAATTCTTTTAAGACCTTCGAAAATATCAATGGACGAGTTTTGATTTTGATCTTCCTAGAATTGAAGCAATAGCTCTGAATGAGCAAAATGCAAATTTTCTATAGTTCATAGCAGTCTTTGAAACCCTAGTGATAATGCACCTTCAAATTCAAACCTCCATATTTACATGGTTATTCAAGTTCTTTATTCTTTAAAGATTAAACCAAGAGAGGTAGATAAATTTTGACATCAAAATCTTTTCTAAGACCTTCGAAAATATCGATGGACCAGTAGTTGTTTTATTTACAACTTGAACAACAAAGTTTTGATTTTTATCATCCTAGTAGGAAAGCAATAAGTTCTGAATGGACAAAATGCGAACTTTCTATAGTTCATAGCAGTCTTTGAAATTCTATAGATAATCAAGCTTCATATTTTCATGGTTTTTAGATAATTTTTACATCAAAATCCTTTTTAAGACCTACGAAAATATCGGCAGACGAGCATTTTTAATTGACAACCTAAAAAATACAAATTTTGTAGAAAAAACCGAGAATTTATTTAGATTTTGAACTATGTTGATGAATTTGAACGTGATCGCACAGTGCTCAATACAAGCAGTAACAAAGAACACTAACAAATCAAGAAACATAAACCACATGCATTTCATGTGTTGCGTTATAAGTTATCAGTTGTTGGATGTTCTAATTGAGGTAAAATTATCTTTATACCACTTTTTTATACTATAAAAAGCTCAAAATACAACCATCAGTCCGCGTGGTGTTATGTTTGTAATCCAAAAAAATTTCGTTCGACAGAATCCTCGAACTGTTTCAAAATATAAACCCCACTTCGGCTACGTTTAAAACTTCGTTGATTGTATATGCCGAAGTTTATAAAACACTCTACTGACCATTAAGTATTTGCCCACGTGTATATTTTCGTATTATTCAAATAAACATTAGAGCTAAACTAACTAAAATCAATATGTTATTAAATTTTAATTAGAATATAAACAATACAGGAATATCTTACAGTATTTAAGTACTTTAAAACCAAATCATCGACAATGACAAATTTACAATCCAGGTAAGGCGATTAAATAAAAACCTTTTTTTCGAAGATTTTAAAAATGATTATATTAAGTCCTAAATCAAGTAAGGGGAAGTATCGCATTTGTATAAAAATTTTAATTTTCATTCTAATTTCGAAGTGTACAGAGCTCGTGTTAGTGTTTGTATTATTTTAAAAGAAAATCGATACTTTGAATAATGCCGTGTCGAAAGGAATTACCGGTTCAAACGTGTGCTATTACGGTCCCTCATGATAATGGCAAAGTCAATAGACAAATAGCGAAATTATTGAACATAAGCCGCAGAACTGTGGACTATAACATTAAAAAGTATGAAGAAATCGATAGTTAATTGAATAAAAAGCGGCAAGATCTACCCCGAAGTCTTTTAAGAAAAGAACGGTACAGAGGAATGGTGCCAGGCAGTGATAATGGTAAAGCAGGTCACATCCACGACAAAAATTTTGAACAAATTTGAAGGAGTATTTGTTAAAATTGTTTGAAATAATACTTTAAGATTTTAAAACATTTTGTATAATTATATAAGAAAATTTGAAATTTGCAGTATTACTCATGTTTCAATTTTCTGGGTGGGTAAATACTTACGGCCGGTAGTGTATATAGGAACCAATTGTTGAAATAAAAACTGTATCATTTCAGAAACATTCTAACTTACAAACGTGAAAACACAAGAAAAAGGTAAATATCATTTATAGAATAAAAGATGTTTTTATCAAACAACTAGTAGGAAACAAGACATTTAGCATACACAAAAGAAACTTTCCCAAAACATTTTGGCAAGCATATTGTTGTTTCAATTATAGACCTCTAGACGTTGGAATTAAATAACATGCAACTCGACAAGAATTCTAAGTATCAATTATCAAAGATTACTTGAATATATTCCAACAATGCTTGACGCACGGACGATCTATGTATTGTAACATCCCACCCTCCTACATTTTTCTCTTTTCAACAGAAAAAAATGTATTGACTAGAATCAAAAACTTTTCTTTAAAATATCTATAACGTTTGAATATCGTCTTGAATCGAAAATATTTAACAAAAAGAAAAAAGCACAGTTGAACTTTTTTTTGAAGAGTTTAGTTTCTTTGACAGGGGATTTAACGATTTCTATCTTATACCGGCGACTATATGGTAAGACAGTATACCAAGAGAGTTCAATGTATTCTCGATGTCGGGGTGATTTGACTAATTCACAATATAACATTTATCTGAGGGTATACCAAGTTGTTCAAGTTTACTACTGGGTTCGTAGTTTTATTTTCTTAAAAATTGTACCATTTTTTTGTGAACACGTGTGAAGTGTTCTCATTTTATATTTTTTCATTCGTATGTTTACAGCTGTTCAAAGTTGACGTGTCATAGTATTTTTTTACATTGGAGACAATTGAATATCGTGCAGTGATAAAATCCTTATTTTCGAAAGGTGTAGCGCCAAAACAAATTCATGAACGATTGTTAAATGTGCATAAGGACCCTTGATCTTCAATTAGAACAGTAGAAAGATGAGTTGCTGAATTTAAACGTGATCGTACAATTCTTGAACACGATCCACGTGAAAGACGTCCAAAAAGAGCATCAACACCAGAAGTCCTAGTCAAAATACATGATATGGTTTTGGAAGATAGTCGATTAACCGAGAGAGATGTAGTAGAAGCCCTAGGCATCTCATTAGGCAGTGTCAGCAATGTTTTGTTTTGGTTAAAGTTTTGGCTTCCGGAAAGCTGTGCGCAAAATAGGTGCCGCATTCGTTAACAATGGAAAAAAAAACACACTCGAATGCGACTTTCTCAGCAACATTTGGAGCGTTTTAGAAAGAATAAAAAGGATTTTGTGTGTCGTCTTATCACTATGGATGAAACTTTGGACTACCACCATAATTCTCAATTAAAACAAGAGACTAAGGAGTAGTGTGAACCCGGTATTTCGACTCTGAAGCGAGTTGGGGTCCAGAAATCGGACAAGAAGCTGTTAGCATCAGTTTCTTGGAATGCAAAGAAAATTCTGTTCGTGGATTCCTCTAAACTGGTAAAACAATAAGCTCAGATTATTAATGTAACCTTTTGAACCAGCTTGATGTAAAAATTGAATGTTTTCCAGTTACGGAAGTTAATTTCAATCACTTAAGATTGATATATTTTGGCGGTACAGATCGGGTACGGAATTTTGCCGCGATTTCCTGATGCGACACTATGATTAATTATATTCCGATGATAACAACTTAGTTGTCGAAATACGTATACAGAATACGAAAATTAATGTGGAAAGAGGTTATATATCAACCTTCTTAACTGATTAAGTTAATCAACCGCAGCCTCACCTTACGGAAGTTATTTTTTACAGGGTATTGCAAAATAAATTTAATTGTTTTTGCGTTTTTCTTCACGCTGATACTGGGGATATACATTGAACGCCCCTCGTACATTCGTGTGTAAACTTTGTAATCTTATTTAACCTCTGGGGACTGTATGCAAGAGCGAAAATTAATATTTGACTTTCATTTATTTAAACGGAAGGAGAAACCGCGAAAATCTTTCCCTGATAACAGGCCATCGGATTTGATCTCAACACACTCAGCGTGATAAGCCGATAACTTATTGTTATGCATTAACATGTACGGATAAATGTACGTGAACAGAATTGTTCGGCAAGATTAAAATTTCAATTGCACCTCGAAAAAAAATAGAACATTAAAACAAAAGTGCCTAACACGGATTCTCTTAGTTTTAAAATTGTCACACATTTCAGTAATACCCTTCATATTTCTGATGAATTAATTTTAGGGAAAAATTGGTAATAAAATCTTTTCGAAATCAGTTTGTGATGTAACCTGAAAAAGAAAACAACTGTCCGAAATTGGCAAAAAAAATAGATTCCAATTAAAAAACAATTAACTACTTTATTATTATTATTTTTTTTTCTTTCTAATTTTGATGCTAAATATATCGATGTGGATACTATCTCGTTTACTTTCAAGAAATTTGCGAAAATCATTGAAAGCGGTAAGAAATGGAAAATATGTTGGAATAGTAAAGCGCTTTGATTATAAATATTTTAAAATTTATTTTTATGAAATAGATAAAGGTAAAGGATTCTGAAAAAATTCATTATTCAAAATTGTTGGCAAAAATTTAACGTTATACCATAACAAACGATTTTAAACACAGGAATTACTCAATTCCGAGTTTTTTAAATTGAATAGAATGCGAAATAAAGATTTACAATTCTGAAAATAAAATATTCCCGTGGATAATGGTGAAACAGCGTGTTTAAAAAATTTATTAACAAGGTTAAACACCTGCGCAAAAGAATTACGTGGCGCAGAAGTTATTGTTAACCGACTAATCAATAAATGAAAAAAAATCCTCTGTTTGGGCATGAGTAATAATGAAAACTATTCAATCATTCAGTCAAAAAAAAGGGGACGTTGGGAAAAGATTATCTTAAAATAAACGTTTGTAATTGGTTGAAAGAGGGCAAATTTACATAGGCAAAATTTTTAGCTCGTTCTTTTTAATAATAAACATGGTAACAAACGTGACAATCAACAAATAATTGCTTTATTAAATATGTATATGCTTTAACAAATGAGAGCATAACATGCTTCGTTTGAAAATATAAAATTTATCAAGCGTAGATTGCACTTAGATTATAGCACCATCTGCTCCTTTCTTAAGACTGAACGAAGTACAGAATAGTGTTTATTTCTATTAAGCAGCCAGTGATTCACCAGTAAAAAGAAAATATTAAATTGACTACGGCAATATCCTGATATGTTACAGTATGGTTGTTCAATTAGTTTAAAAAAAGAATATCCAAAATATCGGGGTAGATTGCACGAAAATTATAGTAAAATATTGATGGGTGAGTGAAAATTACTCCGGGGAAACGTTTGAGAAATTAGTGGTACCAACGTCTCCAAAAAGATATATGCGTTACTAAAACTGAAAGAAGAAATGACGAAGTATAAAATCGACCGAGAAAAGAAATGACAAAATATTGATAGTACATTTTTATGCGCGCTTTGCAGTTTCCATTGATGTTTTGTTGGCTACACTTTCAAAACATTCATGAGAAAAAACAACTCGGCGGAACTCGCAAGAAAATTGTACTATAAGTGACACCAACAGTGAAAACATAAATTAAAAATCTTAAGAAAAACAAATTGTACTTACAAAAGTGTAAATTGCAATCAAACAGAAGAGTAAATGTTCAATATATCCTCTACATTTAAACGGTTTAAATAGCTCAACGAAACAAATGAAAATCATTTAAGCAATGAATGATGGACGCAATATAAGTTTATGCAGACAAGATATCTAAATGCGACGATCAATCTACAGGGCCGTGTGACGAAGACGAAACTATAAAAAAGAAAAACGTCCAACACGAACAAAAAAAATATGAAAATTGAACAGTGAATGAATTTTTCTGATGAATCAAACATTGTTAACTTTTTTTAAATTCATAATCTGATTTATGAACATATAAGCTCAATTTATACATTTAATCTCAAATGTACCCATTGGAGGTCATTGCTATGGGTGGTGTTGCATGTTAGCTTCAGGTAATGGAGAAATATTTTTGTGAAAGCCCCAGATGGACAACAGAACATTATGCTACAAAATATGTTCGGGCTATCGATGGTGAGGATGATATCGAATATTATTTTCAATAGCACGTCTTATCATAGTGAACAGGAGTCCATGCAGTGCCATAAGAAGGGTCCAGATCTCCTATAGAAACTCAAAGCAACTCCGCCTGCCGGAAAAGTTATGGCCCTAGTGTTTTGAAACTCTAAAGGAATTTCACTTATCGAGTGCATGGAAAAAAGTAATAACCAATGCAGCATCTTACGCAACCACTTTGCGCAATTTAAAGGAAGTATTGGAAACCAGTGTTATGGTGTGATGTTGCATGTCAGCGTCGGGTATTAAAGAAATATTTTTGTGAAAGATCCAGATGGACAATACAACATGACACAAAATATGTTCGGGCTGTTGATGGTGAAGGTGATATAGAACAATCAATAAGATAGCACGTCTTATTATCATGGACAAGCAATGGGTAGATGGAGAGTAAATAGAGTGCATGTTAAAATGGCCGCCACAATAACAGAATCTTTTACTTGTCAACTATTTATGGTAGAATTAGTAAATGAAATTGTAATTTTAAAGAACTAATGAGAACCGTTTAGTGTAAATGCCTAACCTGATGTACATCGATCAATCGGTATGAAAATGATTCGACTCCCGACGACAAGAAAAAGAAACTAACAACGCTAAAGATGTACCTACCGTATTCCAGCAAAAATACCACCTCATTGCAGAGAAAAAATGTATTACTTTCACAAAGTACCTAGAGGCAAAAGCAACGCTAATGACAGGTGGATGTACTCAAATAAAAACAAACAAATGAAGCATTTAGAATCGTTACCATGACTTTTTGCGCAGTGTTAGGATTAAGCTACTTCACACAATGAAAAGTAGCCCAAATCATGTTTATTCAAAAGTCTAGCAATGGGGCAACAAACGTATCATCTTATCAACCAACTTGTCTTTTACCCATGCATTTAAAGTAATGAAAAGGTTGTTTCTTCGACAGTAAATGCCATAACTGAATGAAAAATAATAACATCAGTTTAGTTTTCGTCAGGCTTGCTATTGCTACAATTGCTACGCGTTCAGAGTATAGTTTTCAGCTTTCATTCCTTGCATTTCTACTAATGCGTTCCTTCTCATAGGCCAAGTTTAATTCGTGCCTACAAAATACAAAATCCTCTAAAATTCGAACTTGGGAAAGCGCAGAAGCAAAGAGTCGCTGCGATTGGAGATGAAACTAAAGTATTTAATGTACAACTAGTTTAATAAACGAAAATTCTCAAAAATATGTTAAGTTCACTTTGAACCGAGTCAAATCTGATAGTGCAAAGCAACGTAATTTTATTGTATTTCTAGAAAATCTTTGAATTTCAAACGAGACTACCTTCGTGCACATAACAACAGTCTATTTCCTTTACAGGAAATTAGATTTGTCTTTCTGCGATTTCAACTCAAAATACCGGAAGATCTTAAACGTTTCTTAATATCACAAGTAACCTAACTCTGTAGTAAATACGTTGTAATTAAATTTATAAAAACCCTTAAAAATAAACATACGTAAAAGTTTTGAATTAATTTTTTATTGCCAATTCCGGTCAATTGAAATTCATCACAAATAAATTAAATGTTAAGCATAAGTGAACTTGATTAAATTTGAATAAATACTGTACGGGAGTTATTACAGTTTTTGTGTTATCTTATTTTCCATAGAATTTTGTTCCTTTGTAACACAAATAAACTATAAAAGGAACATTAAAATGTTACCATTTTACGGAGTTTCTATTACACATCTACAAGCAAAATAACAGAATCTTGATTTGAATTTCAAGAGTTTTTGTAATTTTAGAAACCTGAAGACATGTTCTTAAAAAAATCTCTAGGTACAAATTAGAAAAGGAAGAGAGAAATGTATGCATGATATACATCCATGTTAAGATATTGAGACGTGAGGCAAGTATTATAAAAATTGGAAAATTTTGGAAAGAAAAACTTCTAGAGAGTGTACAGAAATTAAAAAAAAAAATTATATAATAAAAATAAAAAATTAAATTGAGAAAATCTTACCTATTTTCATCAACATTATCGACTTGTTTCTCATCAGTATTATCGGACTTAGAGACCTCATTAGAAACTTTACTATCAGAAGACTTTTTATCGGGTTTAGATTTATCCTTGGACGAACCATGACTCTTGTCTTTGTTAGTAGCATTAGAACGAGCACGCGATGAATTAGGGCCAGCTCTATTATGACTTCTGTCATTACGCCAGCCACTCCTCTGGTTCTAATTTTATAAGAAAAATTCAGTGGGATGGAGAAGATAAATAAGATTATTATTAACATCACAGGCTCTAATTGTAGTTGCAGTAATAATGTAGAGATCTAATACAGTTTTGTTGTTGCTTGATAGAACTTACAAACACATAATAGTAAATAAAAACAAAAGCTCAATTAATACTGTAAAAATACAGAAGAATATTTGTAGATAGTATTTTTATAATTAACAAAAATGTAGAATTTTAATAAGTAATAAATCTATTTTGCTTCTTTTCTTGGATGGAATGCTTATTTATATTAAAAAAAAAAACACAAATAACTTAGAAAACGAAATTTATGTAGTCGTACGATGGTGTATAACCAATAGGACCAATTAGAAAAACTAAATTAATACATTGCATATTCAAAATATTGCTGAATATATATTTTTAAAACATACGATTGATGATGGCACAGTGATGTAGATGATTAGACAGATTTTACCATTCAAACTTGTTAAGACGGTAATGTTTGGTATGCATGTCTCCATATTTCAGACTTTTTTGCAAGGCGAAATATTAATTTAATCAAAAATAAAAAAATAACTGCGTATCTCTTGAACCTTGAAGATAGTAAAAATTATACCTGTGAAAGAGTCATTCTGTTTTGTAGTCGACAATTACCTATATGTAAGTGATAATAAATTAATGTTCCATTATTTAAAAACAAATTACTGTAAGAAATTAATCAAAGTAATTATTGGAATGCTTCAAAATGGACCAATAAAATATTAAACATATATCAAATTTTATAATTAGAACGATACATATTATTCAAAATTTTCTTTAAAAATGTATATTATATAAAATTCCTGGTTTTGTCTAAAATTAAAAAAAAATATACAATTTATTTTCGTAAAAAAATAAAATGTCCAGCGCGGCATCATGAAGAGAGCGTCACAAACTAAGAAGACATACTTACCAAACTGTTACCAAAAATACAAAATAGATAAATTACTAATTAACACAGATGTACATTCTGAAATATACGCACACAAATATAAGAATTTTTCAAGAAAAAACCATATACTATTTTCCAAAAAAAATGGAAACTTGAATTTTTTTACAAGAAATATGATATAAAATGTAAATTGCAGAAATTTATGTTTTTATAAAAGCATACCTTATTATAGGGTTCAGATCGTCTAAAATCTGATCTGCCCCTAGGGCCAAGGCGATTTGAATAGTTGTCTTGATTAAAATTTCCAGGTGAAGTGTTTAATGAAAGTAAAGATGGTGGTTCGTTAACTTGCTGCGGCTGAAGCAAGCTACTTAGAGCTAGAGCAATCTGAGTTTGTAGATTTGAACTGTTCAAATTATTGGGTGCCGGGCCCGAGTTTCCTTGCCAAGGATTAACATTCGCATTTGGAAGAAAACCGCGACCACCTCTCTGAGGTCCTCCGAATCTTCTATTAGCCATCTTATGTGTTTTGTGGGGACTATCGTATTTGTTAGCGATACGATATGTAACTACACAAAATTCATTTATAAAATCGATTGGAAATGCTAATAGTAGATGATGAATGTACTTTTAAAATCATCAGTAATAAATCGAACTGTATATAATTAAATTAGAAAGGAAATTTGAATACTTACCGATTTTTTCAGAATTGATTATCAGGAAAGTGACGCCAACACCGCTAGATGCACGCTATGAACTGAACGAAGTGAATATAGTCATCCTTCTTATGCTACATTAAGGAAACACTGCGTCAGTCAAATGAAAGACAAAAATGAATTCGTTTACAGATATATAATATTTTCAAAACTAAAACTGCACATTTAATATAAACTAAACTTATTTAAATATAAACTTTAATTAATATGATATTTTATAATAAAAAGAACGTAAACGTAATGTACGTTTATACGTACAAACACATCAACAAAAAAATTACTAAAATCTAATTGGATCCAATAAATAACATTAATTTAAAATTGATTTAGCTGTATTTAATTGGTTATGTACATTCAGTTAATTTCTATCTGAACAGATTCTATTTATATATGTATCTAACTTCTTTGCGATTTTGTACACACGTACATATAGTAGATACAACACACACACATACAGACACATACACACAATATATATGTATATATAGAATAAATTGTCCAAGTTTATCAAAACACAGGAATATAGAACACGAGATTTAATAAATATTTAATATGTCTGATTGGGATACCGTCACTGTTCTCAAAAAAAGGGCTCCAAAAGCGTCCACAATGAAAAGTGAACAAGCAATTAACGCAGCTCGTCGGCAAGGATTGGCAGTCGAAACACAACAAAAATGTAAGGCGTAATCTTTCCTTTGTAGAACGTCTGCTCTCACAATATGATGAAATATTTTTTAATTGTTTTGTAGGGGGTGCCGGCAGTAATAAGCAACACGTTGCCACAAAAAATACTGCCAAATTGGATCGGGAAACGGAGGAACTGAAGCACGAAAGGATTCCCTTGGATATTGGCAGACTGATTCAACAAGGCAGACAGTCAAAAAATTTAAGTCAGAAAGACCTGGCAACAAAAATCAATGAGAAACCACAAGTAATAACGGACTATGAGGCAGGACGGGGTATACCAAATAATGTCATCATTGGAAAGATCGAGAGGGTGATTGGAATAAAGTTGAGAGGAAAAGACCTTGGAAAACCACTAATGCCCCCCGTGAGTAAAAAATAAGAAATCTCGGCGGGGGGCAAAATAATTTTTCTTATTTAACTAATCATGATTTACAACAAAAAACCTAGATCTTCATAAGCGTGCTTTTTCCTATTACTATTACAGTAAACATTATGATAAAGTATTGGAAAAGAAAACCTTTCTGTGTCAATCGATTGATTTTTTTGGGTTCGTAATGTTAATACGTGTTGGGAGAAATTGTTGCTTAAATTTTTCATTATTGTTTCTTGTAATAAAAATATATAGAGGTTTCTCAAAGTAAAAAATCAATTTGTGTTTTTATATAGATACATCCACAAATTTTTTTTGTTATATTACATTTTTGCTAATATGGTTTAAATAAAATTTAGTTTGTACACATTTGCGATGATTTTCATTTAATTTTCCCATAGTTAGTGTACATGAAATATTAGCATTCCAAGTTAACAAAAGCACTTGCTTATCAATTGTGAGAGAAGGGTAGTTATTGTAATAGGAATGGGAATTCCCAATACATTGCAGTACAAATTATTTAAAAATTTTTGTGATTGTGTAATATTTTGTAACAGGTTTAGGTCTTTTATGTTATAGTGTGAAATACCGAAAAATGAGAGTTAAGTGAATGGACGAGGGCATGGGAATATGGCACAACGCGGAGGAGATTTGCCACATGAAGATAATCAGAAAATTATGTATTAGGATAACGAACATTATGGTCAATTTAGTGTTATTATTGAAGATGGATGGATGTTCTCGGATACGTATACAGTTTAATATTTGTACAGTGTGAAGTGTAAAATTATTAAAATGTTTACCACCAAGATCATTTAAACAATGGTGGAGAAATGAGAAATACCCTTTGGCAGAAGAAAATTCTAAATTGGTTGCCGCATCAAAAACGTCCACCAGTACTCTTTTAAATCGTTCTGAGGGACTTATTTTTTCAAAAGGCATCTAATAGTTTGAAAAAATCAATTTTGTCACCAAAATATTTAAAAAGAATACATTGTGCTAGTAATGGTAAAATTTTATTGGAAGACCGTCATGGTATATGAATACATATAAGAATATTTAACAGCCGTCAACTTACAAAATATGAACAACTCAAGGAGTTTAGCCAACGCAAAAATCAAATAGACAGGATACAGGCCACAGATAATAAAACGGACAAAATCATCATTACTTTCAATGTTTTGGTGACCTAGAACCAGTCATTTAGAACAATCACCACGGATATGTTGATGTATTGAAAGAATTGAAGTGGTTTATTTAAATTTGAACTTTCAACTCCGAAATGTGAAACGGGGTGAAAATTATGTATGTATGTGTCTGTTTGAAGTCAAAACGCTTATATTTGTAAAACATAGAGTAATTGAATGTTAAAAAACACTATGATGATTTATAAGATTTTCTGCTGCTAGTACTAATGTTAATTTTTATAACTTCAATTTTTTTATATGACACGTACGAAAGTAAAACTAATTGGCAAAGGTTAATAGTTAAGTAATAATTTAAAAACTATATTTTTGTTTATGTAATATGTATATGTAGATATAAAACAGTTATGTTAAAATTTGTTGAAGTATGGTTAAGAAATTGAAAACATTAAAACTCATTTCAAGATAGATGCATTTTATTTTCTCATCATTTGTAAATATTCCAATGTGTTTAATTAGTCTTTCCTTTTTTGTGGTGCGTATAAAGAATTCTTGATCGAATATATTGTTCAATGACATAAAACTTATGCGAAATCATCAAGAGGAAAATTATAATTTATGTTCTTTATACATAATGTTGAACAAACCTCCGGGTTCGCAGTTGAGTAGTCTCAACATATTAATGTTGTAATAACTTATTTAATTATAGTTCCTGTATATTCTAATGTAGGAAAATATTTAGAAATTTGTTTACATCAGCCGGAGTTAACAATCCACCTTTGCGAGGCATCTTCATGTCACTGACATGATACAAGCTGACTCCGGTTACTCGGAGATTTGTTCAACTTTATATATTAATTTTAATAATAATAATATCGACATTTTGAATTTATCAAATTCTAAAAAAGAGAGTAAATAAAATCTTGCATTATCTTATTCACTGTATATTCAGAAATTTACGGACAATCGTCAGCGTAACACCAATAATAGGGGGCTTTGGCAAACCATGAGTTATTATCAGATCCGCGCTCATGGGCGACTTAAGATCTTTGTCAGCATTCGCTTAAACGGGAAATGGATACTATGAAAAACCTGCCTGGACAATAGGCTATCGGATGCAAACACGAGACCCCCCGGCTTTACAAGCCAGTGACTAACCATTTGATATATCCCTCTGATTACAGCATTATCTAACTTGACGATTATAATGTACCCTTCTTTCCATCACTTTTTCCAAAGAAATAATCGGTTATTTTACATTCGTTGATAATGCAGGAAATCTACATTACCGGGCAAAAATTTGATTTTGCCGTCTTTTCAAGTCTATCAGAAATAAAACAAAACAGACGCATATTACTAATACAAAATGTTTATTAAGCTTTATAGAAGGTATCACATTAATATTTGTTAATCCTTCTTCGGATTTGATGACTGCAATAATTCTATCTGGTATACTGGAAATACAAGTTTCTACTACTTCTTGCAGTATTTGAAAAAAACTCATTAAATTGCTAAATTTCTTCCAATCACGATGTTACGAGTCGTGCTTAGAAGAAATCAAACAATCCGATGATTTTTCCAAATTTCTTTCAGACGTGTAAACTTTTGAATTCTTCGTGCTGACGAAGACTTTACGTATATAAAATCATACGAGAACAAGGAAATGAAACAAATTTACATCGTCTTGTAAGCGTGCATAATGTTCATTCTAATCTTCCCAATTGGCGGTTGATTAGTATTCTTTTTATTTCCGTAAAACTTTGAAAAGATCATTGCGAATCAGTTGATTGTTGATCTTAATAAGCATAATATTTTATTAATTGAATAATAGCAGTTCTAAGTATAACTATGGAAATAATTTGTAAAATCGATCATGGAAATCCTTTATGTATCTTGTGACCAATTTAAATATCTTTGATATTACTGATCATGGCTCGTTATCAGTTATACAAGCGCAGAGCCAGAAGTCTGGTAGACATTGAATTGGGAATAACTTTTGTGAAAGAAAATATTTTATATTCTAATATAATCTCTGATTATGTCAATACACGTAACAATTAGTTCAATATATTTATATATACGTTATTCATAAAATCATATTATCAGAATAGTTATCTTATAAATTAATTCAAAATCCAATTTAATTATTAATTAATATAATTGTTATAGAATATAATATATATAAGAAATAAATAAAATCAAAGAAAAGAATTATTCATACATTACACACATTGCTATATCTAACTGAATACAGCTCTTAACTTCGTTCGGAAAGTTTTTATACTACTATGTTAAACCTGAGACATGCTTCGACTGCTAGTATCATTTATGTACCATTGTTATAAAGACCTTCCTACATAAATTCGGCAGATACGTTATTATGTACATCGTAAACTGTACTTACCTTGAGTAAAACATATTTCATTTCATCAACAATACCTATAGGCCATTCATAATCAGTCGTGTTAACATGCAGTGTCAAAAATCGAAATACAGTTGTACACGATTAAATATTTTTTCATTAACTGTTTTTGAATACATTCAATATATTTTTAACAAAAAAATCAATATTTCAAGTACATAATAATTCATCACTTTATAGCTTGTCCTTTTCAGTCTCTCTTTCTCACAAGTGTCAAATTCATCATTCATAAAAAAATATAAACACCTGCCATGTCATCCAAAATTTTTATTTATTGATTTAAAATACAAAATATTTTATATATTAGAAACTTAATTAATCTTTCCTTAATTCAAAACTATCTTCTTTAATACCATCCTTGGTAATTATATTAATCATAATCTTATCACCAGTGTATATATCTCTTTCTGCAGCTGATATAAACACATCCTTAAGGACAGCTAATGCTCGTTCTAAAGTGACACTTCGACTTTTTACATTTTGCATGTTTTTCAAGCCAATTTGATTATCCAGAAGTGGTTGTAGTAATGCACCTGCAGAACCACCAGCTTTATAAGTGGCTCTTTCACAATGACCAATTGGATCATAACTATAAACACATCCTTTTCCTTCAGCATCTATACCTACTAGAACATTAGAAATGTAATATGGAAAAAACCGTTTGTAGTACAGCATTGTAGATAACATTTGAGATGCAGCTGTTGTGGACATAATTTTATTATGTTCCTGTTCGTACATTTGCATTCTTGCTTTCAATATTCTAGTTAGAGTTAGAGTGTCACACCAACACCCAGCACATCCTAAAACAGTCTTGTCAGAGAGTTTGAATAATTTGTTTTGTTCTCTAGTATAAATTGCAAATCCAGTGCTCAAACGTGTATCGGCACCAATTATTACAAAGTCATCACCTGCAATAGCAACGACGCTTCTAAAAATAATAAATTAATATGAAATTAATATTAAAAATATTTAATATATCTTACCCTCCATTATCTGCATAAGGGCTAAAACTATGTTGTTTTGGAGCTGCTGTTGAATAATCTGGATAATAGGCAGTTGGGGTGTGTGTATTAAGGGCCATCATTTTATAATTCGTTTTACTTTCGAATTTGACGATTCACAACAATTGACATAAGCAGGTTGGGAAGATTAGAATATGATGATTATATTGTAACTAATTTCAGGTTGATTCTATGCAATTCATCCTAATATACTGAGTGACTATAAATGATTTTCATAATTTACAGTAAATTCTGAAAGTGTATGTTGATAGAATTTTTGATTTTAAATATGTTAAACATTTGATAACGTAAAAGTTAAACAATTCTAACTATTTTAACCTAAAATATTAATCTAAAGATGAATGACAACGTAAGTCAATTTCTTAAAGTCGTCAAATTAAATGTTTACTTCGGTCATTTATAGACACCGGTTACGATTTGTTTAAAAAGCTTAGTAACGGTAATTACTTTATAGCTTTTTACTTAGTCAATGGCTATGTATGCACTATACGATAGTGTCTTAAATTTCTGTAATTTTTACTAAATAACTAAAAACATTATACTGTTTGTTAGAGATATTCTTCTCCATTATATTCAAATTAATAGGTAAAGTGTGTTTTGACAAGGGTTAATTATTTTTTTATACTTAATTATTGGCAAATGTATTACAAATGTTCTCATATCTTAATAAATTATAAAGTTACTTTTCTGTTATATTTAGAATAGCTATTTTAGTATTCTTCCCTAAGCAGAGAGTTGGGGCAGTGATACAAATAGAGAGCTTATAATGGTCAAGAAGGTGTAAAAGTCGTTGCAGTTTTATATTAAATAAAGAGTTATAGTTTAAATATGGTTATCATTTAGTTCTTGTATTACCACATTCTTTTCTTTTTTAATATGTTAGTTGTTTTATTCTAATTATAGTTTTTATTTTTTTATTGGGAGTTTCGATCACTGGGATAATATAACAATTTTTATATTTATATTATTTATTTTCTTCAACCTGACTTTTATAGTAATAGTTGAATTTGATGGAGCGTTTGATTGACTTGATCAATAAGGTTGATATATAACCCCTTTCCACAATTAACTATTTGTAAATTCCCATTTCGACAACCAAGTCTTTTTTCAAGTTATTTATTTTCTTCAACCTGACTTTTATAGTAATGTATATTCTCTTGTAAGCAATAGTTATATATATATCTTCTGGAGCTGGTTTGTCGCTTACTACAACAGACCAGCTCAAGAAGATGACGAGTTAGTTCTCGTTGAAATGTCGAGAGACCGGTCATTCTCAGGACACAACCCACAGGCGGCTTAGAACCCCAGAAAATATATCTTCATCGTATGTCTGCGAAAACATCTACTGCTTTATATATACATATATATATATATATATAACAGTAGATGTTGAGATATATATATGTATATATTTGTGATGTTTATGGTATTGATTACAGTATTTTCATTGATTCTTTTGATTAAAAGTAGTAAAAATGAGATCAATAAATTAGTATAAAATTCTTCGTATCATGAATAATATTAAGGATCTTTATGTAATTCTGAGGTGTCAGCGATTAAAAATGATAATTGTGATTTTTAAGAAAAATGTAAAAATATTAACGAATGCACCGCATCTTAGCTATATGCAACTACATGCGCGTTTTATTCGAAAAGTTTGTTTTCCATTTGTCCCATAAATATTGCAGTCAACGCTTGTACAAATCAGCTGGTAAGTGAACTTCCTATTATTTATTGTTTTGTTAAATCTGTTAGCACGTGGAATATAATTTATGTCAATATTATAAATACGTTGTGTAGTCTTATACTTGTCATAGTAAAGTTATACTGCTGTCCATACATAGAAATAAAAAAATAATCGTAAGTGTGTGTTTACATTTTAACACACACACATACCTACATATATATGTATGTATATATATATATATATATATCTATCTATCTATCTACAGTAGTGTTTTACATGACTAGCTTAACACGAGTTTTATTTTTTAGAATCCTGTAAACAATGGGTAAATTAAAAAGAGCTCGTCAGAAATTTCATGCATCTGTAACTTCCAAAACCACTGAGCTTCAAAATAATACCCATTCATCAGGGGACAAGTCACAATTACCAATTACGATAAAATCAGATAATGTATTTGAAGGATTGGATATTGATATCAACACATTAAACAAAAATTTAAAACAAGATGACATCGTCAGTGTCAAATCATTTAAATCTGCCAAGTCAGAAATGGCTCAAGGTAAATCGATCTCAAAAAAAGACAAACTTAAATTGAAAAGGGAAATGCTTCTGAGAAAAATTGATACAGTTAACCAACTTAAAAAAGAAAGAAAATTAAGGAAGAAGCGGAAGAATTGTTCCATTATAGGAGATACAAATCCTTTGCATGATGCTCTACCTTCATTAGAATCACTATTAAGAACGAGAACTGACAATAAGAAAGTGCCAAACCAAGCAAAACCTAAAGCTATACATAAATCATCCAAGAGGAAGAAAGATTTATTACGTGGTGTTTCGATTTATAAAAAAATACTTAAAAATAAAGACTTAAATAAAAATTCATTGTCCATTATAAGTGAACATGTAAAGGAAATAGTTCAATACAGAGATAAAAAATAATTTCGTAATTTTTTTTATTTTTAAGTCTTGTGTTAGTGGGGTAGTAAAACAAATCATGAATTGATTCCTTCAATACATAAGGTAATGAAATAATATTACTTCATGTTTTATTGTAATATCGTAAAACTGTGTAACATATAACAAGCTGATTTTAAATTATTTTTGAGAATGTGATTAAATTCTTATTAGAATTAAATCAAAATTGCTTTTGACATGTTCAATTTTGTTCTTCATTTGTGGTATTTATTAAAAGGTTAGACAAATGCATCTCCTTAAGTTTTCAATGATGTCTAAATGTTAACTGCTATGTTTTTAATGTATTTATTTTACATACTGATACCAAACACTAAACATCACTTCTATTTTATTACCTTGTCTGCAATTAAAAGATATTTAAAGTTGAAAATGAAAAATAGTGAGATTATGGGTACTTTATGTACATGGATGTATAATATGGTATGGATGGTGCGCATGTTTAAAGGCCTATGGAAAGAATTGATTCTAACGGTGAGGGAGATAATGTTACTTACTACTTACCTGTATTGATGAGATATAGTGAATTATATGAAACAATATTCTCAATACCATTGCAATTTAACGGTGTAACTGTTATTTTGTTCTTTTAAATTTAAATATTGTGAGTATATTAAATAAATGTCTCTAACATACCTAAATGATTATTAGTTTTTATAACTTCATGCGTCCTGCAACTAATAATTTAATTTACTGTAATAAAATGAAAGAAAGAATAAAAATACAGATTCAGAAATTATTTTTTATTTTTATAACAGCTAAATTTATACAGTGAATAACAATAGATGTAGATTACACACAAAAATAGTGGTTTTTAAAAAATATATTACCGATGTTTAAAAAGCACCCGCATACTTCACTTTACCTTTAAAATTGAAGAACAATCACTACTAATTTCCTTTTCATTAGATAAATGACTCATTAAATTTGTCAATGTTTAAACTTCATCATGGAGTTTTCTTGTTTTGGTTTGCATATATTTAACTTTCTTTCTTGCTGGGAGACGTACCAATATTTTTTTTATAGGATAATTCAAATCTACAATTTCTACAGAATAATGTGGTTGTGTTCACTTTCTATGTGATAAGATGTTATTTTACATTTGTTAGTGTGAATAAATAATAATAATTATCTTTCGTTTTTTGCTGGTGTATCACTTATATTTTGACAATCCAAAGAAGTTTCTAACACAATATTATCTATTATGTCACTTGGAGATACTGCACTATATCCTAGAAACATTCAGATTATTTATTGTAGATCCTTCTTTGTTATCTATATTAAATCCAACCATTTCACTTGTATTTCTTGCTCTTGGTGGTATTTTTTTCAAATATGTTGGAAATTAAATCATGATAGTGTTGAACTCTTTCTTAATATTTTATTGCGATGAACATTTATTTCATAGTCAGTCTCAGTAAAATGCAGACCACAAATAATTGCCGCTTTTTGACAGTTCATATCCCTCTTCTGAGAGTAATTATTCAATTTTTCCTATGTGTACTATTAGTAGGGAACCTTAAATATATAAACGAATACATTATTATGAGAAGATAATTTTGATATGATATAAATATTTGTATTCACATATGTACTGACCTGCGATATTTACGTTACTACCCCTAACAAAACGATTGGTATGTCGATTTGCAAAGCACGAAATCACCATTGCATAAACTCTAATCATGATCACTATCTATAAACCATAGGCTATTATAATTGCAATAAACTAGTAACCTAATCTATTGCTTTTCACTTCGATATTCACTTATTAAAACACGTGGTAAATACGAATGTTTTGCCGGCACTAGTTCTATCTCATTCTCAAATCTCTCTTTTTAATATTGGCGCCAATGATGGGGATATGGAGTCAGTCCGTTATACACATACATATCCCAAGGAACAATTTTTAAATTTCGCGGGTGTTTTAAGTTGCCCAAGGAAAAAATAACTACATCTAAAATTATATTTTATTTTATTACAGCATGAATATTAATAATTAAGGTGTATATTTCAAAATCAAAATTAAAACGAAAACCGTACGCATTAAAAACATGTTATTTCCTAATTTCTTGAATGAATTGAAATCATAGCTAACCTTTATTTTTACTACTACCAACTCAAAACTTCCGCGTAATTTAAAAATTGTTCCTTGGGATATGTTTATACATCCATGTTTATATTCTTTAAAACCGGAAATTATTACTACACATTATTTCATTACGTTAAATAAATAATTTATTTGCCATTGACACTGAGTAAATTAATATTTAATGCCTGTTATTTATTAGATCATAATTTTCACTTTTCGTTGCCTGGATTAGACGCTAAATTAATAAAATAATCATAAAATTGATTTATCTTCTTACGTAAATAAGGAAAAAAAATACCAAGTCTTGAGCTATCTTATACAACAATGATTCTTTTATTAGTTTTGTTGATACATGACCAGAGATTTTGATTCAGTTTGTTTTCATATTGCTTTGATTATTTTGCAATACTTAATAATCAGTGGCGGCTGGTCAGGTGAGGCAGGTGAGGCAGTGCCTCACCATCTAAATCTTGGAATTATAACAAGAATAATATGTATACTTTTAAAATTCTTTATAAATTAATTATCATCTTTTATTCAGAATTTATCTTATAAACAATAAGAAAATAGTTTTAAATAAACCGGCATTACAAGCAAAGTACAAATTTATCATTTCATTTTAATTCCGTGCGAATGTACGAGCGCGTATACTTGCCCCGACCAACTTCATGCTTGATCTATGTATATCCCTACTAAACACGAATATTTGAGGCCCGGCCACTCATTGCCTCTCATTGAAAATTTATAACGCACTACAGCAGTCAAAAAAATTCTCAATTTCTATGGAAATTACAGTAAAGTATTAGCTACATATTTAAGATAACAAAGAAGAAAAAATATTCAAAAAGTTAATAGATTTTTCTAACTTTATTGTGAGATTTTTGAATTTTTTAATAATATAGAAAGCATTATTAATAGGATAAATTAAGTATTTATTTAATGATATAAAGATGTCTAAAGGTTTACATTCTTCTTGTACAGTTTCTCAATATTTCCTCCACGCAAATAATATGTTTTAAGTTTTAACAGGAGTATTTTTATTGTTTCAAGTAGATATTCTTTAGATATCAATGTATGTATGTATATATTATTTAGTCTGAAGCCAATTTGAACTGAGCCTCTCATCGAATCACAATCGCCGAACTACCGAATATACTCGAGGCTGACATTCTCGGCCCGAATCGCAAATTACAGCTTGGGGGAATAACAAAGATAGGTTAAATATTTTAATATTTGTTTAGTGATATTTTCAGTGATTTAAAAATTGTGAATATGGATTTAGAAAATGTAAGAAATACACAAGACATTGTAGATTTTTTAATAAGAAATACGTTCGTTGTTCTATCGGTAGAAGATCAATTATATGTCAAAAACCTTCCAAGACCAAACCCTGGTTTATCAAAATCTCTTACAATACACGGTAAGTCTAACAGAAATTTCAATAATAATAATAATAATTACGTTTTTTGCTTGATAAGTTTAGAGAATTTCGGGAGTGTGATACATATTTCAGTACTGTATACGAAAATTCGATGTCTGACGAATCTGTTGCACATAAAAGGCGTAGAATTGATGACGTTCCAGATACTAAACAAAATTATAGAAAATTATTTTTCGAAATTCTAGATACGTTTATTAGTCAAATTGAAATTAGATTTATTGATTTAGAAAAACTTGCTTTTTTTGATTTATTAACAGAAAGTAAATTTGAAGAATATTCGAAGGCATTTCCTCAGAGGCTCTTAAATAATTTGTTTGAACAATATAAATTTTTTGATCAAATTCAATTAAAAAATGAATTAGCTGTTATTTATAGTGACATGCAACTCCTTGGTAATTCTAAAACACCATGTGAAATGTTAAGATTTATGCACGAACAAAAGTTAGCCATCTGTATGCCAGAACTTTTTAAATTGCTAAGTATAGTAGTTACCATACCGGTAACTTCCGCGTCCGTTGAGCGAAGTTTTTCCACATTGAAACGTATAAAATCGTATGTTAGAAATACAATTGGACAACAAAGACTTAGTAACTGTGCACTAATTGCAATCGAAAAGGAATTGGTTAAAACGATGACGAGGGATGAACGATTTTATAATGATGTAATTGATTATTTTGCTAACACAAAAAACCGGAGGATACCTTTGCTATACAAGAAGTAAAATCTATTAAATGTAATTCTACGTGCAATGCCAATAAAGGAAATTCTCTGTATTTTAAAATATTTTCATTTTGCATGTAATTTTGAAATTTTGTTATTGGATTGTTGTTGATTTATATATATACATATATATATATATATATATATATATATATATATATATGTATATATTTGTTATATTATTAAATTTTATATTATAATAGGAATGTATTTATTTTTTATTTTTAAATCCTAGAAGACTGAGTTCTTATTTTCGATTAATGTTTTTAGAATTTGTTTGATTTTTTAGAATATTTATTTTCGTTTCACAAGGGTTTGCTTTGAAACTTCGTTTTCCCTTAAAAATCGAATGGGGCGCGATATAGGGCTCAGTTCACGTCTGGCAGCCCTGTTTGTACTGGAAGCCCTATATATATATATATATATATATATATAAATATATATAAACTGTTTTTATATGTAGTAGGTATATAGAGTTTATTAATCAATTGTAAACAATTTTGAATATTTATTATTCTATCTGCCTCACCATGTCAAATACTCACGAGCCGCCACTGTTAATAATCTAGTTAACGTGTTACGGTTAGATTTCCATTTTCCGCATGTTTTACTTCATTTTTCAAAAACCCCGTATAGTCTGTGTTTTTGGTTTTTTATGTAGGTTCATATGTTCACCGGCTAATTATCCCTCATATACCAAACGGGCCAGGTGCATTGCCGACCTCTGAAATTGATCGCCAGACTCGTCATCGTTGGCGTAGACCGCTTTTGATGTATTGCAGAGTTAATACATTCTCCGTCGTTTGATAATACACAAATAGTAGTCTTCCTTTTGCGTATCACAAAGTTACTAAGTAATATATTGTAATATCTTTATTAATTAATAACAAAACATATTCAAATAAACATTATAATATTAATAACTGACAAGTCTATATTTTATTATTCTGACAGTTGTTATTCACCTGATTCTTTGTTTGAATTAATAGAGGGCGCTCTATACATAACATATATAAAGTTGATAATATACACATTAGTAGTTTTTCCTTTACGTATTGCGAAGTGAATAAGTAACACGTAAAGTTGATAATATACAGATTGTACTTTTTGTTTTACCTATCGCAAAGCTAATAAGCAATACATAAAGTTGCTAATATATAGATAGTAGTTCCTCTGAAGTATTTCTGGATTAATCAATAAAGTTACACGTTATTTGTGTTAAAATTTAAGTAAAACCACTTGATGCTGTATGATTTACTGTAAACTATGAATATAGATAGATATGTGGGGGGAGGGGGATCTATTGTTTGACTGTAACACTGAAATATTGCTTATTTGTTCGTTTCAAGTGACTTCCTTTCTTTTCACGTCGAATCAATTCTATATTAACTTGTTAACTGACTTACTATTTAAAGAAAGGATTAGTCCACATACAGGGTGTTCTTTTATTGCGTTGTATAGCTGTAAAGGAATTCTTAGGCAACTTAGTGGGTTAATAAAGCTGTGGCCTACTAAGAGACTTTACGTGTGCTATTATTTGCTTTTGGTGCCCTTTTATGAGCAACAATTACGATTTAGATCGTAAACAGTTTTGTGCGTGAATTAAACCACGCGCGTCTATAAAAATGGCGTCAATAGTTCTAGATTACACATGTAGTTGGCAGGCCTTCGACTGTGTATGGCACGAAGGCCTCCTCCACAAACTCCTTACTTCCAATGTTTCCCTTCCATTGGTTCAGCTGATTCACTAGTATCTGTCCCAGAACTGCTTATCAAATTCTAGGTCGATCCTTGTAGGGGTGCCACAAGGTTCAGTACTATCCCCAGTCTTGTTCAATATCTTCCTGAACGACATTCCCACACCACTTCCTGATGTACAGTTCGCGCTGTACGTAGACGACACCGCAATCTTTACACAAGCACGAAGGCTACTTCATGCTGTAAAAAGACTGCAGGACACGCTCGACTCCTTTGCTGATTGGTTCTCCAATTGGAGAATTAAAATCAACTCCAACAAAAGTTCTGCCATTACTTTCAACAAAACTCCAAGACCGCCAGACTATCCGAAACTTCAACTCTATCATTCGGAACTCCCCTGGCAAGACAAAATTACATATCTAGGTGTCATCATGGACCGCAGGTTAACCTGGCGTTATCACGTCCAGGAGTTTGCTCTTCGTGGCACTACAGCCTTGGTGCAGCCCGTTACTACATCACAAAAACAAACTCAATATGCGATTCCGCACTGCCATATAAAAATCTACCATTCGCCCCAGATTCACTTATGCAGCCCCAATTTGGGATTTCGCAGTTAATTGTCATCTGATGAAACTTCAGGTGATACAAAATAAAATCCTTCGTATCATGACAGGAGCCCCTTGGTTCACAAGGAACTCAGTTATACATCGTGACCTGCAAATTCCCACTATTCTAGAATATATTCAAGAATTAGCGGCCAATTACTTTTCTAACCTGCCGATTCACGAAAACCCGCTCATTGCAGGCATCGAAATTAACAGACACATAGGTGTTCACAAACGACCTCAGTCTTTGTTACTCCGGTAACTGACTTAAGTCTTCCCGTTTGTCTTTAATTAGATTGACATGACTTGCATTAGCAAGTATTGCTAATAAATACGAGGGAGCGGTTTTATATTCGCGGAATGGGGGACAAGGGGTGGAAATAAAAAAACCAAATTATTTTTCTTTTTCAATATATTCACCTGCAAGACGGATACATTTTTCACATCTTTCAATTAATTTATTTATACCCTCATAAAAAAATGATTTCTCTTTATCTGCAAAATACGCCGAAACTGCCTCCTTAACTTCATCATCGGCAGTAAATTTTTTACCCCGCAGCTCTTTTTTCATTTTCGGAAACAGGTAATAATCACTCGAGGCCAGGTCTGGGCTGTAGGGTGGGTGATTCACAATTTCGAAGCCCACCTTATGCAGGGCAGCTAACGCAACGCGGCTCTTGTGGACGGGCGCGTTGTCGTGCAAAAGTAGAACACCTTTTGTCAATTTTCCCCGTCTTTTCTCTTTAATGGCTTCTTTTAGTCGCTCTAATATTGAAGCGTAATATTCTCCGGTTATAGAAACACCTTTATCTTTATAATCAATCAACAATATTCCTTCCGAGTCCCAAAATACCGTTGCCATGAGTTTCCCAGCTGATTGTGACACTTTAAATTTCTTGGGAGGTGCTGTGCCCTTTTTATGCCACTGCATGGAGTCTTGTTTGGACTCAGGTTCATAATGATGAACCCAAGTTTCGTCTCCAGTAACAATTCCACTCAATACACCATCCTTGTCTTCATTACAGAGGTCCAAAAATGCACGCGAACACTCTACGCGCTGTTGTTTTTGCGGCGGCGTGAGCATTCTCGGCACCCATCTTGCGCTGACCTTAGACATGCCGAGATGATCGTGTAGGATTTTAAAAATTGTTGTATCGGATACTCCAACCATTTCTGCGAATTGTTTCTTCTTTAGTCGAGCATCTTCGAGTACAATTTGTTCAACTTTTTGGATAAGTGCTGGCTTGGTCACCTCAATGCTCCTGCCCGGCCTCGGGTCGTCTTCAAGGGATTCCCTTCCTTGTTTAAATAAACTAGGCCACTTGTACACCATGGTTTTTCCTGGACAAGAGTCGCCGTAAACCAATGACATCTCATTCATTATGGTCGCGACTGATTTTCCTTGCCTGGTAAGGAACTTTATAACGGCACGATATTCGATTTTTTCCATATTTCACTTTTCACTCCTGATTATGTTACTTGGTTGACGATAGCTCAAAGACTAACTGTCTAATAACAATGAAATTTCGTATTTATACTAATCAAGAGTCGCTGCACAGGCCACGCCCCCAATGCGCCTACTCACCCCTCTACAACCCGCTCATTCCGCGAATATAAAAACGCTCCCTCGTATGTTAAATCTGTCCCCAGGTCTCAAAAACCTATGAAGACGAAGGAGTCAAGAACAAAGTTCAGCTCCACACCATCTTGGAAAAGAAGAAGAAGAAGACATGTAGTTGGCACAGAAAATCATATTCAATGACAATTTTTTAAATTTGAACTTCCATTCTCCCTTAATTTATTATTTAAATCTGTTTTTGTTATTTATCAGAGTAGTATCGAGTATTATTGAAGATTATTATAGTAATACGTCGATTATCTGTTATTTTATCGCTTTATTTACAAAAATAAGACTTTTTAAGGATAATATAATTCGAGATATTCATTTTGTAAGTAAATTTGACAACTAGAATTCTAACAGATGTAAATATTGGTATTGCCCACTGCAGAAGAATATTTTAATCGTGTACTTTGACCTCTTTGTATAATAAATAGTATTTAATGAAAATACGGACGCTATCTTTTTAAATGCGGCCACTTTTTAAATCCCATTCACCTGCAACGCTGTTGTGCGTAATTTAGGGAAAAGCCTCTATTAGCCACGTCGTTCGTTTCATTTTCATTATTAACGACAGTCAGGACAAATGGCGTGGAGTATGCTGCAACAATAACTACTTTAAGAATATTTTTTACATTAAAAATATGTACTTAAATATGGAGATGGCAGCTAACATGTTACATATATTGAATTTTGAGAAAATTGGTATGGAGCATTTCACTTTGGAAATGAAGGACATTATGACACATGACCGGCACTTTTGCATCATACACTACCGGTCATATTTATTTACCAACCTTTAGTTTTAGCCAAAATTATTAAACTATCAAATGTGTACTGAAAATTTATTTATTGTACCAATACAATAGTGTAAAATAAACATAAAATAGTTACATTTTTCTTATATAAAAACTTTATCATTAATTATTATTAAATTTTGCTCTCATCAATGTGCCCACCTTTATTTTTGATCATTGCGGCACATAACCGCGGCATCCTTTCAATTAATTTTTGCAGTGTATCTTCTGTAATTTGTGCCCAGGCTTCTTGAAGTTGTTCCCACAGTACAGTGGCGGGTGATAGAGCACGTTCTCGAACCTTCCGGTCTAATTCTTCCCAAAGAAGTTCTATTGGGTTCAGATCAGGACTTTGAGCTGGCCATACCATTATAGAGATTTGCCCTTGCTCTTCTAATTGACGCAGGTAATCGCCACACAATCTAGAAGTGTGTTTCGGATCGTTGTCCTGTTGAAATATAAAGTTTTCGCCAAGAATCCTTAGTCCTGAAGGAACAGCGTTATTTTCTAAAATTTCCTTGTAGCTTTCTTTTCTTAGGATTCCCTCAATTTTGACGAGATCGCCTACAGATCTTCCACCAAAACACCCCCAAATCATTACTGAACCTCCTCCATGTTTTACGATAGGCGCAATACATTCTGGCAGTATTCTTTCTCCTGCGGATCTTCTTACGAATATTCGCCTTTTACTTCCGAAAAGTTCAAACTTCGATTCGTCTGTCCACAACACATTCCACTGATCAATCGTCCAATTCTTATGTTCTTTAGCCCAATTTAGTCGGTTTATCTTATTTTGCTTTCGTAGAGTAATTCTTCCGTATAAACCCGTTTGCCTTAACCTTCTCTGTACCGTGGACACACTAATTGGTTTAGCACGCGCTCTATTCATTTCAGCAGCAATTTCTGGTGCTGTTTTTCGTCTATCGCGTCTACTTATCCGTATTAGATGCCGGTCATCTGCAGATGTCGTCGCTTTGCGTCGTCCAGATCTTCTTTTGTTGGAAAATGTACCACTTTCTTCAAACTTTTTAACGTTATAATCAACGGTTCTGCGATTTAATCGTAGTTCTTTTGCAATTTCGCGATTACTTTTACCCGTACGATGATAAACAATTATCATAGCACGCACTTCAACAGATAATTCCTTCGTCTTCGGCATTGCATTAAAATATTCACAATAACTCTCTATTTCACTGTTTTCGCAACAAAAGATGAATGATGACTGACATAAAATTTATTTTCCTTTTTGAATAACACATCCTAATATTGTAATTAGTTAGTACAATAACACAATATTGGTAATACCTTTCGGAAATGCAGGTAAAACAGTTAATACTGTAGGGATTAGCCTAATATAATATTTATGGTATTTTTCCAATTTATGACACCTTTACGATATATCATAAACAATTTAAGATTTTCGTAGAAATTCATATGGAATTACTTCCATTAGTAATATTGTTGAATAATTATAATACAGATTTTTCGAAAGATAATCCGTATTTCAGGAAACACATAAAATTGGGGTGGGCAAATAAATATGACCGGTAGTGTACATTGAGTCCGGAAATTCAAAAATAAACTTATTTACAGTCAGATAATGGTCGTTAATACAAGGTGAACACCTCCGAACGAAGACAGACACTGCATTCCATACATACATATCAGCGACGAAATGTCTTTTATATTCTCGATGCACATATAATGAAACGCACTCTAATTACTATTTATTTGATCGAACAAGGCAATTGCTTAATTAGTTTAGATAATTTGTTTTATAATTTGCAGTTAGTTTCTTTACCAAGTTTGCGACTTCTCTTGTTTCGAAGATAAAGTATAGCAAAAAATCGATTTGAAATACTTACTTTCAACAGTTGGAAAATAATTTCCGCAAAACCTATCCGTATAAAAGAGCGTTCCGTTAGTTAGATATGGAGCGGGAACCACGACAAAGTCATAAATGCATTCTGAACCGTATACTCCAACATCTGTTCCAAGAAGGTCGTATACAGCTTCGGTGTCATTGGAGACGGTGAAAGAATTAGTGGCCGTTTGACTCCAAACAATCGAACAATAGCCGGAAGCCACTGCTATGCACACGCCATAATTCTGATTGACTAATTGTCTGGTACCAGTGGCGCCGATCGAATTCAAAGAGCTACTCTCTGTCGTCCCATAGTTAAAACTTTGTACGCTGCCGCTCGTTGCTGTGTAGTACATTAGACAACCAGCCGGTGCTAAAAGATTGGACAAATTATTATCATGTGCAGTCCTTTTAACAAAAAGATTGACAGTCTACATCTGCCGTGCGCATTTTGGACGGTATTTTATTTTTACGCGTAACTGGGGATGATGAATCAGGAAATCGCCTGGCCTAGTCACCATATGACCTTGCTTGCTTGTTAAAAAAATTTATTACTCCAAAATTTTCAATTCTTAATACGAGGCGTGTTTTTTAAGTAAGGGCCGTTTGAAAATAAAAACCAAGCAAAGCAAAATTTTCAAAAACCAAATTTATTTTCAGATTATACACACATTTCTCTATTTTTCAACATAACTGCCAAGTTTGTTTAAACACTTATCAAACGTTACAACTAGATTTTGAATGCCCTGTTCATAGAAACTTGCCGCCTCATCTGATAACCAAGAGAACACGGCCCTTTTCACGTCTTCGTCATCGTTGTAGTGGTTGCCGCCGAGATGATGTTTGAGATAGCGGAAAAGATGGAAATCGCTCGGCGCAAGGTCGGGGCTGTAGAGGAGATGGTTCAAGACTTCTCAGCCAAATGAGTCCAATAAAGCTCGGATCTGAGCTGCGGTGTGAGGCCTTGCATTGTCATGGAGTAGCAAAATTCCCTCTGTCAGCATGCCGCGTCTTTTGTTTTGAATCGCTCTGCGTAGCTCTCGCAAAGTTTGGTCGTAGGCTACCGCATTTGTGGTGGTTCCAAAACACCATGCCTATCCCAAAACACATACGCCATGATCTTTCGCTGGGACGGAGTCTGTTTGGCCCCGACCCTTACAGGAGAGTGTGTGCGTCTCTACTTCATGATCTGTTGCTTCGATTCGGGTGTAATATGTGAAACCCATGTTTCGTCTCTCGTTACGATACGACTCAACATAGCGTAACTTCGTTATAACGAGTCAAAAAATTCAGCAAGCACTTCTTCAGCAAACAAATCTTTTGTTTTTGTGATCCCCCGTTAAGAGTTTAGGGAGCCAACAGGAGCACAATTTCTTAAACTTTAACTTTTCAGAAACGACAATTCAGGAAAGTCCTTTGAAAGAGTGCTTATGGTGAAGGGTCTGTTCTGAAGCATTTTCTCTTCAACTGAAGCCACCATATCGTCTGTGATCGCAGATGGGCGATCGGAGCGGGACTCAATATGGACGTTGTCGCGGCCAGCTTTAAAGTCTCTAACCCACTTACGCACTTTGCTTCACACATCGCAGTAGCTCCGTAAACTTCACAAATCTGCCAGTGAATGTCTGCAGCAGACATGTTTCTTGCCGACAAAAAACGTATTACTGACCATACTTCGAATGGGGCGGGCGATTCGATATTCTTGAATATTTTAAAGACCGAACACCCCGTACAGGTTACCTACGCAACTGCAACTGAGCACAGTTGTTTCCTAGGAATGCCGTGACACGACGCAAGCTCTCTTTGCGGCGCGCGCACCACCTATTAGTGTATATAACAAAACAGCCCTTACTTAAAAAACACGCCTCGTATTTTCATGCAAGTAAATTTAATTTTTACGCATAGACAATATACATTAATAACTGGAGATGATGAGTCCAACCATATGACCCCGTTTGCTTGTTAAAAAGATTTATTATTATTATGGATCTAAACGGTTGGCGTCAAAAATATTAAAAATTAAATAAAGAACAATATTTGGCGAAAACCCACAAACTTCAAGAATCACGCTGATGGCGTAGAATGAATCGTATATGCAGAATAAAGACTAAAGTATTTACTTGGCAGAAAGATTTATTGTATCTACTATATAATAGTATTAAATACAAATATGCAGTTACGTAATATTTCAACTGAAGGTGTATATTAGGTGCCAAGTTTAATAATAAAAGAAATGGTAATCTCTGATGATTGACGACATGCCCAGTTTTTTACTTTCCTGTAAAATATAATTTTAACGAGTTGCGAGTTCCTGTATCGCCACCCTCGATATGTGAATAAGCTGTTATATTACTATCTCCATTTCAAACGTATACCGTAAAAAAATAATATAAGACTCAGAGATTTCGCTATATACATGAACACAAACTATGTAGCACGTACACAATGAATAGCATTATACAGTAGTGAGCATAAAAAATGCAACTCTGTAATACACAACCTTACAACGAATCTCTTTTAATAACGGTAACTAATTCATCTCTTCTTTGGGTAGTATATTCTTTTGTTTGTAAGTAAGCAATTCTAAAACATTCTGTTTAAATTGTTCATACACAAAGTTTTAAATTCCATCTTTAAGGTCAGAAGCAAATAATTTCAGCAAGCAAAAAAAATGCAACGCAAAGAAGCAACCGTTAAAGTAAGTTAAGTTTGCTTTTTAAATAAAAATTGCTATATTTATTTTGTCAATGTTTACTTTGTAATAGAAACAGCTATCAACACATAGCAAAAAAACATTATTATGTTACACTCTCTATATATAATAATTTTTTGTATCGTTTTTAAGATTAATTTATTTAATTTAAAATACAATTCGATCTTGAATTCCTAAATTATTATACTGTCATTATTTGTCCGGTACTCGTATATATAGTCAGATGCAGAGTCCTTTGTGTTAGTCACGTACGAAGGGTCAAGCTGCAATAAAAACACCGAAATCAGGTACCAAAAACTGTACTCGAAGTTACAAAACTTTTCACTAAATTCGATATCAACTTAGTTATATTGATTTTTAAATGCAATTCGCGATTCAAATACCAATCCCAATTTGGTATTTCTTTTACACAGAATACACGTCTACTATTCTGTGTAGATAATTTGCTTAATGCTTATATTGAAATTAAAATCAATTTTAATGTAACTAATTCGTTTCCCGCCCAAGTGGTAGCGTGCCTGTCCCTGTTTGCTATTGGTTAATTCAAACATGATACGCACACATAGCCCCTCAACCTAAGGGTTCCTTATAAAAGCCATAACCGTAAGAGAACCAGGGGGCTTCGCTTCGCTATCGTCATTAAGACTACACGCGTCTTTTCACGTGTTTGTGCCGCGAACCTTTATTCGCGCTTCTTGTGACCTCGTGTTTAATTCCGCGACCGCGGGATATAAATACACCTTTCCTGATCCAGGATATATACAGATACACAAACAAACGCAAGTATATGCATCGCCGATGCACATTTAATTTAACCTTTTATTTTATACTTTATTAGCAGCCTTCGTACATCCAGACTTATATTTTATTGCAGCTTTGCTATTACGTTCATCCTATTTTATTTGTTGCTCTAGTTCTTTTTAACTATTTCTATTTACCACATTCAAGCTTTAAGAATTCATTTAACTTGTGAATAAAATTTTAAAGGCATTTCTGTCGTTTTATTCCACTAATAATCTTTCTTTCAGCTTGGCACGCGTCCTGGACTTTTGACGCTCATTGTACACAGCTATTAATTATTAACTCCTTACATTAACATCGAATTAACCGTCATATATTTCATATATTTATTCATTTCTTTTTACATTCTCAATCAATCAATTTTTCATCGTTTTAATTAAAAGGAGGAGGTAATAAAGTGTCGCCCAATAACGTGGAGCTATTTTTAGATCAAGTGTGATCAACGAACCTACCCGCAGCATCATAATGAAGTCAAAAGTGAAAGGACAGCAGAGCAACCCTTCTAATTCCAAATTAAATGATTTGGTGGCGCCCACGTGTACTTCATCTGATATACAATCTCTTATCAATGTTTTACAGCAATTTTGCAAATCAGTTGTTACAACCCCTGTATCGCCTCCGAAACCAGATATTTTCAGTGGAGATATTTTCCAGGACCCGGAAGTTTTTCTCTTACAGCTGGAAACGCATCTGAAAGCACATACGCTAACTCCTGCCAGGACAATCGATGAAATTGCATCATACCTTGATGGAGAAGCAGCGATATGGTTTGAGCAACTTGATAATCAAATTGATTCTTTCGATTGTTTCAGCGAACTCTTTCTCGAACGTTACAAAGCTGTCGAACGTCAGGATAAACTGCATGAAATTTTGTATGGTTGTTTTCAGCAAGAAAATGAACGCGCAGTTCCTTTTCTTTTGAAGAAAAAACGTTTATGTAATCGTTTATACCCGAACTGGGATGACACGAAGATTACAACGTTAATCAAGAGGCAATTAAGATCCGAATACAAAGTGATGTTAGGACCAAAACCTCTACAATCAACGAAAGCGCTAAGAGAAGCCTGCATACAGATCGACAATTATATTCATGGAGATCCTACGGAAATTTACGCAAGTAAAGTATCAGTCTCATCTAATATACTTTTAGGTAATAAAGCGAAGGAGCCGATAACGAAAGGATTACCGCCCTGTAGCTACTGCTCGGATAATCACTGGCATCGCAATTGCCCAATCCGCAGAGCGAAACAGCAGCCATCGTTGAATTATTTACAACATAATTCATCATCAAGCACACCCCGTATATGCGTAAACGTCACAGGACGCTCTGTCGACGCTCTTTTGGACACCGCGGCGTCACATAACTTTGCCGTCCCGTCCATTGTTCAACGCATAACATCGAAGAAGTTTAATACGGCATCATTAGGCAACAAATTTTCGTACCTGAAAATCACCGGAACTGGGATTGTAAACATGCATATTCAAAACAAGGTAATCGAAATTCCTGTTTTTATTGCACCGGATTTGCGGGAGAATCTCATTCTTGGTATGCCGTTCTTCGAATCACAACAAGCTGTATTAAATATAGGAAAACGTTGTTTAGATTTTGGTAAGGATATTCGTCATTCAATTAAATTCGTTACATCCAATATCTACCCAAGCACCAAATCTAATCCTAATGTTAACCCTATCCCTTCTTCACGTGCAATCGAGTCTGTTAGTATTTTTCAGCGACCTAAATCACCTAGATTAAGTAGGTCAACCCAGGTACTTCAGAAAAATACGAAGAAACGACACTCTAGTCGAAAAGGCCACGATACAACGCAAGACCCGACAACGAAGCAGGTAGACCGGACAAGGCCCGTCTCCAAGCGAGACCGACCGTTAGCCAGTGCCGGCGGTCAGTGGTCAAACGCCGCTATCCATTGTCGAGAGACCGACGATCAACATCGACCGCTGCATCGACCTCGCCACAGAGTCATTAGTGCGCGAACGGGTACTCCTACACACGCGAATATCACAAATAGTAATTTACTTAGTTCTAAGTTAGCTAGTGATGTAATATTAGATTAGGGTCGATCTGTCCCTTTTCGTAGCGATACCCAAAATATTATTCTGTATTTTTTTTTCGCGACTAACACCTGTGCGACTTAAACAAACAGATCAGTTTCTGCTTTCATTTTCTTACATTGCTAAGTTCTAGCAATTTCAAATTCAGCCAAACGTAATTAACTGGATTCTGATGTTTAAGAGCGTGCGCTTACTTGCCTGCGATTTTCCAGGTTTTTGTTCGCAATCACTCGTACAGTGAGTAAGTAAGCAAAGCATTAGCATGTTGAAGTCGATCCTGGGCGCATTTTCTTTGCCTTTAAAGTAAATCAATGATGCATTTGATTAACGATTCCTCATCTGAAAAACTAACATTAGCGTACCGCAAATAATGACACCAACGCGTGCGGGAATTGTTACACTCTCTATATATAATAATTTTTTGTATCGTTTTTAAGATTAATTTATTTAATTTAAAATACAATTCGATCTTGAATTCCTAAATTATTATACTGTCATTATTTGTCCGGTACTCGTATATATAGTCAGATGCAGAGTCCTTTGTGTTAGTCACGTACGAAGGGTCAAGCTGCAATAAAAACACCGAAATCAGGTACCAAAAACTGTACTCGAAGTTACAAAACTTTTCACTAAATTCGATATCAACTTAGTTATATTGATTTTTAAATGCAATTCGCGATTCAAATACCAATCCCAATTTGGTATTTCTTTTACACAGAATACACGTCTACTATTCTGTGTAGATAATTTGCTTAATGCTTATATTGAAATTAAAATCAATTTTAATGTAACTAATTCGTTTCCCGCCCAAGTGGTAGCGTGCCTGTCCCTGTTTGCTATTGGTTAATTCAAACATGATACGCACACATAGCCCCTCAACCTAAGGGTTCCTTATAAAAGCCATAACCGTAAGAGAACCAGGGGGCTTCGCTTCGCTATCGTCATTAAGACTACACGCGTCTTTTCACGTGTTTGTGCCGCGAACCTTTATTCGCGCTTCTTGTGACCTCGTGTTTAATTCCGCGACCGCGGGATATAAATACACCTTTCCTGATCCAGGATATATACAGATACACAAACAAACGCAAGTATATGCATCGCCGATGCACATTTAATTTAACCTTTTATTTTATACTTTATTAGCAGCCTTCGTACATCCAGACTTATATTTTATTGCAGCTTTGCTATTACGTTCATCCTATTTTATTTGTTGCTCTAGTTCTTTTTAACTATTTCTATTTACCACATTCAAGCTTTAAGAATTCATTTAACTTGTGAATAAAATTTTAAAGGCATTTCTGTCGTTTTATTCCACTAATAATCTTTCTTTCAGCTTGGCACGCGTCCTGGACTTTTGACGCTCATTGTACACAGCTATTAATTATTAACTCCTTACATTAACATCGAATTAACCGTCATATATTTCATATATTTATTCATTTCTTTTTACAATCAATTATTTTTCATCGTTTTAATTAAAAGGAGGTAATTTATTCGGCTCGGATGGAATAAATTGCATTCGTAGACCACCCACTCAAAGATATCGTCCTAAATTTCAGCTATCAACAGTCAAATATAGTGGGGGATTAATAATGGTGTGGGGAAAGAAGCAAGATATTTCAAATTAAAGCACTGAACATTTGATAGCTCTTTCTAGGTGCGTTCTCCCGTAATGGAGTCGGTCTGTTAATCAAAATTGAAGGGACAACGAACGCAAATAAATACTGTGATATACTTGCACAGCACATGGTACCCCACCTTCGTGAAAAAATTGCGCCTGGCAGGATATTTCAGCACGATAACGATCCCAAGCACTCGAATCGCTTAGTTCGAAACTTCTTAAGCGATAATGATGTGCAAGTTTTGGACTGGCCATCACAATCTCCCGATCTAAACGCCATAGAAAATCTATGGGAGCTTGTAGATCGGGAAGTAAAGAAGAAAAATCCATCCAATATAAAAGAATTGGAATCAATTTTAAAAGAAGAGTGGGGTAAAATGCTCTTAAATACTATAATAGCACTAGTTGATTTTATGCCTTCCAGATTAAAGGCAGTGATAAAAAATAATGGCTACGCTACTAAATATTAGATTTAAGTTAAATTTACCAAGAAAATAGGTTTGAATTTAAAGAAATATGTTAAACTATAAATAGTTGCATTTTTTTTGCTCGCAAAGAATACGTACAAGGGAGCGATTTTATATTCGCGGAATGAGCGCGTTGTAGAGGGGTGAGTAGGTGCATTGGGGGCGTGACCTGTGCAGCGACTCATGATTAGTATAAATACGAAGTTTCATTGTTATTAGACAGTTAGTCTTTGAGCTATCGTCAACCAAGTAACATAATCAGGAGTGAAAAGTGAAATATGGAAAAAATCGAATATCGTGCCGTTATAAAGTTCCTTACCAGGCAAGGAAAATCAGTCGCGACCATAATGAATGAGATGTCATTGGTTTACGGCGACTCTTGTCCAGGAAAAACAATGGTGTACAAGTGGCATAGTTTATTTAAACAAGGAAGGGAATCCCTTGAAGACGACCCGAGGCCGGGCAGGAGCACTTATCCAAAAAGTTGAACAAATTGTACTTGAAGATGCTCGACTAAAGAAGAAACAACTCGCAGAAATGGTTGGAGTATCCGATACAACAATTTTTAAAATCCTACACGATCATCTCGGCATGTCTAAGGTCAGCGCAAGATGGGTGCCGAGAATGCTCACGCCGCCGCAAAAACAACAGCGCGTAGAGTGTTCGCGTGCATTTTTGGACCTCTGTAATGAAGACAAGGATGGTGTATTGAGTGGAATTGTTACTGGAGACGAAACTTGGGTTCATCATTATGAACCTGAGTCCAAACAAGACTCCATGCAGTGGCATAAAAAGGGCACAGCACCTCCCAAGAAATTTAAAGTGTCACAATCAGCTGGGAAACTCATTTCAACGGTATTTTGGGACTCGGAAGGAATATTGTTGATTGATTATAAAGATAAAGGTGTTTCTATAACCGGAGAATATTACGCTTCAATATTAGAGCGACTAAAAGAAGTCATTAAAGAGAAAAGACGGGGAAAATTGACAAAAGGTGTTCTGCTTTTGCACGACAACGCGCCCGTCCACAAGAGCCGCGTTGCGTTAGCTGTCCTGCATAAGGTGGGCTTCGAAATTGTGAATCACCCACCCTACAGTCCAGACCTGGCCCCGAGTGATTATTACCTGTTTCCGAAAATAAAAAAAGAGCTGCGGGGTAAAAAATTTACTGCCGATGATGAAGTCAAGGAGGCAGTTTCGGCGTATTTTGCAGATAAAGAGAAATCATTTTTTTATGAGGGTATAAATAAATTAATTGAAAGATGTGAAAAATGTATCCGTCTTGCAATTGAATATATTGAAAAAGAAAAATAATTTGGTTTTTTTATTTCCACCCCTTGTCCCCCATTCCGCGAATATAAAAACGCTCCCTCGTAACTTTCCCATTAAATTAAAAACAAAAAGTATTAATTAAACTTATGAAGACATAGCAACTCCACTTAGTCTATCACAACTGTAGCGAACTAAAAATCATACAAAAATATAAATTAATTAGTAATGTTTTTAAAGAATCACACCTTCACACTATGTTAATAAGCGTTGCATTTTTATGCTCGCTACTGTATATGCAGGTATATATCAATATGTTACATAGAGTAAGTATATAATTACTAAATATATATTCGCGCACCCCATATGCTCACAATGATGATTATAATTTATTCATAATAAAAGTATGGCCAGACTTAAATATATTGTGCAGAGTAGCAACCTTAGATTGTCAACTTTTTTGCTAAGAGAACTGTATATGCGAAGATAATTTAGCGAAAAGTGAGACTCGACTATTAGCACTCTTTTTCATGGTGACAGTTTAAAGTGTATAAATGGAAAATATTAAAATGCATAAGTTTACAATTTTTGGTCAATCCAATGTTTATTTTTAAAGGATTAAATACATCTGAAACTTTGATATGTAACAAACTTTGGATCACAAATTAGTTGGGCGATTGAAACGTAGTAATATGAACATCGAAGATGTACGACCAGCAACATTAAAAACTGTAACAGCTTCGGAAACGATCAATTAGATTAGTGGTACTGTTTTGAACGATTAAACAATTAACATCAACGAAGATCAGGGTGTGTACGAGTTTCCGTGTTTAAAGAGTGATCAACCGTACGTGGGGTAAACGAATAGAGGAATCAACGTTAGAGAAGAACACAGAAACGTAGTTGTCAAGAAAGAACTAACATCATCGTTAGCGCAACATAGACTCTTAACAGGAAATTCTATCGCTTTTGACAACACCAAGGTTTGTCCGAAGAGCGGAAATTAGCTACAAGAATTATAAGAGAAGCAATCGAGATAGAGAAGAGACGTAACGGTTTGAATAAATTTGACGACGGCCAACGCCTGCCGCATACATAGAAACTGTTTCTGACTGACCTACAGAATAGGACTGAAACAAACCGAGTCAGAGCGCAATCCCCACATAATTATATGGATTGGCTGCAGAATACACAGATATCGGGACCAATCTCAGGTACCTGAGTCTACGCGACGTCAGTAAGGTAACGCTCCCTTCCAAGGCATCTAGCAGACGCACCACACTCCCGAAGATGACGAGTGCGATCTCGTTGGAACGTCGAGAGAACGGTCCTTCTCAGAGCACACCTCACACGCGGCTTAGAACCCGTGACAATACGTCTTTATATAAATGTATATGATCCAAAAGCGTTGAAGTTGACAAAGAATACATTAAAAGCTAATTAGAAGCTTAATGCTCGTTTGCTTCATGTCGAGTCTCTCATCCCGTCAAATTATTCTTCTACACGTGTAAATATATAATATATTACCTCTCGTAGGACAATTACAAGCAAGTTGCGTCACCTTAAAATTCCAAATTCTGTTAAAAGTCGTGGTGGAAGTTACGACTTCGATTTGAATGTCTTGATCTTCGTAGAATTCGACGTAGACATGTTGTCCGGAATTTTCTCCACAAATTATAGGCACCGTAGTACCGCCACCTCTGATTATTAAGGTGTCGTCTACGCAGTTTCCATCACCATCAGGTTGTGCCAGAGTTACACTAATGAAATCAATACGAACCTGAAACGTGACAAGCAAAATACTAACAGATTATAAACACACGTGACTCTGAAAATTAATAACTAGCATAGGGTTTCAACAATATTGTTACAATTATAAACTGTTTCCGTTTAAATTATAATTCTAATTCTGTTTTCATGGTAATTTTGGTTTATGTCGACAAACCAGCAACTCTTGAAGCATTGGAAGCCAATATTCAAGCCACCATTGACGCCATATGGCCAGATTTATTGGAAAAAGTAGTCAAAAATTGGACTGATCGAATGGGCCATGTAACTCGTAGTCGCGGCGAACATATGCCGAAAATCATATTTAAAAAATAAATGCCATGAAATTATCTACCAGATTATAATAAAAAAAATTTCATTCCAACAATATTTCTGTCTTGTATTATCATTTAAAGTTCTCAAGTTCTTAAGAAAACACCTGTTCTGATTACTAATAACGATTGATAAAAACTTTACAAAAATTATAAAAAAACACTGGTCAAATATTTAAAAATAGATAATATAGATAATAGAACATAAATTGGAAATAATTTTTTTAAAAGATTTATATTTTTACTTACTGATACACACTGCCGGTCACGGAAGTATGGGCAGTTGATGAAATTAACCTTTTGACTCAATCAAGGCGCAAGTTATTCAAATCAGAATAACGTAACAATTACAAAAATTATTACTGACTGTATATCTTACCTGACAAATATCAGAATTGCATTTTTGGATTGTGTAAACACATCTTGATCCGCCAGTGACGAAATTTGGATAATTTGGATTTACGAAGTACGTATTGTTGTACGTAGACGTGTTGCCGCAAGAAAACTGAACTGAATAAGAAGAAAATTATGCATGAAGTGGTGCAATTTCATTTGTTTATAAATATGATAATTTTTAATTTCGAAAAGAATTGAAAGCTATTTTTCTTTCTTTACACAAATGTTATTCTTATTTACTCACCTATGCAACAAACGCCTATATTGGAAGCGCATGTTCCTGATGCAGACCCACCGATATCCGAACATTGTCTTTTTGTGTAACAAGTTCCGTCTAAATTGGTTGCTCCCGTGCAGACTGAGTTTTCAAATCGTACGACTCCTATTCCCCAACCCCAGAACCCTATAACTATTATAGTAAATACTAAAATTCTTGTAATTGATCCGTGAAATACAAGATGTAGCAATTAAATTACAAGACACTTTATTTTAGAAACGTATGTCGAACAGTATAAACAAATTAAGGTTATCTGTCTTCATAATATCCCCTCGTCCATCAATTATGTCAGAAGTCACACAATGAGCAGGACAGTCTTGCACAAGAGTGATTTGTCACGCGTCCTGCATGAGCATTTGAATGCTCAACAAGTAAAAAAATTAAGAAATTTTGACTGCAAAATAAAATAATGCCATACAAAGTTATATATTTATTAGGATAAAAGTCGGTAAGGTAGATTTGATGGAGCTTGTGGTTGATTAACTTAATCACTTAAGATTCCTTTCCACATTAATTTTCGTATCCTGCATACGTATTTCGACAACTAAGTTGTCTTTATCAGCAGATAATTAA
Organism: Dermolepida albohirtum; assembly: GCA_031893035.1. Taxonomy (NCBI): domain Eukaryota; kingdom Metazoa; phylum Arthropoda; class Insecta; order Coleoptera; family Scarabaeidae; genus Dermolepida; species Dermolepida albohirtum. Next base: position 234,748 of record JAVIWB010003245.1, on the reverse strand, counting down.
ACAGTGTCGCACTTGGAAACCACGGTAAAAACCTGCACGAAACAAATTCCGTACACGATCTGTACCATCAAAAGTCAAAACACGCACTGATTGAGTGTGCGTCAGTCCCAACGATTACTTTTTCGAAAATCAAGAAGGGACTGCGTGGTCAAAGTTCCAGTTGTCAGAAGGAGCAGTCGACTGTTTCTAGAGTTGGTTCGAGCGCGTGCAAAAGTGCATTAATCTTCGTGGAGAATACTTCGAAAAACAATGAAGTATTTAAAAGCTATCTACTGTTTTATTTTAACTTTATATGCAAAACTTAAAAGACAACACCTCGACTGTTTTTCCATTGGAGGGTTTCAATAATAGGCCCAAATTTCATCACTAGTCATGACTTCCAGAAAAGTCTTGATTTAACACATATGTGGGCAATAACCGGCCCGCGGGTCGGATTCGGCCCGCTGTAAGATTTGATCCGAACCGCGAGACATGTATTATTTTATGTCTGATATCTATCGCTAAAAATTATGAACACTACTTTAAAATGCACTACTTTTAGAGTTTGGCCCACAACATATCAAAGGTTGCCCATATCTGATTTAACACACCGAAATTTTCTTTTCTGTTTTGGTGCCAGAAGTGTGAGAGTTCATCTCTTTGACACATTACCTGTCCCTAAATCATGAAAAATTTCTTTATCTCTGATGTCTGATCTCTCCTTGCAGTAACAGAAATTTTAATTTCACAATTTATTTACACCAAGCTCTCAACTTTCCTTCTTTCCTGTGTTTTACGTCTAGAAATCCACCGTATTTTCATTCATCCTCGATGGACTCCCGGATCCCAACAATATTGCTTCAACCAGAATTTTACTTGATAATGGAATGGAGGATTCGCACAATCACACGTTAATTTTCGTAAAAAATTTTAGATCGCTTTTTGGATCAAATTTTAAATCAATAATCTTTCACTGTTCCAGCTCCGAGCAAAACTACAAAAATCTTTCAATTTTAACACCATCTGGTCAGAATATTTATGAAAATCTGGCACTACTTGACATTTAAACGTCATTATATTGTTTTCATGGCTAGGTAGATTATAATTTCCCCTAGAAATATATAAATGTGAATTATTACTTACGTAAATATGGACGTTTATACAAACGACTGTAAAGGGTCACTATTTCTCAAATCTTTAGTAATATTTTTATCACTTTAATTTAGAACGGAATGTTAAACGAACTTTTAAACGACAGAAATTTAGGTTTCACAATCTAGAATGCTCGACACATTGTATCTTATTGAAAATACAATATTACACACTAATACACAGAATGGAATACACTTTGCTGAGATACCATAGTTTTCGGCTCTTTTTATTTAATTTTTGTGATTTTTATTTACTTTTTTTTTCAGCAATTCTATTTACTTTTGTAATTAGTTCTTTTTGTATGTGCTATGTTCGTATGTATTTTTGCTCTGTAATTGGATTCGCTTGCTGGGCAATAAAGTATGTGCAAAAGGGTAGCCAAAAGTAACCGGAATGGTAGCGCTGTGGGTGGTGCTTCCTTGGCACGCATTCCTGCCTCTAGATGCGCGTGAGGCAACTCGTTGTGCGTTCGGTGCAGTTAGTTCTTTCGCCGAATAAGGTTGTATTTTGTTACAGTGCATTTTTTTTTGTAAAAACATTTTCGTTTGCTCGTCGTCTTTTTGTAACGTTAGACGTAAGTGAATAGTGTGCGGCTGTGAAATTTTGAGGTTCTGAGAAGACTGAGTAACAGTGTGCGACGAAAGAGGTCCGATTTGTGGCAGACTTGGGGAATGACAATGCACCTACTCCCACAGCCTTATTGGACACTTATTTTTTTTTTTGTAAAAGCACTTTTGTTTGCTCGTCATTTTTGCAACGTCGGACTTAAGTGAATAACACGTGGATGTGAAATTTTGCTTCCTGCTTGGAAAAAGTGCTGTACAAACAGTTTTGATGTGTTGACGCTATGGGAAAAACTCAAGTTTACCAATGGTTTTTTCGTTTCAAAAAAATGAAATGTCAATTGATGATAAACCTTGTTCTGACATCTGTCAACCTCTAGAACCGAAGGAAATGTTGAAAAAGTTCGAGAAATTTTACTCGAAGACTAATGATGAACCATTAAAGTAATTGCGGAGTTATTTGGAATAACTTGGAGCTCAGTGCGGCCAATTTTGTCGGGAGAACTGGGGATGACAAGAGTCGCCGCGAAGTTCCTGCCCTGCACGCGCCAGTTCTTGACTAAAAACAGTACGACTCCTTTGCCCCACGCCTTCTAGTCGCCTGATCTTGCTCCATGCGACTTTCTTTTGTTTCCACGATAGGGCATCGTTTTAACGATGTGGAATAGTTGAAGAAAAAAACGACACAGCAGCTCGCAGCCACGTAGAAAAACGAGTTCGAACAACGTTTCCAACAATGAAATCATTGATTGGGCAGGTGCATAAAGTTAAATGGAGAGTATATTGAAGGTGTTAAGGTTGTTTTGTAAAAAAAATAAAATACAGGTTTTTACAGAGGAATTCTGATTATTTTTGAGTATCCCCTTGTATGTATTATTATTATATCTTAAGTTATTTATTTTTTTAGTGCTTTTTTTTATATTATTCAGGTATGTTTCGCATTTTTGTATATATTTTACTTTTTTATTATCAGGATTGAAATAGTTAAATATTTAATCGAAACTAAAAAAGCCATACTTACATTTTGAAGTCCTGTACGATAAATTTCTGTCTAAATTTTCGTGTTTGAAAGTTACACTTCCAGCAATACAAAATATGAAAATTGCGCCAATTTTAATTTTAAACATATTCAGACTTATTAATGGAAAATTTATGAAGTGATTCTGAATTTATATGGATATTTATGTGCAACATAGATTATATCACACTAAGACATGTATATTAGTACTTCAAACTGTGCGTATACCGTTACTGAATTTTTCAAAAACGTTGGCGATTGACTTTTAGTTATAACTGCATTTATAATTTTTAAGTGCAGTATTACGTTGCATTATCTATAGGCATCTAATGAGCAAGTAAATATACATTGCACTAGAGTAATAAGGCCATGATAACTGCAAATACGCCACCACTAATGTATCTTACTTCTATATTGAACTTTGATCAATGCAATGGGGTTTTTCGCGAAGATTTAAGTCCTTAAAATAAAAGAATAAAAGTATTTATACATGTTTTATATATTTTTTTTATCAATTTGTCTATTTATGTTTTAATTTAGAATTAAAACGATTGTAATTTATTTTTTTATAAAGTTGGTAATGATTATGACAGTTAAGATAAATAACCTCTGCACGTTTTTAGTTTTAAAAATTTGAAGTTTTGTTATTAAAATAAGATAAACGAGTGAGCGTCATTAGAATCTATTCTTGATCTACTTTTATTTAATATATTTATTGTCTATCTTAGAATACTTCGACGATATTAAAATTTTTCTCAGAATTGACTCGTCTGAAGTTGACTCACTGCAAACTAATTTCAACAAAATTTAAAACTGGTACTTATTCAATAACCTTAAGCTAAACACAGAAAAATGCTTCGTGGTGTTTTATTCTAGAAAGATTTCTATAATTGAGTCTTGTTACTGTATTAACGATGTTGGAATTTCTCGTAGGTCCTCGATAAAAGACCTAGGTGTAATATTCGACGAAACATTTACCTTTTCTTGTCATGTTTTTGAGGTGAGAGCAGCAGCTTACAGATCTCTTGGATGTATTATTCGCACATGCAAATATTTTAATAATATTGAAACTAATAAGACTCTTTGCTCGTGTTATTTCCAAACTAAAATATGCATCCATAGCTTAGTACCTGTATATTGTATTCAGACTATTATAATAAAGCGAATCCTCTTTGCACTGTTAATACTTTACTTCTCTGCTATTATTTTTCTTGGGCTTTGAAATATGTGAGCACGTTTTATCAATGTTATGAATATTAGACACCATCTAATATTTACAATATTGATGAAACGATATTTCTTATATAAGGTCTTTAGTTTGCTGAAGAATTGAGAAATTTCAGTTTTTTTTGAAGCTGGTGACACGAGATAAGCTAATAGGCTCTGGACTTTTTATGGACAAATTTTGGTTTCTGTTTGTTTAAAAAGCATCTGTACATTTTCGTGCAATCAGTTTTCATAACTTTCGGTGTGGATTATTTCAACAAGAATGCATCGATGAGCTGAATTCTTTATGTTGTGAAGAAGCACCATCCAAAACTGCAGTATATCCTTGGTATAGTGAATTCAAATTTTATGAAGGTCGTCCCACAAATGTGTCAGAAAACATTAATGCAGTGTCTGAATTGATAATGCAAGACTGTCATGTGACATACCGTGAGATCGAGGCATCTCTAGGTATTAGTAACACCAGTGTGCATAAGATCTTGCATGAATATTTAGCCATTAAGAAGCTACATATGTTCACGTTGAATACCACATAATTTAACAATCTCTTAAAAAAGGACTCGCGTCGATTGGTGCCAAGAAATGCACAAAAAATACGATGGCGGTGCTTCAAAGAACATTTATAAAGCTGTCACAGGTGACGAATCTTGGATTTATACGTATGAGCCCGACGGTAAACAGCAGTCGACTTCATGGGTATTCCAAGATGAGCCAAAACCAACAAAGTTGTTCACGCTAGAAACACATCAAAACAAATGGTCGCCTGTTTTTTCGAAAAAACCGGTCACGTTGCAACCGTGTCTTTAGAGCGTTGCAGAACGATCAATTTCGAATGGCACATAACTATTTTGCTAAAAGTTTTTGTAGAAATAAGGAAAACAAACCGAAAACGACAGATCATTCTCCACCATGACAATGCGAGCTCTCACAGGTCGGTTCAAACAATTGAATATTTGACTGTGCAAAACATTGAATTGATGAGCCATCCACCGTACAGTCCTGATCTAACACCCTGTGATTTCTTTTTGTTACCACACGTGAAGAATAAACTTCGTGGTCAACGGTTTTCTACGCCGGAAGAGGCAATTTAGGCATTCAAAACTCATATCTTGGAGATACCGCCTTCAGAGTGGCAGCAATGCTTTTCGGATTGGTTTAAACGAATGCAAAAGTGCATTGATTTTCAAGGAGAATATTTTGAAAAGTAATAAAACTATTTTCGATAATAAAAATTTTTTTTTCTTTGTTTTTTCCCGAAATATAAACGGCTACCCTCGTACAAGTTTTATTTCTATCCGAGGGATGGACTTATAGTTCTCTCTCTTTGTTCTCTATTATCGTTTCGATAAAAATGTCCACCGAGTGGGCAGAACTGTTAAACAAAACCAGACTACCTGCGGAACGTGGGAAATTGAGAAAGATGATCATCGTAATCATTGTTTTGTCCGGCAGAAGTTGTTTTCATTAATTACTTTATATTATCTTATAGACTAGAATTAAAAAAAGAATTTCAAAGCATGTGTAAAAATTTATTTTCTTAAATAATGCACTTTATTAGTTAAACAATGTTAAGAGAAAATAGTGTTTAAATCGTGCGATAATATTCCAACATAAAAATTAGTGTTTTAAGTATTGTATCAAGGTTAATGTATACAGTTATACTATACTATATTATCATCATTACCCTTTATTAATTTTAGTAAGTCGTCTTTTAAATCAACGTTGCAATTATTATTTTCAATAACATCATCCTTATTTTCATTCATATTTAAATCAGTTAGTAAATCAGTCAAACTATCCTGATTTCCTTTCATTTTAAATATTTGAAAGTTATTATTACATGTGGCGAAAGACTTAATATTTTTAACTTTCGATCGATCTGAATTATTATTACTTCCACTTGCAATGTTCAAACGGAGGAAAGACCTTCTGCTGTTTTCCGAACTGAGTTTTTCTTTTCCCATGATTTGATCTACAAATACATCAATCTCATTGTTACCACTAACAGACTCCGCGCTCACACTTTTCTTTTCATACAATCTATCTGCATCTTTTAAAGAATAAATGTTTTCTCCCAAATTCTTCTGTAAATTCTTAACAAACTCATTCTCTTTGTTCATTATAAACACTCCGTCTGTATCTTGTAAACCCATTTTAAGCAGTAACGACACTTTCACATTACAATTATCTAGCCAAGCTAAAATTTCATCTCGCACTTCTTTCAGTTCCTTTTTATCGCAGATTTTTGCAAAGTTGTCCACCAAATTTTGAACTCTACGCAATTGCAGTAAAATTTCCGCGTTGGTAACGTAGTTTTCTAATTCGTTGACGTGCCTCGATGTGATTTTCAATATGTCAGAACCAAGCGTCAGCTGCCATTTGAATATCATCGTAATCAAATCCCACAATTTGTCCATGCTGACAGAATCTAGTTTCATAATCGATGATTGTGCAACATTTTCGATGATGCTTCGGATGCATTCTTGAGTGTAAGTTGCTTGTGGTTTCGTTATATCAGTTATTAATTCCTTGGAAACCAAAACGGCAATTATATCGTTGAGTACTGAAAGGAAGGAAATTTTAAATTATTTATTGTTATTGCAAAAAACACGATAAATGTAATGAAAAAGCTTGGATATTTTCTTAGATATTGGCAACATTGTTATTCAGGTTAAATAACAAAATAAAACAGTAGAATCAGCGACCTATTGTATGTATATAATATGCAATGTTACTTGTTTGTTTGTCTTATACATAAATTTAGTTGTTTTGTTTACGTTTCAAACTCAAAGTTGTCAACGACATAACCTATATTGTGATTTTGGGATTCATTATTTAAGATTCTGCTTTTACTTATAACCTTACAATGTGGTTAAAAAAATTTTGTAAATTTTTCGTTTTTGCAATAAAAAATATGTTTGGAAAAAAAATGTATAATTTGTCCGAATTTTGGCGACACACCCTGTACTAAAATATTTTGCATTTCTATTTTATATTTTCATAGATACCGACCGCAATGACGTCGCCGCGCGAAGAAAAGGCTTTGTACTCAACTTGTACCTTTTTACAAACCAGAAGCAACCACAATTGCGTGTAATATGCGTCTGCCGAACATCATTCGAATATGCTTTTGCCAAGGCATCCGTCAGTATGTTTAATTAATATCTCAAGCATACGTAAGTTAATTCGTGCTTACGTTTCTTTCGTAAAATATAAAATTTCGAAGACGTTTCTAATCTAATGTGAAGTCACTTAATCAATTTTTACCGATTAATCATCATATTACATAGATTATATTCACATTACAATGTAGGATCAAAATTTAAGTTTTTAATTTATGAACGAGTAACTTTTGGAGTAATTGTTATTTCTAGCTTGCTTTTACGTTATATACGCCATCTTTTGGTGATAGGATATATTAACAATGTTTTCCACAAAGAATAGTATGTAAAGGGAATCGGCAAATAGCAAAGTAAATCATTAAACTTTACTTCATTAGATTAGTGTCTTTGAAAAAGAACTGACAATGGGTGATGCTTTTAATGCACACTAATTTTTTAAACAGATAAAATATGTATAACAACAGTAAATGTTACGTCAATTAAACATGTACATATATGCGTCAGAAGAAAATGAACGTTTATCATTCTAATCCCAATGTGCTAAAGTAACTAAATATCTTTCAACACACCGTATATGCAAGTAGAAGTTTTTAAAATAAGAGAAACTATAAAAATGCAGCTCTTTATATGAATTTGATGATTTCGTTTCTAAACATGAGTTTTTTAATATTTAAACTACGTTTAACACTACAATAAGTTTTATTTCTTATTCAAAAACAGTCATTGTATATTTAGATTTTATTTTTAGACAAAAACAGAAATATTTCTTTAAAATACATTAAAATAATGCAAATATAAACAAATCAAAGTCGAACTACATTTAATTCTGTATTCGTATCGCATATAATATGAAAACCGAATCATTAATAAAGTGTAGATTTATGTGCTCTTAATTATTTATGGTAAAGGTGTGTCTTAAGTAGTGCATTTACATATTTACAAGTACGTAATATTTGTGCATAGCCTTTCGTGGTAGTGCAAATTTCGTGTTTTAAAAAATATAGATTTAGAATTCTTATAATTTACAAACCCACCGAGTGTTGAGCGTTCTAATGGTATATTTTGAGCATTTAATCGCTGTGCCACCACATAAACCATTTCTACTCCTAAATTTAATGTTGTAAATGCATTTATATATTGTGACATTTCGACTTTATTTTTTATTCACTAAATTGTAATATTTCTACCCTATATCTATTCTAAATGCAGTGGTTTTAAATGTTTTAAGTATGTTAAACAATATTAAATAAATATTAGAAAGGAACAAGTTTTAACACCATTTATCACTATACAAACATTGATGTTTATCTTAAAAGTGCCATCTTACGTCCGCACCAGTTAATTACGCTTAAATGGTATATTTAAAGTAACAAAAAAGCTTTTAAAAAAAATTTTATATTTTAAATATCTGCGTTGATACTATTATTCTACAACTCAAGAATTGTATATGCTCGTATAACATACAGTCTCTGTTTATCTAAATTTTTCATTAGTCAATTAACGAGATGTGTTGAAGTGTTTTTCAGTAGATGAGCATTCATTTCTGTTTCTGATGTGTACATTTAGCAAAGTGAAAATTATTGTTTGAGGTTAGGTTATTGGTAAAATACCTATAAACATTTTCTCTTAAATATAAAAATGATTAAACCATTAATTGGATGTGATAATCCTTCAATACAATTGACGAAATACACTTTATTAAATTGCAATAAATTTTTGGAGTTATACAACAATTTAATTGATTCTTATGTATTAGTATGTTTTTATAAACGTGCCTATCAATTTAAAAATTACTAAATATTTATTTTACTAGGACTTCTTTACTTGTAATCACTGGAATAATTTACCCACATCATGGAGATTATATTTTTCCAATATTTCGCTTAATGATCTTCAAACATTTGTCAATACCAGTAAAAACTCATTAAGGCAAGCGATTTTTAATTAAGTAACTATTATTAATTATAGATTTATATTGGCTTTCCTTCAGTTCTAGGTACAATGTGATGCCCTTGGAATTGATGTGTGTCCGTATTTTAAATAATTTTTTAAGCATTCCTCGTAATTTAAATGAAATAAGTAACTCTTTGAGATTAGAGAATTCAGAAATGGAATCTGATAATTTTAGTAATCAGCTTTTTGAAAATAATAAAATCGAGAAAATATTTTGGAAACATGTCAAAATGAAGAAGAAGCACGAGTTAAAGTTGTTTTCTAAAGTTGGTAAATGTTAAACAATACACAATGTTTATTTTCAAGTTTAACGTGAATTTTTTTAATTGTTTTATTTTCTTTGGTAATTGCAGATTACAAATGAAGCAGCAAAGAAGACAAATTGTTTATTTGTTGTTGATATTGGTTCAGGTTTAGGTCATTTAAGTCGATCATTAGCTTATGGTTATAAACTAAATGTTTGTGGTATAGAATGCAAGAATAAATTAACTTTACAAGCAAGGTAAATTTTGTTTATATTTATTTACATTTTTCCAATTAAATTATTTTGAGATAGTTCGTGTTACATATTTATTGTGTGTGCATCTCTAAATAGGTTATGTCAAAAGTGTTTTTCTGTGTTGTAGGCAAATGGATAGTATTTTTGAAAAGCAAGTTGTTATATACGATGCAGATTTTTTAACGTCCAGAAATACTCCAGTCCATGTAAACTATACAGTAACTCCTGATATAAATACAGAAGACTTTATAAATGTAATGGACAAAATGTTTTTTATACAAAATGTCTTGAAATTAACTTTTTCATTTTAGATTATCATAAATGCATTTAATGCAAATGAAAACTTGTTGTTTGGAATTGTTGGATTGCATCCATGTGGCAACTTAGGACCAACCTTATTAAAATTATATGTGAAAAGTCCAAATATAAGGTTTATTAATATAGTTGGGTGCTGTTATATGAAATTATCGATGTCAGAGTGAGTCAAATTAGTTACGCATTTATCTTTAATTGAGTAATAAAGTTTTACTTTATATGTACAATAACGCGCAATAAAATTAGGGCCAAGATATAAATTCAATCTTTTGGTTTTATATTTATAAGAAATAAGACAAAATATCGACTTGAAATGAATAGCTGTTTATTAACATTATATATATATATCGTACATAATGACTAATGTATATTTTGAAATAATATGAAATAATATGTTGTTAAGCCACCCTTTGCATTGATCATGGTGGCAATTCTTCCTGGGAAGCTTTTGATATATGATGCAGCTAATTCTTTCAAATCCTGATTATTGCGCCAAGTATTTTCAATATTTTGTTTCAAAACAACTAGGAGCAGATTTGGAGTTGAGTAAACTATCTGTTTTAAACTATTCCATACATTTTCGAGAAGGTTTAGATCTGGAGAGTTGTTCGGCCACAGCAATACTTGCAAATTGCTGTCAGTATTGTATTGATTTTTGTCTGCGTCATGGTATAAACTTGTAAAGAACATCTCCAGAATTAGTATTGATTTCACTACGGATTTGTAGTGTACTTGGTTCATTGTACACGTGACATAATACAAAGGCCCTAGCCTTCTTCCTGATATGAAGAACCAAATCACAATAGCTGGAGGATGTTTAACTGTTCTAAATATACTTACACCTTCCAAAATTGACATTTTGGTAGAGCTTTTCAAGTTTACTATTTTATCTGAAACTAACCAAAAGAAATAGGTAAATTTTAACAACATCGTTTGTAAGATGCCCGAAAATATCAGCACACGAATATTTGTCAGCGTACAACGATTTTTAAAAAAATACTTACACATTTCCAAATTCGAATTTTGCTACGGCTTTTCAATTTCATTATTCTTTCAGAAACTAACCAAAGAGTCAGGTCAATTTTGACAGCAAAATCGTTTTTAGAATCCTCGAAAATATCAGCAGACGAGCATTTGTTAGTGTACAATGATTTTTAAAAAATACCAATTTTTGCGAGTATACCCCTTTGAAAAAATTGAAATCTTCGACGAATTAAAAAATTTTGAATTTAGCCTTCGGGAGGCGTAAGGCAGTAGTTCTGGACTAGCAGAATGGGAATTTTCTATTTCCTATAGCAAAATCCTTCGAACTTTTGAGATAATCTACTTACACATTTCAAAATTCGAATTTAGCTACGATTTTTCAAGTTTATTATTCTATCAGAAACTAACCATACGAGTTAGGTCAATTTTGATGACAAAATCGTTTTTAGGATCCCCGAAAATATCAGCACACGACGATTTTTCAAAAATATCAATTTTTGCGAGTAAATTTTGAATTCAGAATTTGTAGTGTGTAAGGCAGTAGTTCTAAACTAGCAGAATGTGAATGTTCTGCTCCAAATTGCAAAATCTTTCGAACTTTAGAAAGAATTCATTATTCCATCAGAAACCAGCTAAAAGAGTTATGTCAATTTTGGCAACAAAATCGCTTTTATGATAGAAAATATCAACGCACAAGCATTTGTATGTTGTATGTAATTTAGTTTATTTAGGTATTGACGTGTTTCTAGCATGTATATATTGTATTATATTTTTAGAAATAAATATATTAATCGATCTCCACAATCCTTTGTCTTGCTCTTTCTTCCAGATTGAATGCGGCCGCTCGAAGTTGATGGTAGGTAGCAGGATGAGAAATACATTCTGGTTATGCTATTTTTCGATCAGAATAGTTGCAGATTTTTAATAAAGTCACTACTGCCACATTTTTTCGCTGGTAATAATATCTTTTCGTTTCCTCATTGTTGAAAATTTGCAACCCCACACAACACAATATTTTAAAACTAATTATAATATTTCACAAAATTTGCAATAAAACTTTCATTTTACACGTACAACCTATAATTGTATTTATTCCAAAAAAGGGTGTTTAGTGGTGGTTAATGTTAAGGCATTTCTCTGTTTTGAAGGCCCTATGTAATTGAAATAACACAAATGTTTTAAACAATTTTATTTTGAACAACAAACTGTTCGATATGTGGAGGTACATGTGCATATACTTCTACAAGTATAAATATAGCAGTTCAAATACTACATGGAAAAGAAACATTTCAAAATACCTCGCTTCACGTTCAACGCGTCGAGGTACCCATGTACTCCCAATAGAGTGGAGACGTTCGACGCTGTCAACCGTGCACTTATTGGGGGAGCGTCATGCAACTATCCAGCAGCAATAGTGATACAGTCGGCCAAGTAGGCCGACCTCGGTCCCCTAACGTACAATGTATACACGATGACAAAAGTTGCTGCTGACCAGTATATGTAAATTAATTTGCGTATAAGAAAAAATAAATATAATTACTATATAAAATACATCAAATACATTACAAATAGAATAAAATATTTTAATTTTAACATCGTTAACCCTTTAACAGTTAGAATACTGAGAATTTTATAGTTATAAAAGAATTATCATCAGTACTACAAAAGAAGATATTTTAACAACGGAAAATATGATTTTATTTCTGCTTACTAAATAACTCCAAATATTTCTAAGAAATGCAAATGGCCCTAATTTAATTGCGAGTTACTGTACATCAGAAATTTGTAAAAAATTGTATATTTGTATTTGTATTTTGTATATCAATACTATTGTTTTTAGAAGCACTGAAGGTGTTTCCAACACACCTCTAGGATATCCGCTTAGTGAATTTTGTTTGAAAAATCAATTTCAGTTATCGTATAATGCTAGGGAAGTAGCATGTCATGCTATCGAATCGTATTTGGAGCGATTACGATCTGGAAACGATTGGCAGCTGAAGATTCATTCGTACAGGGCTGCGATTGAATATCTTATGGTACAAGAATATCCTCATTTGAGGCATAGTCCTTTATCAAATGTTAAATATGATCCCGATATGACTTTTAAAGAGTGAGTACTTACGTTGATTAAATTTCTTATCCTATTTTAACGCTGAAATGTTAATGAAAAAACATTGCTTCCCTCTATTATACAACACGCGAATGTATTCAACGATAGACAAGGGCGCGTGTATCTCGCTAAGTCGGTAACGAGGTAAAATTAAGATACGTAGAGGGAAGCAATGTTTTTTTCATTATTTTTCAGTATCGAAAAGGTACCGTAAGCCTTACAAAATTGAAAGAAGGAATATTTATCGGATCTGATATTCGAAAATTAATGGCCGAACTTTACAAAATGTTTAACGCCCGATGACACGGCAGCATGTGCAAACTTTCGAAGTGTTATTCATAGCTTTCTTGGTAACCGCAAGTCTCCGAATTTCAATCAAATAATCAGGCAAAATTACCACAAAATTGGAGGGCGAATGCAGATTCATTTCCTGCATACCTGTCTCGATTTTTTCTCCAAAAACTTATATATATATATATATATATATATGGTATTGCGAAAATCGAAAGACGACACTGAGGATTTGAGTATGATGGCATGATGAACGACTACTGTATCTCAAACAATGCAATCGACTCAGTTCAACCGCCCTTCACTTCTGATTTATCGCTTTTAATTGAATAAAGTTGACATCAATTGTAAAAAATCGTAGAAAATGAATTTATTGGATATCTCGAAAGCCAGAATGAATCTTAAAAAACGGATTGAAGATTCGGATTCAGCGCTCCAAACTATCTTAGAAATAACTTTTAATTGTTCGGATCCAAAACAATCTTGTGTTATTATGCAAAGGAACATAACTGTCCGAAATGGAGAAAATATTAATAACAATATCATGAAAAATAAAACTATTGGGTTGGCAACTAAGTACTTTCAGTTTTGTAGTATAAAATAAAACACTTTTTTTTTAAACAAAGAATAGTTTTTAATCAATTATCTATTTTCCATTTTGCTCAATGACCTTTTGCCATCTTTCTTTCAGCTGCATGATTCCGCGCTCATAAAATTTCTGGTCCTTATCAGCAAAAAACTGAACCAGGTGCGAGTGAAGGTCATCGTCATTTGTGAAAGTTTTACCATTCAAAGAATTCTGCAAACTTCGAAATAAATGGTAATCAGATGGTGCTAGATCAGGGCTGTATGGGGGATGTGGCATCACTTCCTAGCCAATCTCCAATAGTTTCCCACGAGTTGCCAAAGATGTGTGAGGCCTTGCATTATCTTGGTGGAAAACTACACCATTCCGATTTGACAATTCTGGCGGTTTTTCTTTGATTGCTTCATCCAGTTTTATTCATTGTTGACAGTAAACATCAGAATTGATCGTTCGGTTCCTTGGAAGCAGTTCAAAAAACACAACACCTTTGTAATCCCACCAAACTGACAGCATGATCTTTTTTGGATGCAATTCAGCTTTCGATGTGGTTTGAGCTGGTTTATCGTGTTTGCTCCATGATCGTTTTCGAACTATGTTACTGTACAGGACCCATTTTTCATCATCAGTGATGATTCTTTTTAAGAAAGGGTCGGTTTCATTTCGTCTAAGGTGCATATCGCAAAAGTTGATTCTTTGTGTTAAATGAATTTCTTTCAATTCGTGAGGTACCAAAATATCAAGCTTCTTAACTAGCCCAAGACATTTTAAATGTTTTTCAATTGTTGTGTGCGATACATGTAGCCTCTCCGCAACCTCTCGAACAGTTATATGACGATCCTCTTCAATTATGACTTTGATTTGGTCATCATCAACTTCAGTAGGCCGACCAGAACGTTGCTCATCTTTGAGGGAAAAATCTCCAGAACGGAATTTTTTATACCAATTCTGACACGTGCGCTCTGTTAAGCAATTAGCACCATAAACTTCACATATCTTTTTGTGAGTCGCAGCAGCTTTCTTTCCTTTACGGAAATAAAATAGTAAAATATGTCGAAAATGTTCGTTTCTCCATTAACCCACAACTAATAGCTTTATTAAAAATCACGCACTACTTGCTTCTGAAGTTACGTCAATGTGACTAGTATCACGCGACAAACGGCAAAGTACAGCACTAACATACGTTATACAAAAAATAAAGCAACGCTCTCTATTAGTAAAAACCGAAAGTACTTAGTTGCCAACCCAATACATTGAATTTGTGATTAAACATGGTCTCATTTTTGAATACATAGCCTATTTTCTTGTCTTTTTTATTTTCTTCATTTAGAATAATTACACTGAATTGTTAAATTGTGCATGCAACATAACACAAAGTGACAGTGCTTTTTAATCATTTAAAATTTCAGGTATTGTGTCAAAGCCCTAAAAAGATTGGATATAACACTGAGTGAAGAAAATATAAATTCAGACATGGTGAAGAATTTTTTAAACGATTGGAAATCCATAGTGGTTTTTTACAGTCTTCGTTTAGTATTTGCGCCGGTGATAGAATCTGTTATTTTACTGGATAGATATCTATACTTATGTGAAATGAAAGGTATTTATGTATTCTATATGTCTATATGTGTCATAATTAGTCTGTTTCTATTGGGTACCAATTAGTTAGCGTACTTGTAAGCTAATTATAGTTTGTTAATGAAAAAAAAAAAAACAAAGGTTAGTTAGAATCTGAAGTGGTTTGGTCCCTATTATAATATCGGGCTTTTCAATAAGAACATAACACTTATGTTAAATACATAATTGTTAGCATAAAATGCAATGAAATTCAGGATTTTCTTTAAACTTTAGCAGAGTCTAATAGGAGAAGTTTCGGCGCTTCAAATGGTCAAGAGGCTTCAGTTCTTGAGTTAATTTGATCTTGTAAGGGTGTAATTCAAGATCTTTACGCAAATTCGCCACGATATGGTTTGAGAGGTCCCCAATTCCCGTGAAAGGCGTGGAATCGACTGATTTGGCTCATTTTGAACTGAAGCACTTACGGCTGCGATATTTTCGCTGCTTCGACTGGTACGTTGTCTCACTGGCACAGAAACATCCAATAGTGAATATTTCGACTCGCATTTATCCACTATAGCACGCACAGCCTCTCTGGTGGGACGATTATTATGACCGAAAATTAGAGGAAGCGCTCTTATAATTGCGACCACCGACTCAGAATTGCGGTAGTAATTTTTAATAATTTCCAAACGTTGCTCATTTGTGAACTTCACCATGATGAAAATGTTAACCTTGACTGACGTCGTGACGTTTATAGAGCATGAAAAATGTTCAAGGGTGCGTTCGTATTAATAGACAAAATTGTTATGTCCCTGTTAGAAAACCCTTTATAACATTTTGCATTCAATACGTAGCATTGCATTGCATGTAAAATACCGGTGTTTATAATTTTATGGTTACATACGCTTATTTGTTGATACGACCGTACACTTTATCGGCTTGAACTTGAATAATAAATGTCTTATTTATTATAGAAGTCACAAGACTGGGATTTCCCTTACTTTGTACTCGTCGTGCAAATAAACTGCTGCAAAAATTACCGACTTAGACTATTGTTGATATTTGTGTCTTACATATTAGATTTTAAACACATTTGTTTAATACGTTCGCGGACAGTACAAATTTCAGTGAGCCGCAAAAATAGTCAATTATTTTTTATATTGTAAATACACAGAGAAAAGTAATATGAAGGTACCTAATGAATAGAGCGGCGACGAAAGTGGCAATACCATAGGCGGTACGGTAGAACGGGCAATTGGTGCGCAGTGAATGAGATCATTCACATCAAATACAATACGGTTCACGGTTAGTGTTTATAATAACTTCACACAAACATGTCGCGAAAGTCTGTGCCGTTTGCTACGTCGGTTAGAAGATACATAGCAGAATTTCCCGATTTAAAGTATGATGGATGTGCAGTATTGTGTTTGGTTTATAATAAGTGACTTATAATACGGAAGAAAGACAATTGTAAAAAACATGTGAACAGTGCAATACATAAACTGAACAAAAGAAATGAAATACCTTATGCAACATTCCTTTATGATTTTTTATTTATGTTGACTGCATGTAATTTGCCGCTTCGTTTAATCAGCAAACGCCCTTTTCAAGTGTTCTGGAATAAATATCTGCCAAATTATAAATTACCTGCAAGAAGAACTTTACAGAAACATTTGCCGCGTTTAAGAGAGAGGCTTGAAAATACAGCAAGAAGAGAATTGCATAATAAAAATGTGTGGATTACTGTAGATGAGACTACTGATTTAAAAAAAAATAGTATAATAAACGTAATCGTACGTATTTTATCAGCCAACAGCCTGTAAACGTATACAAGCATGTACTGCGGCAAATATTCGGCAAATAATAATGAACACCTTAAAGAAATTTCACATTCATAGTACTCAAGTCTGCATGCTTGTAACAGATGGTGCTGCTACTATGTTACTACTCGGACGTTTACTAAAAGTAACTTTTCCTAAATTAATACACATAACTTGTGTACACCATGCTCTTCATTTAGTTGCTGAAAATGTTAGAAGTAGTTATAAAAACGTTGATCATTTGATTGGATCCACCAAACAAGTGTTTCTTAAATCCCCTAAACGACTTAAAGAATTTCATAAAACTTGTCCAGATATTTCGGAACCACCGGAACCTATTCTTACACGATGGGGCACGTGGCTAAATGCAGCTTCTTATTACCATAAGAATTTTCACAAAGTTAAATCCGTTATATCAAAATTTAGGCCAACCGAATCCCAAGCAATCAGAGACAGTCAACATCAATTTGAAAATCCCCAAATTCTGGAAGATCTGCATACAATATATAACAATTACCATCCATTAATAGAAGCAATTACAAAACTTCAAAACGAAAACAATTCGCTGCCCTTAGACGAGCCCCTACGAGCTCATCAAAAATTAATAAGTGTTTTAAAAAAAAATCCGGACTTGCATGTTTTACGAACTATTTATGACAAATGTGCAAATAGTGAGCCCTGGAATGATTTTGAACAACAGCTTCTTTCTGCCAAAATTACATCAATAGACGCCGAACGATCTTTTTCTCTATACAAAAACATTTTCTCGCCGCGAAGGACGTCATTTACAGAAGCAACCGTAGAGACGTATGCAATGATGCAGATGTACAGTTACTTCCACAACACATTACCAGGGTTATGAAATTACATATTACTAGGTAAGCACTAATTGTGTAAGAATAAGTCTAGACACGGCACTGCTACGGACACTTTCGCCGCAGTTTATAATTTACACTTAAACACCAACCGTCAACCGTATTGTATTTGATGTGAATGATCTCATTCACTGCGCACCAATTGCCCGTTCTACCGTACCGCCTATGGTATTGCCACTTTCGTCGCCGCTCTACTAATGAATAACTTAGTCAATACTTTGAAATGCGTAATAATTATAAAAACTCAAGTTTATATCAAATTTTTCATATTTTACTTTTGATTTTGATCAATTTTAGATGGATTTTGTTGTCTAACTCCGGCTTTTAATCCGCTCGTCTCGGCCAGAAATCATATTTTATTGGGCATGAAGGTATAAAAATAGATTGGTATTACCACTATTTTTGTTAAATGGATTTTTAAAATGCATCAGTTAAAATTATAAATGTTGGCATATATGTATATGTATATCTTTATAATTGTTATTTTGCAATTGTTCAATTGTAAATGCTAAATATTGTAAATAAAGATTTACCCAGACTTAGTTTTCTTTTGATCTGAGTTTTATTGAAAATTTATGCCGTAATAAATGTTTCCATGCCGCTCAAATAGTGCAATGTAGGCCAAGATAATGGGAAGTTCTGATTTAACTCTCGCGAATGTCAAAAATGTTTTTGCACTCTTTTTATTGTTGAAGGGGAAAACTGTACTAGATGCGATTAAAGATTTAATACGAAACAATTTTTGAAGGCATAAGGCATACATACATTTGATGGCTCCCTTAGTTTATAGTTCCTAATTTTCTATTATTTTATCATTAATTTAATCAGTAAGGTTGATATATAACCCCTTTCCACATTAACTTTTGTAATTCTGGGAGTTCGTACGGAGTTTGTTTTCGTACAGGTATTTTTCGCCATGGTGTACCAGGTGCGACACTTTGCAATTGTCTGCTGATGATGACAACTTAGTTGTCGAAATGCGTATACAGCATTACAAAAGTTAATGTGGAAAGGCGTTATATATCAACCTTAGTGATTAAATTCAACTTATCATTAATTGCTTAGTGGTATTCTTTTTTATTTTTTATATTATTAGTTACTTCAGATATTAATTTTGACTCTATGTACTTGGTTTTATTTGTACTCAATGTTGTCCTTAATTAGGTTTGCCTGTTAGGCAATAAATATATTATTATTATACATTGTCTTGAATCAAGCACAGATATTTTGCATACTATTTCATAGTACATCTACAGAAACCTTGTGAGTATGCTCTTGAATTCTGATATTCATCTCCGTGATTGTTGGTTTAGTGTCTTGCACTTTGCTTTTAAAGTGACCATACAGGAGAAAGTAGCACATTGACAAGTCAGATAATCTTAGCTGCTAAGGAACGTTACTGAACCATCAAGTAATTGTCTTTGATGTTATTGTGGTGTAGGCCATAGTATCATCTTTTTGAAATCATTGATTATCCATACCGGAGAAGTTTTCGAGTTGATCTGCAAAAGTATCTAACATTGCAATATTTCGAACCAACCCCAATCTTCTAAGAAATACAGCCTCATCATAAACATGTCAAGTGGCAACTTTTGAGCTATGTAAAGGGCGTTTGTATAATTCCAGAGTTGGGTGTTTGTCTCGTTCCACATCTACAACTTTTTAATGAAACCAGAATAGTCATTGATCTTTTTCTCATTTTTTTCACAGAATTACTATTGCGTTAGATACTTCGTCGATTTCAGTCCCGGTCAATATTTAGTGTTATGTATGCATGAACTCCTAGTGGAGTATTTGGTTGGTTGTCTAGCTGAGATGCAAATCTGAAGCCTGACCAACTCGACATTCAAAATATTGGAGTTAGTTATTGTTCTAACAGCTAATTTTTCATATTTATTTCATCATCCTTGTAAGTCACTTAGGTAACCTACATAGTTTTTATATTTGTTACTTACAGGTTAGGTATACCGTGAATATAGTTTATAATGCAACATGCACATACATACACTAGTTGCTAGAGTAACGTAATAATGAAATGATAGCAATGTATTTTAGCGTGTATTTTATTTTGCAACATAGGATGTCAAAATAAGTTACTCTATTTTTGAGGTATGTATAGTGTAGAAGAAAAACTGTTATTAGTGAACTGGTATAACTCGAATATGAGTTTGAGGAGAGTAGCAGATTTGTTTCAAATTACATATCCTGACCGTCCAAGACCGAGTCCAACTACAATAAGTAGGTTAGTACAGAAGTATAAAAATAATGGATGCATCGTTCCTAATCATAAAAAAAAAGAATAGGCCAAGATATGTTATTACTGATGCCAAAAGAGATGAAATTCTACAAACAATCGAAAATAATAATATGCTCTCCACAAGAGCTTTAGCACAAACTACAAATGTAAGCAAATCTTCCGTGCATAAACTACTAAAACGAGAACATTTTAAGTCGTATCATTTTCAAAACCATCAGGAACTAATTGCGAATGATGCAGAAAGAAGAAGTAACTTTTGTGAAATCATATTGGATAAGCTTCATAATGATGATACTTTACTACGCAGAATTTGCTTTACAGATGAAGCAACATTTTATGTAAATGGTGAAGTAAATTCACAGAACTGCCGCTACTGGAGTAGACAAAATTTGCATAGATATCATATCACAAGGAGTCAGCGGCCACATAAAGTCACTGTTTGGACTGGGTTGATTGGACACCATATTGTAGGACCGTTTTTTTATTGAGGGTACTCTTACAGGAGAAAAATATTTAGAATTGCTTGAGTACAGAGTTATGCCAGCCCTCCACGCTTTAAATATTGATGGTGAGATTTGGTACCAGCATGATGGCGCGCCGGCACATAATTCTCATATGGTTAGAACATTTTTCAACCAAAGATTTCCAAACCATTGGATAGGCCATGGAGAAGAAGTAGAATAGTCCGCAAGGTCACCAGACCTGTCTCCAAACGATTTCTTTCTTTGGTCATGTATCAGAAATAAAGTTTTTCATGGAGAACCTCTAATCAATATTGACCAATTAAAAAATAGAATACGAGTTGGTGCCAGAGAAATAACTCCAGAGCAGATACAAAATACAATAAATGAATTCTACAATCGCTTAGGATACTGTCTGGCCGTCAATGGTGACTTTTTTGAAAATTTGTTAAATTAGTTTTTAAATTTTGTTCAACTACTGTATTTCACATCCTATGTTGCAAAATAAAATACACGCTAAAATACATTGCTGTCATTTCATTATTACGTTACTCTAGCAACTAGTGTATGTACGTATGTGCATGTTGCATTATAAAATATATTCACGGTATAGTACATTATTACATCTGACAGCAATATAAATATAGTATTTAATTTGATATCTAAAACTTAATTTTCTAATGCAGTATGTGAATTTAGATCTATTAAAGAATTCACAAACATGACTACGTATTTTGAAAAATTCATCAAATTTGCAATCTGTGAATTTTTAGAAAAAATAGATGCCAAGAACGCCTTAAAAAAATCACTAAATTTGACCACACTGTTTACATATATAACCAGACTTTTAGTAAAGAAATAACTATGACGCTATCTACACCAAATAAAATGAATTATAAACATTGTATGAATTTAGCATTCATGCAATGTTTATAATTCATGACAATTTTATTTTCATTTAATAGAATATATAGTTCTTTAAATTGTGACTTGATTTAGTTAAATTTACTTTCGTGTTAAAATTTGTCGCGTACTACCATGGTTAGATTAAACGTAAAAATGTTAATAAAATAGACTTTCTTTTTTATATTAAAATACATTTACTGTTTAAGTAGCACTGTTTTTTTATTTATGTATTGTTATACAACATTAGTGAATTAAAAAAAGTTACTTTGTATTTACATTTGCAGTAGAGCGGTGTAAATCTATATATATTTTCATATTGATATGTACTACGGCATCAAATCCTTCAAAAAATGCTTGTACAATTCATATGAATTAAAAACACAAATTCTTTTTTATAATTTAATCCAAAAAACACTAAAACATCAATACAAACTTAAACTGATATCACGATTTTTTGCTGTAACTTATTTCTTAGCATTATCTTGTTTTTTGCTATCATCAGCATCATTCGAATACATTTTAAAATCTACTGGCTTATCATAACCCATAATTTTAGCATAATGACTAGTATCTTGGAAGAATCTAGGTTCTACAAATAGAGGCTTCCCTTTGGCTAAAAATGTAGTGAACATGCCTGGCACATCTGGAACATTGACTTCACTGGGTTTAAATTCTGTCTAAAATAGATTTTATTTTACAATAATATTTAATAGATAATATACGAACCTCTTTCAACATGCAAAAGAAATTAACTGTTGATGCTATATATGTTTGTGTTTTGGGATCGTAATCCAAATGTGTAACATACTTCTTTGTAACTAAATGTAATAAAAATGGCGTAATGAATGTAAAAAATCCAATAAATGAACATGCTGCAATCACCAGACCGGCATTATTGTTTGCATACACTGTGTTGATTAAGAATGGCTGAGCTATAATACTTGCTGCACTTGTTGTTAACGAGAACCACTAAACAATATTACAGAATGTAACATATTTATACCTATTTATTTTTATAATGTAAATTTACTTTTACTGCTCGTATTTGGGGTGTTAAAACTCCATAATACAATCTTTCCCTTCCTTCGGCGATTTCGTGTTTACTAGCATCGTTAAAGAATTTCCTAATGTGTATTGTACTTGCTGCTTTTGTGAGGTTATAAAACCTATAATTGTTACAACTGCAAAAAAGCTGGTTTCGAAGCAATTTATTTGGTTTATAATGTCTTATTATTGTTGGGGTTATTCGGAAAAAGGTCCTTATACTCATGTTTAAATATTTCGAGATATTTACTTCAAATTAATCGCAAACTTTAACACCTATAACCAAAATGTAACTATGTTATGAACCTAGCAATGTACTTCATGCATATCTGTGGATATTAAAAATCTATTTAGGTAATGTTATTTAATAGTGGTATATATTCAAAGATGGAGTTAATGATAATAATATTATTCGGAATTTTATTGATGTAGAAATCATATATTACTACATATATTATATACGTTATCTTATTTTAACTACATACAAAAAGATCAGAATATACCACCTGCGCTTAATAATTACAATTAACTGAATTTGCGTTTTTTTTAAATATTACAGATATGAATGAATATAGAGTTACGCAATTTTTTAAATTTAAAATTGTTATCTTTTTTTGCCAAAGATTTTGATAAGATAAGCAATTTTTCGTAATATCCGCACTATTAAGAGTTCTATATATATTTAAAATTAAAAGTTATATTGATTACGCTGATAAAATTTCTGGGATATTAATGTGATAAGTTAATACGTTATAATAAAGAATAATAAGAAAAATAGGAAGAATATTTGTATTAATTTTATTTTTACAATAATCTGTTTTTTCATACAAACTATAGCTTACTAATTATAATACTGTTGATTCAATTTACCATATTATACGTCTACTGACTGATTATTTATTTTAAATTATAGAAAGATTACATAAATACATATATATTAATATTTAGTGCAAACTTCATTACGTATGATTTGTTTAAGAGAAAACACAAGCAGAAATTCAATTTAAACTTATTTTTATACTTCAGTGGGGTATGATAAGGCCAGTTTTTCCAAAAATCCATTGTCGGTAAGTGGCGACCCTGGTTAATACTCCCGGACTGATTGTACATGGTTTGTCTGACCATGATACGATGCCATATTGCGTGCCATCGATAGTTAGTGGTCCTCCAGAATCTCCCTGTAATTTTTGAAGGTATTCTATTATTTTAGCATTTTTAAAGATACGAATCGTTTCGATATATTTATAGTCGCAGTTGTCTACAGAAATAGGTAGATTTGTACTGCGACAATTTCGAAAGTTTGAATGTAGACAAAATTATTTAAACGTTATGAAGTTAGATTGAATTAGTTTTTTTACTTCTTCTATATTCAAATTAAAACAATAAGCGAATATATTAGATAAAATGATGACAGTGTAAGCCACGAAGATGGATTTTTGGGAGACGTAAATAGTAAACATTGTATTTTCGGGTTTATTTTTAGTGAGTCGTGTGGCAGTTTCGCCTTGGTTAAAGATTATACGGTCTAGAAGTTTCTAATTAGAAAGAGATTAAAATGTGAAGTTGCAAATGTAGGCAAAGTAGTTCGCTAGAAAGGAAATTAACACCATGTCTATTTGTTTAATTCGTTTCCTAATTAAAGCCAAAGTAGGTTTTTACTTTAATAAGTAGATAGATTCAGCGGAAAAGAGATTCAAGAATAACATGTTGGTCGCGACATCTATGTAAAAAAGGTTAAATAATAAATTGGTATTATCAATTTCAGGCGTTGTTTAAAGCATTACATGTTGGATTATGATACTTCGTTTATAATATACTTGAAGTCAATCTAAATTACATATTTAACAAGTTGGGTAAATAGAATTTTTATTTTGTGACTTTTACATTATTAAGAATGTAACTACTTGATGTTACATTAAAACCGTTTCGGCGCAGTTATGCCACTTTGGACAACAAGAAGACAGTATAAAGAGACAACTATTCTTAAAATTTTTGTATGAAAATTAAAAATTTCGTTGAAAGAGAGTGGAAGTTAACTGTGGATATTAATTACTATTTCAAGAATATTTTCAGTAAGAAAAATGGTCATCACTCAAGTATGTAATAAACAAGTTTCTGGAAAACACAAGATGCTTTGATTTGTGGCTAATATGTCTAATCTCTGGAAATTCATTTCTTATATGCTATACGTCACTGAATAACGTATATCCAATAGTAGATTTAAAGCCAGTAAGTCAATTAGGTATATAGCTTAGACTCTCAAATTGAATTCAATTTCTTCCAAATTTTCACAATGAAAAGGAAATTGATAGAAATATCTGTTTAAAATTTTGCTTAGCTTTTACTAAATTGCACTACTTTTAATGATAATAGTTTAAAACCAAAAATAAGCACACAAAAACGTAAGTGGTGTGCATAGAAATGTAAAACTAAATGTATAATTCCAAAACAATGGAATATTTACGTTGCAACGTAGTTGTTTTAATTTCAAAATTATTTGAAAAACGATGATTTCAACTTACGCTACATTGGCCTTTTCCACCACCTGGTATTCCAGCACAAATGTGTACCATGCTATTGAACAGCTCTTCATGGTAGTCAGTACACACATCCTCTGGAAAAACAGTAATAGTAACTGTTTGGAGAACGTCCATCACCACTTCGTTACCACTCTATAAGACAATACCGTGAGATCAATTGAATATATAATTAGGGTAGGCTATGAATATTACAATTTTGCTAGGAACACTGAATTAATTAATTTTTTTAATAATTGTTAATTAAGGGTCACATAAAATTAATTGTCATTAATTGAACACAGCATGGTAAAGCAACATAGACTAAATATATTTGTCAGTTTGTGAATAGTGTCACGACTAGATTGGGGATATTCACCGGCAAGCCGACGTACAGGTCGTTCAAGGAGAGCACATTAATTTAACACGTTATGTATGAGTCAAGAACTATTGTACGTATGTATTTGACGTAATCGCTTCTTACAAACTGCACACACCGTCTAACAGTGGCTTATACACTAAAGCAAACACAGTTAATGAATAAATCTACACGGTTTTATACTGTGTCGCCTGAAAATATCTTCAGTTTATGTCGTTAGTGGTGTTGAATTGACCTCCGGGTTTGCAGTAGCGTACAATCTCGTCAGGAAGGCTTGATAAGTGCAATTATAGATAAAATTATATAAAAAATCTTTCTACAATGAAATATATACAATTACATTATTATAGTTCGTTCCAAGACATTTTAATTTGACTAAGTAGAAAGTATGTACCTTCATGACGTCCTCTTGTGTAAATGTGCGATAAGCTAATGATAACGTAAATGAGATTCAGGTACCCTGAGCCATAGATGTGCAGGGGTGTATTTTGTAATATTTGTGCAATCAATATGAAGATCAACTAACGCTCTTCAGCGTCAGTAAGCGATAGACCAGCTCCAGAAATTAAAGAACGAGATTTCGTTGAAACGGCGAGAGAACGGTCCTTCTCAGGGCACAACTCATACGGGCTTAGAACCCGAGACAGTATATCGTCATGTATAAAGGTGTTTCGCGGTTTTATAAAGAATAATAAATAAATAAAACATAATTTGCATTCACTTTCAAAAACATCTTATTGGTAATTGAAGTATCAGTTATGACACTATGCGAAAAATAATACTTGCCAAATTGCCTCCTCTTGCAGTTCCACAGACGTCCATTCTTTTGTTAACATTTTCAATTACATTTTGACATAATTGAGGCTCTATCTCACCAATGACACGAATAATTTCATCTTTCAAAGCAGGAATTGATTGTGGATTGTTTTTATAAACCTGACTTTTCACCTAACCCCAAAGAAAATAGTCTAACGGTGCCAAATCACATGATGTTTGTGGCCAATTAACATCACCGTTTCTTGAGATTACACGTCCAAAAAATTTTTCTCTCAATAAATCAATTGAGTCGTGCGCAAAGTGAAGTGTAGCGCCATCCTGTTGAAACCACATATCCTCTAGATAAATATTTATTAATTCAGGCTACCGGCTTCACCAGCACCATTTTCAAAGAAGTAAGGTTCAATTACACTACCTAACCATAATGCACAACAAACAGTAACTCGTTTAGGATGCACAGGTTTCTCATGAATAATTCGTGGATTTTCCTCACCCCAGATACCGCAATTTTGTTTATTAATATAGCCACCAAGTTCAAAATGTACCTCATCGGAAAACATTATTTTTTGAGAAAATTCAGCTGGTTGTTCATTGATGAAATTGACAAATGAACGACGTTTCAAATGATCTAATGGCTTCAGTTCCTGTGTTATTTGAACCTTATATGCCTTCAGAGCTAAATCCTTGTGTCAAATACGCCATGTTGTTGATCTACTAAGTCCAAGTTGTTGTGAACGTCGTCTAATGGACATTTCAGAATCTTCAGCAACACTTTCACGAACCAAACCAATATTTTCTTGTGAACGACCACTACGACAGTATTTTTCACTTTTTTGATCTCCCACGGAACCGGTCTCTTGAAATTTTTTAATAATTCGACCAATAGTGTTTTCAGATGGACGATTATGTAAACCATAAAATTCATGTAATTTTCTAAAAAGTCTTTTCACAGAACGCTGATTTTCATAAAATAATTTAACAATTTGAACGCGTTGTTGTACCATGTACGAAGCCATTTATAAAAATGGCTTCGTACATGAACCGGTCTCTTGAAATTTTTTAATAATTCGACCAATAGTGTTTTCAGATGGACGATTATGTAAACCATAAAATTCATGTAATTTTCTAAAAAGTCTTTTCACAGAACGCTGATTTTCATAAAATAATTCAACAATTTGAACGCGTTGTTGTACCATGTACGAAGCCATTTTTATAAATGTCATACATCACACTTTTTAAATGCCCACACACCCAGACAAATTGAGTGCGCCATCTATATTTTATTTATTTTTAAAAAGAACCGCGCAATTTGAAACAGCCTTTATATGTATATATATATATTAAACATAAATTTATTATATTGTAATTGATTACATTTGTTAAGAATATTTGTTTTTGTTTGATATTGTCAAATTTACAAAATCACAAGCATTTTTAAATTAACAAAATTTTTTTTATCATGTACCTGCCAAGAGACATTAAGTACATCCGCATGTGTATTTAACTTTTAATGTGAAATATATATTCTACGAAACTGATAAAAGTTCTTGTTGCCTACATATTAACATAATAAAATCAATAAAAATTTATAATTTGTTATTTTACAATTTGAATTCAACACGTGGCGTTTGTTCTTAATGTGTCTTTTGTAATCCATAATGTTGTACGGCGAAATACTAATGTTGCAAATAACACGTTTAATTATAGTTCCTGTAACGTAGGAAAACTATTTAGAAATTCATTTGCACCCGTTGCAGTTAACAATCCACTTTTGTGAGGCACCTTAGCGCCACTGACATAATGCAAGCTATCGGAATTCTCTGCACATGTTCGTCTCCCATCAGTTCCTGTCGCTGGCTACCCGGAATATTATCCTACCTTACTCATTACTTATTAAACTGTGCTACAACCTTTGTAGCAAAATATAGAATCTTCTTTTATTACACATTCAATTGTAATTGCAATAAATCGATTTTAGCTGAACTACTTGATTGTTACACTACCTCAGGATATCCCCATCCTATTAGTACAGCGTTTACTCCGGTAGGTGTTTCTGCCATGAACGGAGATAGGTTTATCCCTTGGACGTATCGGGTAAATGTTAAGTGCTCCTCAAGCTGCAATAGAAGTGAAATAAATCCAGAAATTTGTCGTTTTTTTCTTACTAACCTCGATCAGACCAATATCGTTTTCATAACCTCCGTAACTAGTGTAATTTTCATGGATATATGCATTGGACACATTAGCTATAAAACCTTGTGGACTTATATGATTGAACAGGTAAACTGAGCCGTACAATACAGTTAATATATTGATATATCTATAAGAGAAACGGAACTGTTAATTCGATTTTTAGCTGTCGTTTTTTTGTTCTTAATTTTTTGCCAAAAATTGTATTGATCCATAGTAAACACACCTTATCTTACAAATAAACAGAATAAACAAAAATAATTAAGAAATCTCGACAAAATTACGATGAAAAAGCAATACCTTCCTATTTCGTTCAAACATACAAAGGGTACTAGGAAAGTTTTGCAATACAGCTTTGTTTATTTAATATTTTCAAAGAAATTTTCTCTACACTAAATACACCTCTCCATCATCCGAAATCAATCTTTAAACCAGTTCTGCCAAGTTTCACTAGGGATTAAAGCACACTCGTTGTCCCAAACCTGCAGAAGGTCCCCAGCACTGGAAAATCGCCTCCCTTTTAGCTTCATTTTCACATGCGGGAACAGTGCAAAGCCGCAGAGAGCAAGATCTGGACTGTAGGGAGGGTGCTCGAGAAGTTTCACTCCTGCCGTGGTCAAATATTCGGTGCGGTGAGCTGGAGCATTATCATGATGGAGGAACCAGGTGTACATTCTTGACTTTGGCCGCAGGTTCTTCATAGATCCAATGACTTTAGGCAGGCACTTTTTAGTATACCACTTAGCTGTGACTGTCTTCTGTGTGTCCAAAACGACGCGTTCAACAATTCCACTCGATTTGAAAAATACAGCCATCATTTTCTTCTTTACAGATCGGGATTTTCTGACAACTACGAGTGTGTCCTCATCATCGAAGACCCAAACTTTGTTTTGAGCTTTGGTCGGCACTTCGTAATAGTGCAGCCAAGTCTCGTCACCTGTCACGATGTTGTTCACATGCCGAGATTGTCTCTTATTAAACTTTTTTAGCATCTCCCGGCACCAAGTCACACGTCGTGTCATCCGCTCTTCAGTCAGTCGATGCGGCGCCCAGAGAGAACAAAGTTTCTTCACATGCAAACGATCATGCAGAATCGAACGAATTGCTGGTGCATTTAGGCCTGAAGTACCCTCTATCTGTTGGTAGGTCATCATTTTCCTCACAGTAGTAACGTTTTGCTCCGTAACTGACGTTCGTGGCTTCCCCGACCTCTCAGCACCCTCCACAGTTAAATTTCCCCTTTGGAACTTTCTATACCACCTGAATATCGTTGTGCGATGTGGACAAACATCACCTACTGCAAACCATTTCTTCGAAGCACTGGTCTATGTTTAAACCACGCACAAAATTGTAACGCAAAACTGCCCTTATCTCATTTCGTGACCACGATGCCATCGCAAGCATTTTACACTCTCACTGCTAATGAATAACTGAGCCTATAGACATGGCGCGACGGCTACTATGCACGCATTAACATGTCTCAACATGCAACAACAAGCAGCTTCCTACGATTTATTGTTGCGTCATATTGCAAAACTTTTCTAGTACCTAGGGCGTGTTATTTCTCTAAAATAGGTAACTAAGTTACTATTGCGTAAATAGACGAACACTTTAACTTGGCGAATTGACATCAAGTGAACGTTAAGAGAACCATTCAAATGTTAATAACACCCTATTTACAACGTGTTTCAAGGAACTCACCTTTCGTCAGGGTGTTATTCACATTTGAATGATTTTTTTGACGGTCACCTAATGGCAATTCAACAAGATCTTAAAGCGTTCGTCTAATATACGCAATGATAACTTAGTTACTCACTTTAGTGAAATGACGAGCCCTCCTTTCGTTCGAACATTAGTTTGTTTGAACGAAAGAGGAAGGTATTGCTTTTTCAACAATTTTCTGTATCGAAAATGTACAATAACTCCACAAAAAATCATTCGTTAATAACATAAGTTTGCCTAACGAAAGGTGAATTCCTCGAAACGCGTAGTAAACAGGTGTTATTAACATTTGAATGATTCTTTTAACGTTCAAAATAGATTACAATAATAATATTTGGTCGTAACACAAGTTTGTTCGTATTTTGGCGTGCAATGTTGCGTAGTGGGAGGACAATAGTTAAGTGGGTGGTATATCCTGTTAATCTCGTTGTAGCATACAGTTGCGACTACGCTTTAGTATAGTTTCTTCATTTTAGCGAATCCAGTTTGTGGCCTTTTGCAGAGTGAAAATGGAAAAGAAAAATGGGCATTTTCGACATGTCATGCTGTGTTATTGTTAGAAAGGAAAAAACATCACCGAACGAACCAAAAATATACAATATTTACGGGGAATCTATAGTTACCGCTCGTACATTCAAAATTCGTATGCCCAGTTCAGGAAAGGCGAGGTTGAGCTTAAAAATCCTGAGCGTTTCGGATGGTCTGTAACAACTGACACGGACACAAAAACGACTGTCGTGGATGAAAACTAGACATTTTACGCTGCGTGAGATTGTGAACGTCGTCAGAGCGTCGCATATAACAGTTCAAAGACATCTTCAAGCTAAAGGGTACGACAATAGTAATCTGCGGGTTCGACATAATCTTAATGAATGCTAACTGATGCAGTGTAAACTCTTTGTGATCAGGTCATTGAAAGGAACAGGGAACAACGTTTCCTTAAGAATATGATTACTGAAAAATTGATAGACCATAAGTCCTGGTCTAAAAAAGATAGCGCTCCCTAGACATCGTCAATAATTACCCTCCACCCAAAAAAAGTAATGTTGTGTATTCGGTGGGATTTCAAGGGCGTAGATGAAACTTGGATACACCATTATACGCCCGATACAAAAATACACTCAAAACAGTGGACAGCAAAGGGGAAACTGGCTCTAAAAAAAGCAAAAACTGTTTTTTCGGCTGAGAAAGTGATGGCGACTGTTTTTTGGGATAGTCATGGAATTATCTTAATCGATTATCTTCAAAAAGGAAAAACTATTACAGGAGCATACTACGCATCATTACTTGACAAGCTGAAGGCAGAAATTGTGGAAAAATGGCCATATTTGCAGAAAAAGGAATCCTGTTTCACCAAGACAACGCGCCGTCTTACACCATGGCGAAAATCCACGAATTACGGTTTGAACTGCTTGACCATCCGCTTTACTCACCAGATCTAGCCTCAAGTGACATTTTTTTGTTCCCTCATCTAAAAATTGCGCTCGGAGGACAGAGATTTTCCTCAAATGAGAAGGCAATCACCTTCGCGAACAATTATTTTGCAGATGAACACGTCGAGTACTATTTGGACGGGTTAAAGAGATGGGAGCATCGCTGGGAGAAGTGTGTAGAGTTACAAGGAGGCTATGTAGAAAAACAAATAGATTTTAAGAAAAAATGCCATGTATCTTCGTTAGGTCGGAAAGTTTTCATACCACCCTCGTACATGTATCTCAAAAACTAAATCTCATAAACACAATCGACCTACATATTTGAAATGAGCATGTTATCAATAGTCAGCAACGGCTAGAATATTTAAGGCAACATATATTGTGTAAGCTGGTATAATTGATTAATCTTTTTTTAATAAGCAATAAATAAATTCGTCATGACTTTTCCGACCTGATAATGTCCGCCACATTGAATTCTAATACTTTAACGACAAGTATATTTGAATACAAGATTAAAGTTGTCAATTATAGAAATAATAAGCAACTTAATACCTTGGCCAATTTATTTTATTTTGGTCTAGCATTTTTTTTTAAATTCATGCAACGACTGATTGTTTCAAGTGAATTTTATAGCTACATAGGTATGTTTCTGGTTTGCAAACACAGCACACATTGATGGCTGGTTTATATATTTTAAGAATATCGTAGGTGTAAGTACGAATAATACTGAGTTCATTACGAGAGTTTTTGAGATATTCTGACATCTCTTTTATAGGAAACTAAACTCAACAGAGCTTTCTGTTAGGCCTAATAATTACGAAATGTCATAATTACATAAGCAGAGAAATGTAGACTTACCTTATGTATATGCAATGAGCGGCTGTGAGGACCCACTTATCACTAATAATTGAACCGCCACATTGATGGGATTTGTTGTACCGGAGTGAAACCTACAAAGTACGAATCTTATAAACGTGTGAAATGCGATAAATAAATAAAGAGATTTTCTTTGATTTACAACCATATATTCAACAGCATAATGTCTTTAACACACGCAAAATTGTTTTCACCGAGCTGACGCGATGTACTAAATTCACTGGTGCGTCGCCTAGAATTAGCAGCTTCATTAGTTTGAGTGATATTTGTATAATAGATAGATCCAGTAAAAGACTGTCCACCTACTTTTGAAGTGATTGAAATGTATTTATTATATACGTTTGTAAATCAAAAGAAAAATGTTATTTTCTGTGTATAAGAAAAGTTTTGCCATTTTCACCTCGGAGGCTACGTTAACAAGCAGAATTGTCGCATTTGAGACTCGGAAATTCCCATTATTTTTGTTGAAAAGCCTCTCTATCCTCAACGTAGTCACACGCTCCGACAACGCATCGAAATTATTAAAATTCACTACAAAAATGGCGAAAATTTCGCGGTCACAGTTCGCAAAACTAAAGCATTTTTGGGTCGTCGTGAAGTACCTTGTCGGCCAGCAATTGTGAAACTGGTGGAAAAATGCTCTGTTGAGACAAGTTAGTGATGTGAAGAATCTAAGTCGTGCACGTCGCTCAAGAACAACTGAGAATATTGCTGTTGTAGCCCATAGTGTTGAGGAAAACCCAGGTTTGTCCATTTCTCGTCGATCTTTGGAATTAGGCATTCCACGAACGACATTATATCGTATTTTGCATAAAGGCTTAGGTCTTAAGTCTTACAGTTCAGTTAACACAAGAATTCACGCCTACCGACCATCAACAACGTCGTGTCTATGCTAATTGGGTCCTTGAAATGCATCAAACTGATGCATTTCAATGCATCAAAGTGATGAGGCCTATTTTCACCTCGGAGGCTACGTTAACAAGTAGAATTCGTCGCATTTGAGGCTCGGAAAACCCAAGAATTATTGTTGAAGAGCCTCTCCATCCTCAACGTGTGACTGTTTGGTACGGTTTTTGGTCTGGCGGGGTCTTTGGACCTTACTTTTTCGAAAATGAGGCTGGAGCAATTGTTACGGTGAATGGATTGCGCTATCGAACGATGATTAATGATTTTGTATCCCAAATTGGAAGATATTGATGCGGACGACGCTTATTTTCAACAAGACGGAGCTACGTGCCACACAAGTTACGATACCATCGTTCTTTTGGGGGAAAAGTTTCAGGATCGTGAGATTTCTCGAATAGGCGATCACAATTGGCTACCGAGATCTTGCGATTTAACACCTTTAGATTTTTTTGGGGCTACGTTAAAGATAAGTCCATGCCAATGGTCCACAATCGATTCAAGACCTCAAAGATGGAATTCGTGAAGTTATCGAAGACATACAATCGCAAATGTGCGACCTGGTGATGGAAAATTTCATGAAAAGTATATGGTCCTGCAAGGGTAGTCTTGGCTGATATTGTTTTCCATTATTAATGGCATACCCTCCTCTTTACAATTAAATAGACATCCGATGATTTCGCTTAAAAATTCTCGTTTTTTTTATATATCAAAACGAAACCGCTTATTGGAAGACCCGTTACGTACAAAGTTGTTTTTAAGTGACGTTATAGGGTATTCTTATACAGCGACAGCGGTTTATTTTTAAAATACGTTTTTTACTTACAGCATAAGGGAACTCTCCTGGTAACGCGTCTGTACCATTTACAATCCTCGAAGCACTATATTGCCCTAATATGTAAATATACAGGTATTAAGCAACAAAAAAAAAATATGAAATTGATCTAAATAATGATAATAATCAAATGAGAAATTACCGATACTTAATTGAGTTGATAAAACTAGCACCAACAATATATGAATTATTAAAACCGATTTCATCATTTTAACTTTTAAAACTAGCACATACACTCAAAGTTTTTCGTCGACTTATAAATGTAGTTATATTGTGTCAAATGCTTAACCTTCAGAGAAAATTGTGCCGCCTTATCTGCGGCTATTCATTCATTTTTATAATCAAAGGGAATCTCCGACAGTATTAAGTGGCTCATTGTTTTCTAATTAATACTTTATCTAAGTGTGCAATTCTGAAGATATCGCGGTTATCAATTTTATGGCAATTGACATAATATACGCAAATTTCGCGAAGTAATATGGGACGATATTAGAAGTCAAAGTATTGGAGCTTTTTCGAAAGCTGGTTATATTACCTCTAGCTTGATATGAAGTGTGTTAAGGGGTTAAATGTCCCCTTAATTAATCTAAATAAATAATAAAGATAATATTGTTTAATAGTGAGTATTTATTTGCACGTGGTGGTTAGTAAATTTATTACGAGCACGTGTCTGACTAACTGAAACGCTGTAATAAATGCAAATCAAAAAAGAAATTGTGGGAGTTAATAATTAATAAATATTTAAAATGAGCATGAAAAGTCCAGGACTTGTGCCAAGTTAAAAGAAAGATTATTGGAAATAAAACAACAAGATTGCTCTTAAAATTTTATTCACTAATTTAGACTAATTCCTAAAATATGAATATATGGAAATAAAAACAATAAAAGCGACAGCAACAGATAAAATAAAATATACGTAATCTCAATACTGCAATAAAAATAATTCGAGTGATACAACGGTGTGGAATAAAATATTAAAAGGATTAAGTTAAAATATGTATCGAACGACACGTGAGAGGTACTTGTGTACCTTCGTATATATATATATATATATATATACACAAAGGATACTAGGAAAGTTTTGCAATACAGCTTTGTTTATTTAATATTTTCAAAGTAATTTCCTCTACACTCAATACACTTCTCCATCCTCCGAAATCAATCTTTAAACCAGTTCTGCCAAGTTTCACTAGATAGTAAAGCACACTCGTTGTCCCAAGCGCGCAGAAGGTCCTCATCACTGGAAAACCGCCTCCCTTTTAGCTTCATTTTCACATGCGGGAACAGTGCAAAGTCGCAGGGAGCAAGATCTGGACTGTAGGGAGGGTGCTCGAGAAGTTTCAATCCTGTCGTTGTCAAATATTCGGTGCAGGATTTGGCGTTGTGAGCTGGAGCATTAGCGTGATGGAGGAACCAGGTGTCCATTCTTGACTTTGGCTGCAGGTTCTTCACAGATCTAATGACTTTAGGCAGGCACTGTT
Organism: Dermolepida albohirtum; assembly: GCA_031893035.1. Taxonomy (NCBI): domain Eukaryota; kingdom Metazoa; phylum Arthropoda; class Insecta; order Coleoptera; family Scarabaeidae; genus Dermolepida; species Dermolepida albohirtum. Next base: position 198,917 of record JAVIWB010003245.1, on the reverse strand, counting down.
CAGTATACCACTTAGCTGTGACTGTCTTCTGTGTGTCCAAAACGACGCGTTCCACAATTCCACTCGATTTGAAAAATTCATTTTCTTCTTTACAGATCGGGATTTTCTGGCAACTACGGATGTGTCCTCATCATCAAAGACCCAAACTTTGTTTTGAGCTTTGGTCGGTACATCGTAATAGTACAGCCAAGTCTCGTCACCTGTCACGATGTTGATTACATAGCGAGATTGTCCCTTATTAAACTTTTTTAGCATCTCCCGGCACCAAGTCACGCGTCGTATCATCTGCTCTTCAGTCAGTCGATGCGGCACCCAGAGAGAATAAAGCTTCTTCACATGCAAATGATCATGCAGAATCGAACGAATTGCTGATGCATTTAGGCCTGAAGTATCCTTTATATGTTGGTAGGTCGCTCGCCTGTCCTCGCCAAGCATTTTCCTCGCAATAGTAACGTTTTCTTCCGTAACTGACGTTCGTGGCCTTCCCGGCCTCTCAGCATCTTCCACAATTAAATTTCCACTTTTGGAATTCTCTATACCACCTGCATATCGTTGTGCGATGTGGACAAACACCACTTAGTGCAAGAGTCATTTCTTCGAAGCACTGGTTTATGTTTAAACCACGCACGAAATTATAACGCAAAACTGCCCTTATCTCATTTCGTGACCACGATGCTAGCGCAAGCACTTTACACTCTCACTGCTAATGAATAACTGAGCCCATCGACACGGCGCGGTGGGTACTATGCACGTATGAACATGTCTCAACATGCAGCAACAAGTAGCTTCCTATGATACATTGTTGCGTCATATTGCAAAACTTTCCTAGTACCCTTTGTATTGAATGTGAGTCAATGGAAAGTTATCGAGACTATTCAAAGAAAAGATTTGGCTTCCTAGAAGACGAAGACGATTTGTTTTATTACAGCCTGACCATTCGTGACGAAAACAAAAAGATTTCGCATCTGAATATAACACAAAAAATGTCTAAATAATAATTTATGAATTCAAAATCGAATTGTATTTAAATTAAAATAAATATTTTAAAACGTGATATAAAAAATTATTTTTTATGCGAAGCATAACGGTTACAATTATGGTTAATAGGGGAAATGGAGATGATTAATTTAATGATGCTGTTGCAACTAATTTTAACATCAGAACCAAATTGGAATGCTACATAGATAGTACGGGTAATAAACTAACACGTAACAGCAGTTTTGATTTAAAAAAAGGCACAAAAAACATGTAATTAAAAAAAGGGGAAAATGCCATATTACTCCAGTACCTGGGTAATATGGCAACATCCACCTGGCTAATATGGCAACAGGCTATCTGAACACAATAAAATACAAAATATTTTTTTATCGTTATTAATTCTATGAAATAAAGTTGTAATTGTAATGAGTGGGTATTGTAATAATCTTAAAAGAACAGAAAACTTAGGGATAGCAATTTGCGCAAAATGATGTAAAACTGCTAATCTCGTGAACTCAGCATAAACATTTTAACCACTGCAACCAGTCATATTTTGGGTCTTTCTTCTCAAAATAGTATCCATTATAACGCTTGCAGTACTCGCTGTTATCAATGATATCTTTATCGCCGTCAGCTGAGTATATACTCATTTCAACGTAGGAAGAACAACTGCTTGACGATTCAATCCGCTTTCGGAGCTTTTGACTTTTTCCTTTTTTTTACAAGTGTTGGCGTTGGAGTTGTCTTGATTTTGGCGTCTTGCGACTCCTTTTTAGCATCGTTTTGAACTCTTCTCTTTTCGTTTTTTTTTTGTACATTTTACAGGAGACGTCAAAATTTGTGCATGTTGTTTGCAGTTAGGTCTTTTACTAAGACCAGAAATTGCGGAGATTCTTTTAATATTGTAAAACATGGTAGAGGGAATAGCAGTAATACTTTCTAGCGCGGCAAAAGCAGTTGATAGTGTAGGTCAGATGGTAATTTCTTGGTTCCCAGACGCTTTGTCAATTCAGGAGTAGAAGCAACCTTTTTTGCGCCAATAGGAGCAGACGTCGTCAATGTAGGTAAGGTAGTGACTGTAGTAGAAATTACTGGAGCTACCTAGCAATGGATTGTAATTGGAATTGTTGTTTGGGCTGTTTCCATCGTTTGTGGAATTGACGTTTCAGCAGTTACTCTACTGCCTTCAGGGTAGCAGCCATGATAAGGACTGTTGTTTCTTGCCAAACTCGTCACTATAGCTGTGTAATTCGTCTGGCTTGTGTATGTGTCTCGCAACGACCAGCGAACTGACCAAATGAGGGATGTAAGGTACTTTTAGTCTTTTAAATATCCATTAGATAGCTATGCTGTCAACGGTACATGTAAATTCAGACTTTACACCTTACTGCAATTGAAAATTACTTAGTCGAAATTAATCAAATGTATATCGACGAAAGTAATGATAGAAACGCGTTTCGTATAATGCCAATACTCTTTAGTCGTCAAACATAATAATTTATCGGTCTATTGATTGAAAAAATTCATTTCTTACATGAAAAATTGGAAAAAAATTAAACAATTTTATGACACAATTATTATATGTATTTTATTAAAGGTTCGTTTAAATAGAACTAACTAGGTATAACGCAAAAATCGTAAATATTAAGGGAAGAGAAACTTGGATAGTGCCTGACGATAATTTTGCAGTTTCCTTTATCCATACTGAATACGAGGACACTCTCGCCAGAACTTTCGGATGCGTTTCATTGCTGATACCGCAATTACCCGAAGTTCCCCATGAAACTATTCCTACTTGGGTGTCGTTGTATAATAACGGTCCTCCAGAATCGCCCTAGAATAAAATTTCTATAGTAATTTTCATCCTTTGTACACATTAGTGAAATTAGAAGACAATTTAAAATTTCTGAGCTGGCACCAACTCCACGCTACAACTACTACAGCGGGAACCCATGACTGCTAAAAAGAGGAAGTTAACAACAAAAGGGAAGAAAAATACAGGTAGCCGGGAGAAGACAAGGACACTCGCTTCACACTAAGGGGGTCTATCCCGGTGACTAACAACACGCACCACAGCAAGACCGCGGACGGTGAAGGAATAAAGTCAGGAACAGAATACAAATCAATTTGGATTGATCCTTGTATATACAACACAAAAGAAAAGCAATAAAAATAACAAAAATAAAAGGAGTGCAAAAAGAAACAACGACAAAAAACTTCACAACGTTTAATGTATGCAAAATCACACAGCTTACACTGCTGATTACGCCTCTATTATCCAATATACAGCCATCAGAGTCGCAGTAGTAGAAACCACACAAAAAGAGCTTTACAATGATATACAGCAATTCATTTCATTTTCTTTCAAAAAGAAAGAGAGCAACTGTACTCGCTTCACAGTTTTATAAATTTATTGTGATAATTTCATGTATTTTAGGAGTTATAGCAACATTCAAATTTCTTTTCCAAATTTCTGAAAATTACTCGATTGTTTTAGAAGCCATTTCCGAAATAAAAAACAGCAAACTATCTTTAAATGAAGCCTTAAATATAGCAAATCTAACAGATAATATACGAGGGAGCGTTTTTATATTCGCGGAATGAGCGGGTTGTAGAGGGGTGAGTAGGCGCATTGGGGGCGTGGCCTGTGCAGCGACTCATGATTAGTATAAATACGAAGTTTCATTGTTATTAGACAGTTAGTCTTTGAGCTATCGTCAACCAAGTAACATAATCAGGAGTGAAAAGTGAAATATGGAAAAAATCGAATATCGTGCCGTTATAAAGTTCCTTAGCAGACAAGGAAAATCAGTCGCGACCATAATGAATGAGATGTCATTGGTTTACGGCGACTCTTGTCCAGGAAAAACCATGGTGCACAAGTGGCATAGTTTATTTAAACAAGGAAGGGAATCCCTTGAAGACGACCCGAGGCCGGACAGGAGCATTGAGGTGGCCACGCCAGCACTTATCCAAAAAGTTGAACAAATTGTACTCGAAGATACTCGACTAAAGAAGAAACAACTCGCAGAAATGGTTGGAGTATCCGATACAACAATTTTTAAAATCCTACACGATCATCTCGGCATGTCTAAGGTCAGCGCAAGATGGGTGCCGAGAATGGTCACGCCGCCGCCAAAACAACAGCGCGTAGAGTGTTCGCGTGCATTTTTGGACCTCTGTAATGAAGACAAGGATGGTGTATTGAGTGGAATTGTTACTGGAGACGAAACTTGGGTTCATCATTATGAACCTGAGTCCAAACAAGACTCCATGCAGTGGCATAAAAAGGGCACAGCACCTCCCAAGAAATTTAAAGTGTCACAATCAGCTGGGAAACTCATGGCAACGGTATTTTGGGACTCTGAAGGAATATTGTTGATTGATTATAAAGATAAAGGTGTTTCTATAACCGGAGAATATTACGCTTCAATATTAGAGCGACTAAAAGAAGCCATTAAAGAGAAAAGACGGGGAAAATTGACAAAAGGTGTTCTGCTTTTGCACGACAACGCGCCCGTTCACAAGAGCCGCGTTGCGTTAGCTGCCCTGCATAAGGTGGGCTTCGAAATTGTGAATCACCCACCCTACAGCCCAGACCTGGCCCCGAATGATTATTACCTGTTTCCGAAAATGAAAAAAGAGCTGCGGGGTAAAAAATTTACTGCCGATGATGAAGTCAAGGAGGCAGTTTCGGCGTATTTTGCAGATAAAGAGAAATCATTTTTTTATGAGGGTATAAATAAATTCATTGAAAGATGTGAAAAATGTATCCGTCTTGCAGGTGAATATATTGAAAAAGAAAAATAATTTGGTTTTTTTTATTTCCACCCCTTGTCCCCCATTCCCCGAATATAAGAACGCTCCCTCGTAGATACTCGTACGATCGATAAATTATGTGAAGGTTTAAATAAGAATCCCGGTTTTAAAACTATAGCGTGTATAAAATAGTATTTAATTGAAAACCAAGAGTGTGAAAATGTTACGGACTTTACAAACACGTTTTCACCTCGTCGTAAGTGTTCGACAAAATTAACAATGGAAGATACACTGATGATATAATACTACACCGCATTTTCACGTCAAGATACATCAACATTAAAAAAGAAAAGGTGCCTGATTACATACATTGTTTATTTTATTTATAATCGCCTCTATTCAACCTTCCCGACGGGCTGTGCTCTACTACGAACTTGGAGGTTTTGTTTAAAATTACTCGCGAATCAAGTAGGATTTGATATTTTGTTTCTTCCTCATCCTTACAATGACTGCGCATGCACTATGTGTTAAAGAAAGTATTAAAAATGATTTTATAAAATATCACTAAGTAGTTCGTGAAACATGAAAACACAATCGCATTTCCTGCCACTGGAGAAAATGTATACAGTGTGTATCAGCCAAATGGAATAAATTAGATAATAATTAAATGGAATGGTGTTCGAAAAAACGCTCGGACACGTCGATTGAAATTTTTAGTTGCGTATCTTTTTAAATAAAAAGTTAATATACAGGGTGTGTCATGTAAAAGTGGTCAATACCAACTTTCTTATTTTAAATGCAGTATCCTGTCAAATATTAAATTTTTGGATTCTTTAGAAAATTACAGACATATTTCATGTACAATGTCCTATACCTATCTTCGACTGTTTCGGAAATATTAAATGTTTTCAGATTAATTTGAAAAATTTTTGATAATGTAAAAAATAACAAGAAAATCATTAATGTCACTGTAGGAGATGTTCAAAGTGTTCTCCGCAAACGTCTTGACAACATCCTAATCTGAAATAAAAATTTTTTCTAACGTTGCTCAACATCTCAGGTGTGACCGATCTAATCGCAACTATTATTCGTTTATTCGTCTTCTTAACTCAGTTAAGTCGAGGGGTTTAGTTTTGTATACTATACTCTTGACATATCCCCATAAGAAGAAGTCTAATGGCGTTAGATTAGGGGATTGTGCTGGCCATTCCATCGATTCTCGCCTACCTATCCACCGATTCGGGAATATTTGGTTGAGGTACTGCCGGACACTGATTTGGTAATGGGGTGGTGCTGCATCTTGCTGGAACCACATCGTATTTACTGGAACTTGTGGGTTTGCTAGATCAGGATATAAGTTTGTCAAAGCTGGCACGAGATTATTTTGAAGCAATGCTAAATAATTGTCGCCATTCAAATTTCCATCAATGAAAAAAGGACCTACGATATGATCTCCAACAATTTCTGCCCAAACATTAACCTTCTTAGGGTATTGCATATGTTCTTCCCTCATCCAGTGAGGATTTTCCCTGGACCAATAGCGGCAATTTTGACGATTAGCATGACCGTGAAGCGTAAAAGCACACTCATCAGAAAATAAAATATGTTCTAATTGGATCACATTGTTATCTAACACTGTCATCATTTGTTCACAAAAATACGTTCTCCTGTCAAAGTCGTCTTCCATGAGCTCCTGAGTTGGTATAATTTTATAGGGATGCATTTTATTTTCTTTTAAAGTGCGAGTAATCGATGAATGGCAAACATCGAACATTGACGCTGCTTGTCTACTAGAAGTATGCGGGTTTTCTTCAAACTCAAGCACAATATCCAGTTTGGTACCATTACTTACTGCATTCGCAGCTGCTTTTTTTATTTGCCTTACATGTCCAAACTCGCGAAACTGCTTTTATATTTTACTAATTGTTCCTTTGGATATAGGCGGTAAATTGGGAAATTTCTCATGAAATAAGTGAGCAACTTCCATTTGTGTCCGTGTGTTATCTCCATGACCAATCATCTGCAGAATTGTTATTATATGTGCATTTCTGTTAAATGAACCATTTTGCTGAAATGTAGTTAACGAAATTCAAACAGTTATGACACTGACAACACTATGATACTGACAACACTTTGCTAAGGCAAGGTATTTTAAAACAAAGTACAAGTACAATTAAAGATTTTCACTTAATAGTTCGGTAAACAAACTATTATGTGAAAATCTTATTATAATTGTAAACAAAATTATTAATCTGAAAACATTTAATATTTCCGAAACAGTCGAAGATAGGTATAGGACATTGTACATGAAATATGTCTGGAATTTTCTAAAAAATCCAAAAATTTAATATTTGACAGGGTGTTGCATTTAAAATAAGAAAGTTGCTATTGACCATTTTTACATGACACACCCTGTATATAAACTTTTTATTCAAAAAAATACGCAACTAAAAGTCCCAATCGACGTGTCCGAGCGTTTTTTCGAACACCCTTCCATATAATTATTATCGAATTTATTCCATTTGGCTGATACACACGTATATAGTTGCAGGTTTTAGCGGGTGTAATAAGTATTCACGTGGTTCACATGATATCGACTTTGACGGGACGGAGATGTTAGCAAAAATCAAACACCTAAATAAGCGAATAATACCTGAAGTCATAGATCGAGAAACATACAGAAGGTATGAACAATCACGATGCTACATGTCTGCCATACATTTGGAATAACTAATCGAAGAAGCAAGGACGGAGTCGCAACTACATCTGCATCATCAGATGAACAAAACGGTGGCTTCACGCCACTAAAAAACCGGCCAACCAATAGCCGCGCGACACAAGCCGAGGCGAATGTACAAATACCGGGGCAGAGATGAGTCACCTCCAGTAAGATGAACAGCATTCGATTGAGAGCATCGCTTGAAGATAGTAAATGAGATTTAACCGAAATTTCTTATCGGTCTTTTATAGAATAGAAACACATCTGCGCGGGAGGAAATCCGAAATCTCATGAACATATATGTAGATGGAAATTTGGAAATTGAAAAACAACTTATAATTTCACTAGTCCTTAGAAAAAAATCATCTAATTTAATCAAAACTGTCTTTTATAATAAGCGAGATCTCCATTCAGGAAATGTCTGAGACACGTCGCGTAGTTAATTAATCTTTCTTTAAATCAATAAATGAACAGCATGGGAGAAACATGCCATGACTTTACCCATAATTCAATAAATTACAAAAGAGATATTACATGGAAACATGAATGAGAGGCAAACAAAATATAGATTAATTCGTTATTTTCTAACCTGGCATGAACCTTTTCCGTTTTCTGGGATGCCAGAGCAAATGTGATGCGCCAAATCGATAATACCACCATGAGCTTCGTTGCAGATTTCGTCACCGTAAATTTGCACGTCCACTTTTTGCAGTATACTTGGAAGAGATCCATTCGTCTAAAATTAAAAAAGGCATGCATCTAAGTATATATTATTTTTTAAATAGAAAGATGAATAAATTGATTATTTGCAGAAGGATAATACAGTAATGATGTTATGCAAAGTACTATGAAAAAAGTTAGATTCGTTACTTGGTAATGCTTCTGTCAACGGATCCTTACACTTTCCACAAAAAAGATTTTATCATGTTTTTAAATTAGTTTATTTTATTTAAATACTAATCAATCTAAACACGAAAATTGTTGTCAAAAGTCAATGTTTGTGAGATACAAACATTCGAATGAGATATCCTTCTGTTTAGTCACATACTGTCAGGCTATAATAAACCACCAACTAAAACCAAAGGTCCTTTCTTCCTAGAACTTACGCATTTCTATATCCAGGACAATTCATCTATATTTATAATTATTTTTATTCGATCTAATTTCTAATTACATTTAAAAATACAAACTTTAACCCTGTTCCACACAGAATGCACACTTATTCTGCCCAACTATCCACTCACTTGGTAATTATGTTCAATATATTGCACTTCTTAATTAATTCAAATTTTTGACATGCTGTTCCTGTTCTTTCATTGGTTAAATTCATATTGACCAGTGCACTTACCCTTCGTCCCATCAATTCTTTTAAAAGGCTCAACCTTGAAAACGCTCTCTCCTTCTTTAGCAACGCTGATAGTATATCAGTATATAAAGCACGTTCTCGTCGTGAGTGATGATTTTACCGCAACTTCGTGTGGTGTTCAACGTATTTATTTTCACGATCGCAAAATATAACATCCTGACAAAGGATAGACACTCACGTAACTACACCACATATCGTTCGATATCTACTTTTTCTATTAATTCTTATATAATTTATATCGCAGGTTTATTACTCGATTCAGTTAGTACATTTTAACGTCAACAGTTTAATATTACACTTTTTTAAATTAATAATTCCATATTATACAGTCAGTAATTTTAGTATCGATAATTTAAATTTTATACAGGTTGTAAATTGTTGCGGAAACAATTTTTAAAGTAACTGCAATAGCAGTTACTTTAAAAATTGAATCAGTTACAATAGTAACTGATTCATGTGAATCTAATATGCGTATATTTGGAGAAAATGGTTTGTGAAGTTTAATTTTATATAGAAGATTAACTTGACCAGTTTGAGTATTTGTAATTACCCATTTTTTACGTATGGAATTACACAGTTTGCATATGAATGTTTGGTTTCTTTCTTTTTGTTTTTTATTTGCTTATTATTTTTGCCTGTACGCTCCTATGGCATTTGCAAATTAGATTATAGCTCGTTCTCGCCAAAACGTGACTCGTCTTCAGTGTTAGAGGACGTTTGGGAGTTTTGTAATACTGTGGCGTCCATATAACACCTTTATTAATCAATATTTTGAGAATTAGTCAATCTATTTAATACTGCTCTCGAAATTGCTTTGGTGGTACATTTTTCGAATCTTTTACTAGCCAATAACAATGAGAAAGACAGTCAAAAAGGTTTCAGTGTTCGTACTATAACATTGATAACAGATTTTTTTGCAATCTCGTCTACACACAGCTTCTTATAAAGTAATTCGGATTTACTATTGTCTTCAATTTCATTGCGTAAGAAAGCTACGCGATTTTGTAATGTTGATCGAGATGGTAATTTTCAACGTATGTATGTACTCCAGAATTAACGATATTCTTTTTAAGCAAATAAAGCAAACGTTAAATTATAGTTAGCATGCAAAGGTCTTTACTAAAATCGTCATTATTATATCCATATGTTGGTTCGTTCGTCAGTATATTATCTTACATTTTTTGTTCCTTCATTTTCGCATTTTTCCTCCTTACTACAAAATAAATTGGTAATATTGTAATTCCTTCACAAATGATTCTTCATTTGTCACAATAATGAGCCTTAGTAAGGTAGTAATCGTATTAACTTTTTTCTTTAATTGCATTTTGTTTAACAATAACGCTTGATGCAATAGCACGATTTTATTTGTTCCTTTTGCTTCGGAATTAAAAAAATTCTTTTTTAGCAGTCAAAGTAAATAATTTTAACACTAATACAACCTTTACTGAACGTAATTAAAGTATAACGAATATTACATACCACAATACTCTCGCAGTTGGAGCGATGTAGTAAGATCGCATTCCGTGATTGGATTATGTACGATATCTCATACGCATTCGTCTCAGCGATCCTAGTTTATCGATATGATTTAGCACCTTTATTACTTAAACTAGTTCAAAGCTTAATTTTAATTTAATTTCATAAACCCGAAATTCTCGAGAAAATGCAAAAAAAAAGAAAAACGGGAAGAATTTCATCACTGAACTGTAACATAGATTTAAACTTACAGCATTTCTTCCCCAACCTATCACCGTACCATTCAACGTTTCGGTCGTATCGAGATCGGGTTCGGCTAGTGTTACGGGATAGACATATTCTTCAGGTATAAGCGATTCTAACTGTAACAGACTTAGCGTATTATATGTTCAATTTCGAAAAGATTCGAATAATTACCTTTAAGATAGCTAAGTCATAAATGTAATAAGCGGCAGGGTCATATAGTGGATTACAAGTCGCGTCCTCTACGGGAATAGAATTGTCCTCTTCGGAATTGATTTCCAAAAGTCCATATTGAATACTAAGTCTGGAGATATTCCTGTTAATATAGGATAGCGTGATTAATTTGCAATTAAGGTACGTTGATTCATGTATATATATATATATATATATATATATATTTGATGAATTGCAATCGTTGACCATTGAATTAAGACAACTGCAAGAACTTTAAATGCCTGAGTGTGCCGACCGAAGCTCAAGAAAAAGTTTGGGTCTTTGATGATGAGGACACACCCGTAGTTGTCAGAAAATCCTGATCTGTAAAGAAGAAAATTATAGCTGTATTTTTCAAATTGAGTGAAATTATGGAACGCGTCGTTTTGGATACACAGAAGACAGTCACAGCTAAGTGATATACTGAACAGTGCCTGCATAAAGTCATTGGATCTATGAAGAACCTGCGGCCAAAGTTAAGAATGGACACCTGGTTCCTCCATCACGATAATGCTCCAGCACACCGCGCCAAAGCCTGCACCGAATATTTGACCACGACAGGATTGAAACTTCTCGAGCATCCTCCCTACAGTCCAGATCTTGCTCCCTGCGACTTTGCACTGTTCCCGCATGTGAAAATGAAGCTAAAAGGGAGGCGGTTTTCCAGTGATGAGGACCTTCTGCGGGCTTGGGACAACGAGTGTGCTTTACTCCCTAGTGAAACTTGGCAGAACTGGTTTAAAGATTGGTTTCGGAGGATGGAGAAGTCTATTGAGTGTAGAGGAAATTGTTTGAAAAAATTAAATAAACAAAGCTGTATTGCAAACTTTCCTAGTACCCTTTGTAATTTGAATCGATGGGCAGACCTGACTCCTTTACATTCTTTTTTCTATTCTGTATACAAATACCTTTTCACCATTGCGAATAAGGTTCAGGCAAACGAAAGTGGAGACTTATGTCATGATTCGGATGTTTAATAGAATAGATTGGACTTAGATTTAATATTTATATGTTACTCGACAAGTATTATGTAAATTATAAATTATAATTTGTAAATTCATTGGAAGATTCGCAAATTTTATCGATGAGCGCTGGAAATTGAGTGAAGCGAACGTTGAAGTCATTGCTTTCTTAAGCGGTTGTTTCTTTATTAATTATGTTAAAAATTATTTATCTTATGCTACTGTAATCTAAAGAAACGACTATTTTATTTGTTTTATTTGCTGAAAGGATATCTTACGCGTATTCAGAGCAAACGCAATGAGCTGCCGTGAGGATGTATTCTGCATTTAAGATTGTCCCAGCGCAGGTATGTCTGGATGCGTTACGTAAAGAAACCTGCGAATTAAATAATTTTATTTAGTACACAGGCATAGTCTATCAAAATATAAGGACTTAACTATAAATTTGAATTCTCCTTCGTCTGCGTCTGTACCATTCACTATCTTCGGGTCGAAACCTGAAAGAATAGAAATAATATGAATGTAAAACGAAATAATAAGTAACACTTTGTCAGTACCTAATGTAGACACTAATAAAAAGCTAAAAATAATTAAGACCAGCATCGTACTTATCCGATGCGTGTACTTCTATTAATGCAAATCAATTGATAATCCAATTCATTTATTTTACGAGCAGATAATGATAGTTCGAAGTGCGATAGATCATCTTAAATGATAACCTGAAATTTTTATTAATAAGACGCAGAATTGCTAATCATTTTTATTAATTACATTTATCAACCATAGGATGCATATTTGGTACAATATCTACTTTTACATAAGTCGGGTTTCACAAGGTTTTCCTATTAAAACTAATTATAAAACGCTACAATACACATTTATTGATTAAACTATAATCAAGACATCATTTTGCGACGTCATTCAATACAAAAAAATACGTTATAAATGAAAACAAAGCAAACAAGTGAGTGTCCATCTGGCTTAACTCTGCTGCTTCAGGGGTAGGCGAATAATGAAAGGGTTCACGCTAATAAAGAATTCTCAAATGTCGTACGGTGGGGCTAAAGTACCAAACTGCTGGCCATGAATCAATTTTCGGAATCGCATATTTCCATTTTTTACCAAACGATTTTAAGAAAGGGATAAACGGCCTACCCGGAACCGCATACGAACTTACTAAGGCTGCAGAAAAGAATATTAAAAATAAATGTAATTACTTACTATTTCAGTCTTTTTTTGTGTCGTTGATGTAGAGTGACGCAAAAATTCGCTCTAGTATTATTAGTACGCCTTCCAGTGCTGACTCAGTCATACTCCTACGGCGAGGTGATAATATGTTGGTGTGTTTGGAAAAAGAGCGTTATGCGTCTAATGATGTGATGTTCGCGAATTTAAAGAGGACGTTCGCATCATATTCGCACTCTTGGTTTTTAGTTAAACTCTTGTCTATACGCACTATAGTTTGGAAGTTGGGATTCTTATTTATAACCGCACCCAATTTATCGGTTGTTAATCTTCCTATACTATCTGTTAGATTTCCTAACGAGGCTTTGAGGCAATATACTATATTTAGTGCTTCATGTAATGACAGCTTGGTGTTCTCTAATTTGGAAATAGCATCTAAAAGAATTGAATAATTTTCGGTAATTTGCTCTATTTGAGTATGGACTTCGCTATCTGAAACCGGCTGCTGACTTGACTGAAATTGCTTGAGCATCTTGGAGATTTAAATTTAAGATACATGGTTTAATAATGTGTAAAAATTTCTCATAATATAAAACGGCTTTAAACCACGTTCTCCATCTCGTCAATACCGGCTGTAGTGGCTGAGGAATGTCCGGACAAGTCCGTTTAAACTCACGAATGCGTTTTGGAGATTTAATAAAAACTTTTTTGATAGAAACTGTAAATTGGTCTACTTTGGGATAACGGTTTCTAATAAATTCAGCTACAAGAAGACATGCAAGGAGTAAACAGGTTACATGAAGCAATTGAGGATAAGATTGTCTTAGTAACTTTTCAGCTTTAACTATATTCGAACTCCCATCTGCAACCAACATTACAAGTTGGGTTGCCGATATATTGAACTTTCCAAAAGTATGCTTTATAGTTTTGACTATCCTTCCGCGTTTGTTTTCTGTAATATTTCACTAAGTAAAAGAAGACCCAAGAAAATCTCACCGCTTTTTAAAGTGCACACTAGCACATTTAAAATACTATTCTTTCTTGGCACACTGTGCGTTTTGGTTTTCAACAGTACAGTTTGTGTGTGGAATTTGTTTCGTACGGGTATTTTGCCGTAGTTTTAAGTGAATCAACCACAAGCTCCATCAAAATTACCTAATTCCTCTTTGAAAAAATGAAAATTGTTTATCTATTTATGTGCGAGTTATATTTTGTACTGTTATGGTATATTACTCAGAATGAGATCTTGACTAAGTACGGTGTGAGATCATTAATTACGAGTTTTTAATTCAATAATTTACGGTCTAACAGAATTTTTTTGATCTTATTGTTTAAGGATACCATTACATAACTCTCGAGTTTAGTGCTGTCTCTGATCTTCGATAACTATTTTTTAAGTAAAAGTAATGATAATCGAAGCAATTGAAAATTTAATTTGTGATAATATCTGTAATAGTTAGTTTCAAGTACGCAAGAATTGATTGTGCAGCAGACAAGTCGATTTCCAAACAATAAATAAGTACATGTACAAATGTACATCGGAATTTTTTCCAGTTTTCAATTTAAAATTTATTATTGAGACTTATAAATGCAGCATGTGATTTATAGCCCGTCGTATGGTGTATGTTAGATATCTTGACATGAATTTATTGTTATTGTCTGGGATTTAAAAATAAGTCGACTCCAAAGTAATATTTTCGATATAATTTGCTTATAGACAAGATCGGTGTCTATATTGCATGTAGTTTTCCACGAGTATAGATTTTGATAAGATAGTAAGGGTCCATTATACTCGGTTATTGACTATGCAGCGATAATGATAAGGACAATAGTCATTGTAATACAAGCTCTCAAGTACTTTTTTCGGCATAATTGAGTGGTCCGACACAGAACTAGAAGAGTTGATTCGTCTTGATAGAATAAGGTTTATATACCATCGTGTGCCACGAGGGAGCGTTTTTATATTCGCGGAATGGGGGACAAGGGGTGGAAATAAAAAAACCAAATTATTTTTCTTTTTCAATATATTCACCTGCAAGACGGATACATTTTTCACATCTTTCAATTAATTTATTTATACCCTCATAAACAAATGATTTCTCTTTATCTGCAAAATACGCCGAAACTGCCTCCTTGACTTCATCACCGGCAGTAAATTTTTTACCCCGCAGCTCTTTTTTCATTTTCGGAAACAGGTAATAATCACTCGGGGCCAGGTCTGGGCTGTAGGGTGGGTGATTCACAATTTCGAAGCCCACCTTATGCAGGGCAGCTAACGCAACACGGCTCTTGTGGACGGGCGCGTTGTCGTGCAAAAGCAGAACACCTTTTGTCAATTTTCCCCGTCTTTTCTCTTTAATGGCTTCTTTTAGTCGCTCTAATATTGAAGCGTAATATTCTCCGGTTATAGAAACACCTTTATCTTTATAATCAATCAACAATATTCCTTCCGAGTCCCAAAATACCGTTGCCATGAGTTTCCCAGCTGATTGTGACACTTTAAATTTCTTGGGAGGTGCTGTGCCCTTTTTATGCCACTGCATGGAGTCTTGTTTGGACTCAGGTTCATAATGATGAAGCCAAGTTTCGTCTCCAGTAACAATTCCACTCAATACACCATCCTTGTCTTCATTACAGAGGTCCAAAAATGCACGCGAACACTCTACGCGCTGTTGTTTTTGCGGCGGCGTGAGCATTCTCGGCACCCATCTTGCGCTGACCTTAGACATGCCGAGATGATCGTGTAGGATTTTAAAAATTGTTGTATCGGATACTCCAACCATTTCTGCGAGTTGTTTCTTCTTTAGTCGAGCATCTTCGAGTACAATTTGTTCAACTTTTTGGATAAGTGCTGGCGTGGTCACCTCAATGCTCCTGCCCGCCCTCGGGTCGTCTTCAAGGGATTCCCTTCCTTGTTTAAATAAACTATGCCACTTGTACACCATGTTTTTTCCTGGACAAGAGTCGCCGTAAACCAATGACATCTCATTCATTATGGTCGCGACTGATTTTCCTTGCCTGGTAAGGAACTTTATAACGGCACGATATTCGATTTTTTCCATATTTCACTTTTCACTCCTGATTATGTTACTTGGTTGACGATAGCTCAAAGACTAACTGTCTAATAACAATGAAACTTCGTATTTATACTAATCATGAGTCGCTGCACAGGCCACGCCCCCAATGCGCCTACTCACTCCTCTACAACCCGCTCATTCCGTGAATATAAAAACGCTCCCTCGTACATCCAAACTCTTGTATAGAACGAGTTACTATAGACAAAAAGAATTCAGAGATATGATAGATAGATATCTTATTTTACATAATAGATACACAAACCTTATGCACTACACAATTACTAAAGCTAGGAAAATACTTTCAAAACTAAAGCACTTCCATACAAAAATCAATTTTATTAGCAGACAACGAATATACACCATTAAATTTAAAACATGGAAATGTAGAAAAAAATTGAAATAACCACACAACAAAACAAAAAGAAATTGTCCAGAAAAATACTTCGCAGCACTCACTACACTATAATGAAAGACATAAAAATAGATACAAAATTATGACACCAATGGCTAAAAATAGCTCAAGTGTTTCCAGAAGCAGAAAGATTTGTTTGCCACAAAGAACTACAGCAAGCTCATAAATAAAGAACTTTTACGAGGGTGGTTTGAAAAGTTTCTGACCTCAACGTGAAGATGGCTACACTCATCAAGAAAAGCTAGGGAATGTAGTTGTGTATCTATTGTCAGGGACTCACCAAAGTTTCAGCCATTTTGGACGCGCAATTGTTATTTGACAGTCGTTTGAGTGAGCCGATGAGAGTATCGAGTTGTTATTAAATATTACACAATACGCCTACGCAAATCAAAGACTCTGCACCGTCATTTACCACAGTGAAATTTTGGGCAGCTCAACTTAAACGTGGCTGTAAGAGCTTGGAAGACGATGAACGTTCGGGATGTCCAAAAACTGCAACTACTGAAAATAACATCGCTAAAATTCACCAATTGGTGCTAGACGACCGTCGAATTAAAATGAGAGAGATAGCAAAGGCTATGAATATGTCCAAAGAATGTGTTTGTCACATGTTATATCAAGATTTAGGCATGAGAAAGCTGTCCGTGCGTTGGGTGTCGCGTTTGCTAACGTTAGACGAAAAACGTGTTCGAATGAACATTTCCAACGCTCTTGTTGGCGCAGTTTAGGCGCAATAAATCCGAGTTTCGGCGCCGATTAATTGCTGTAGATGAAACATGGATTCATCATTATACGCCCGAAACAAAAATATAGTCAAAACAGCCGGGGTTTCCCCCGGCTCCAGAAAAAGCAAAAACTGTTTTTTCATCTTTAGAAAATATCACTTTTCTAAAATGTCTCCTTCTACCAATTTACATTTTTAATTCTTCGAATAAACATTGTAAACGGGGAAATTTTAGCGTTTATTAGCGCGTTAGTGTTACTCAATATTAGTTTTCTTTTCTTGGTTTACAATGAGCTGATCGAGACGTTTTCTTTTCTCTTGTTTGTATCGTTATTTACGCTTATACTCTTTTTTTGCTACCTGCAATTGGATTATTGCTCGTTTTATCGACCCGTTTTCAGTATTAGACAGCGTCTACGGATTCTTTAATACTGTGGCGTCTCTATAACAACTTTAGTAATTAATTTTTTGCGTTCCTACCCCTGAAATGCTCAAGGCCGGATAGAATTTCCAAATGCGGCAACAGATAGGATCGGGAGGGATAGCAACATTCTCTTGGTCATATTTATACAATTTTTTTCTATTTGGATGGCGTCGCAACTTTCCTGTTAAATAGAATTTTTTTGAGTTGCGAATTCCTGTACTGCCACCCTCGATATTCGAATAAGCTGCTATATTACTACCCCATTTCAATGGTATATCCCAGAAAATTAATATTATAAAATCTAGAGACTTCGCTAGTTGTATGAATACTAACTATGTAGCACGTGCGCAGTGAATAGCATTGCATATGCATACAACAATAGGTTATATGGAATCGGACAACCAATTCAATTACGGTTCATTTACAATGATGAATATAATCCATTCATAGCAAAAGTATGGCTGGACCTACATCTATCGTGAGGCAGAGTTGGAACTTTAGGCTATTAACCTTTTTGCTAATAGAACCGTACAAGTACTTTCATTCTAGGAAGAAGGGACATTTGATTTTATAATAGACAGAGAATACATAACTGATATTTTGCTAAAGGCGCCTATGGTCCATTCGACGTGGAATTTCAACCTACTTCGAATAGATCTACCTTGACATCGACAAACTTATGCGTGCTTTATGAGTGATTTATTGTACTGGAAATCCTACTTTTGTATTAATTACTATTGTACTTTTATTGAAATTTTGCTGCTACTTCTTTTGATCCATTTTTGATATTGTACTTGCATCTCTAATTGATTATTATTATTATTAAATGAAAGAATTTCTCCCTGTTTCTGGGCTTCCGGGCTGGAACCCCGTCACTTGTATATCTGCCGACGTTACGCGAAACTGTAGAGTTCTCTAAACACCCCAATAACCTTAACTGCGATGACGGCTACCCCATACACAACGCCTGGTAATCCTGCATCTCCAAACTACCCAACCGCAACCGTAACGCTCCATTGACCCATGACCCATTACGCATATATAAACCCGTCCACCATCGGCTTACACCAGTTTCAGTGCAGTAGTTCAGCCCTGAAGATGTCCCATACAAATGGGTATGAAACGTCGGCAGATATACTAGTGACGCGCTTCCAGCCCGGAAGCCCAGACACAGATAGCATTGACCACGACCGCGGAAGTCTACGTACCAGATTGAAAGAATTTCTCGTTCGAATATTCGCAACGTTGGGTTTTGATAATAATTTTCGTGTTTAGATCGAATCGTATTTAAATTAGATAAAGTAATTTAAAAACATAAAAAAGTATTATACGTGGGCAAGGTGAAAAATTCTCGGCCTGACACAGAGATGGCATTACAATTAACAGGAATTTATGTTTCCTGCGTGGCTGCGTGTGTATTTAGTTCATATGAAAACTTTCAACTTGTTCTCTCAAGTAGTTTGCAAGAATTCTTGTAGTAGACGTCGTGCGTGTTATTTTTTTAAATGGATAAACTTGAATATCGTGCTGTTATAAAATTCTTTGTTTTGGATGGTTTAACACCTAGGGAAATTCATCCGAAGTTGACAAAAGTGTACGGGGACTCTGTTCCCTCGATATCAACCGTTAAAAAGTGAGCAGCTGAATTTAAACATGGTCGTACGTCCCTCGAAGATGACCCACGTGAAGGACGGCGAAAAACCGCAACCACACCAGAAATCATCGAAAAAGTACATGATATTGTGTTGGACGATAGGCGAGTGAAAGTGAGTGAGATAGCTGAGGCTGTGGGGATATAGGAAGAAAGGGTGCGAAACATTTTGCACAAAGAATTGGAGATGAGAAAGCCCTGCGCAAGATGGGTGCCGCATTTGCTGAATGTCGATCAAAAGCAAATGCGCAAACGATTTTCGGAGCATCCTTTGGACCGATTTAACAAGAATCCGACAGATTTTCTGTGGCGATTGGTCATCATGGATGAGGATATGGGTCCACCACTACACGTCAGAAACGAAACAGCAGTCAAAGCAGTGGGTGGAAGCCGGTGGTTCAGCGCCAAAGCAAGCGAAGTCGATCGCATCTGCCGGAAAAGTCAGAACAATTACAGGGGTATATTACTCTAACCTTCTTGACCAGCTGGATGCCAAAATTTGTGAGAAGAGGCCTGGTTTGAAGAAGAAAAAAATCATTTTTCATCAGGACAACGCACTCGCACACAAGGGTGCGTTGACGATGGGAAAATTGCGGGATTTGGGGTACGATTTGCTCGGCCATCCTCTCTATTCTCCTGATTTGGCACTCTCAGACTTCCATCTATTCCAAAATTTGAAAAAATTTAGTTCTGGAAAGCGATTCACATCCAACGAAGAAGTTGAAAGGACCGTAGAAGAATATTTTGACAGTCTTCCAGACTCTCACTTCCGGGAAGGAATATTGATGTTAGAAAAACGCTGTACCAAGTGTGTTGAACTCAAGGGAGATTATGTAGAAAAATTAAATCATTTTTTAAATTTAAATCGCAGTCTTTCATTGTTAGGCCGAGAACTTTTCACCTTGCCCACGTATGTATATGTGTATATGCGAAGAGTAATAGTATCAAGTAAAAAATATTTTCAAATTGAAACTAAATCTATTTGATGCAAAACAAAACTACAAAAATAGTTCCAGCGAACTCCCAAAATCATTCCGATCGGAAAATTTACCTCCAAACCGTTCTTTTAATTATTACAAAACATAAAAGTACGTCTACTTTCGTAGTCAAATGCCAAAAAGGTTGGCTTGGCTTTAATATTAATATTTGATCATATTAAATTCGTTAAAATAAGATTGTACCTACATTTATATCCAATGCGGAGCACGAAAAACATCTGGGCGATGTTATTTCCCGTTTTCCTTCCATACATGATTTCCCAAACTCCTTTTCAAATATTATCCGTTTCAATGTTGAAATATGAGAAAAGCGAGCTCTTGTTTTTGACCTAGATTTCCGCCTCGGGTAATCGCATTTATAACTATAGCAACATGTGCGTAGACGTTTCCTTAAATCAAGATGAGTTAAGGCATACGTTCGCATATATTTAAGAAAACTGTTTCTACATGTAATATCATTAGATTTATTTACATATAAACAAGCGTGGGTTTGTAGATAACAACGCGTAGTTATTTTTGGAGGAGTATACAATTGATTTAATGGAAATATTATATGGAGTTAATTATATATACATATATTAATTTCTTGGGAATATTTTACTTATATTTGCTTTGAGCAAACGTTCGATAATCTAACGCAGGTTCTGGAAATGAAATACAGTAAAACCACTAAATAGTGGTTACTAAAATTTGTTGTAAGTTCAATTTTATATGTACGAGGGTAGTTTGACAAGTAGTGAGAATGGAAAAGAAAAACGAATTTTTTAAATACAAAATAATTTTTATTTTTCAATATATTCTCCTAAAAGAGCAGTACATTTATTCCAACGGTGCTCCAATGCCCTTATGCCATCTCTAAAATGCGATTCCGGAAGTCTTCTAAAATACTCATTTACGAAGATGATAGGCTCGTCGTCAGACGAAAATTTCTTTCCGCCTAGTGCCGTTTTCAATTTTGGAAAAAGGTGGAAGTCGGAAGGGGCTAGATCCGGCGAATAAGGCGCATGTGGTACTAATTGGAAATGCAACTCGTGGATTTTGGACATCGCAACTGTGCTGTTTTGCGAGGGAGCGTGGTCTTGGTGAAACAGAATCTTTTTCTTTGCCATTCCTGGCCGTTTAGCACGAATCTCAATATTTAATTTTTGTAGAAGTTCTGTATAATATTATCCGTTTATTGTGGCACCTTTCTGGAGGTAATCAATGAGCAAAATCCCCTTTGAATCCCAAAAAATTGATGCCATCACCTTGTTTGCCGATAAAGTGGTTTTCGCTTTCTTTGGAGGTGCAGAACCACGTTCTAACCATTGTTTCGACTGTTGTTTAGTTTCGGGTGTACTGTAGTGTATCCAAGTTTCGTCGCAAGTAACAAATCGCCTACAAAAATCAACTGGATTCCGCTTATAAATGTCCAAACACTCATTGGAAATGCGTAAACGAGTGAACTTTTGATCAGTCGTAAGCAATCGCGGCACCCATCTTGCCGAAAGCTTAGAAAGGCTCGATTCTTTCGTTAAAATGTGGTGTACGCGTTCTGTTGAAATGTTTACCATGTCTGCTATCTCCCTCGCTTTGAGTCATCAATCTTGCATAATAATATTATGAATTTTTATAATCATTTCCTTAGAAGTCACGATTTTGGATCGACGTGTTGCTTTTTCTTCAATCAGCTGTCAAAAATAAACTAATCAACCGATTTATCTAAATATCGGAATGTAAACATATAAATAGTCAATCTAAATTACAGTGCATTTGTTTTACCAATTAGAGCGCCATCTATGTGTCATTCTCACTACTTGTCAAACTATCCTCGCATGTAGGGTGTACTACATAATTACATTTTTTGATACATATATTTTTCCATTGAGCTTTCTTTTAAATTTCTAAATTTAAGTTTTGTTTGTAAAATATGATATTCAAATAGTCGATTGTTGAGATCGTTATTTCGTGAAATTACATTACGCTAAAGAATAAAGAAAACTATGGAATAAATAAAACATTTTGCATAAATTTCGCAGTATATTATACACAGTCTGTCACAGAGAAAACATAACTTTTTTAAAACAGTAATACTTAGTGGCGCCATCTATTAAAAAATATGCGTCGGTAAGGTAGATCTTTCACCAATATTATGTCAAAATATCATGACATTTGCATCATTAGAAGAAGAGAAATTGCGTATAAAGTAACGGTGTGTGTTTGGCATTGGTCGAAAAATGAATTCTGAACAAAGAGAGAATTCATCATCAAATTCTGTTTTAAATTCGG
The DNA here is from genome assembly GCA_031893035.1 of Dermolepida albohirtum. Lineage (NCBI taxonomy): Eukaryota > Metazoa > Arthropoda > Insecta > Coleoptera > Scarabaeidae > Dermolepida > Dermolepida albohirtum. Next base: position 176,462 of record JAVIWB010003245.1, on the reverse strand, counting down.
TAAATCGTTTACTGAAACGTTTAATTTGATGAAACAAGTGTATGGTGATGCGTGTTTATCACGTACGAGTGTGTATGAATGGTATAAATGATTTAAAGACAGTCGCACGGACATAAATGATGACGAACATCCTGGTGCAAAAAAATCTGGAGTTACGGAAAGTACCATCGAACTTGTGCGTTAATTTACTAGAAATGAGCCGGAATCCGCATTGCAATACGCGAGAATGGAACTATTTAGATATTACCAAAGATTCAATTCATCGCATTTTGACACAGCATTTGGGAGAAAGATTTTTGCACGGTTCGTACCACACAAGAGAACTGAAGATCAAAAATTGCTCCGAATTCAACATTATACAGACTTGAATAAAGACTCAAAAAAGGACAAAAACTTCAGGTGTTCTACTGTAACTAGTGATGAGACGGTGTTTTCAATATCATCCAGAGATCAAGCGTCGAAGCTTTGAATGGAAACATCCAAGTAAAGAAAGACTGAAAAAAAGCCGTTCGGAGAAGCCAAAAATGAAGACAATGTTGATTTGTTTTTATGATTCGAAAGTCATAGCGCACAAAGAGTTTGTACCAATCAGTTAAACAGTCAATGCTCTATATTATCGTGGTGTTACGAAGCGTCTTTTGGGGCGTATTCGTCGTGTGCGCCCTCAATATCGTGAAAATGGTAGCTGGCGTTTGTTACATGATAATGCCCCATCTCATCGCTCGACGTTTATCACTGATTTTCTACCTATAAATGGCATTTTAACCAGCAATCATTCACCGGGTTTGGCTCCCTGTGATTTCTGTCTATACTCCAAACTACATTGGCCGATGAAAGGATAGTATTATGTCGACGTCGAAGCCATTAAAAAGGCGTCAACAGCGATCTTGAAGGACATCTCTCAAGATGAACTTAAAAATTCATTCGACATGTTAATTGACCGTGCAAAACGTTGTATTGAAACCGAAGGCGACTACTTTGAATAAAATAAATGAACTTTACCTAAATAGTAAGCTTTTGTTTTATTTTAAAAAAGTTGTTTTCCCTGAGACAGACTGTATATATTAACTGACTAGTTTCGTCTGTTAGGACATTATCGAGCAAGCACACACACAATTTGTCGGTTGTTAATCATCCTATACTATCTGTTAGATTTCCTAACGAGGCTTTGAGGTAATATACTATATTTAGCGCTTTGTGTAATGACACCTTGGTGTTCTCTAATTTGGAAATAAAGGGTTTTCCAATAGGGACTTGACAATTTTATTTCAATTTGTGAACGCACCCTTTCACTAATCATCGAACTGTCACTGTCAATTTATTCAGTAAACTTAACATTTTCATCATGGTAAAGTACACGAACGAACAACGTCTGCAAATTATAAAAATTTACTACAGAAATTCGGAGTCGGTGACCGCTACTTTAAGAGCGTTAACTCCGATTTTCGGTCGTAATTCTCGCCCTAGTAGACAGGCAGTAACAAGTTTAGTGCAAAAATTTGAGTCCACGTATTCGTTGTGTGATGTTACCGTGCCAGTGAGACAACGGGTTGGTCGAAGTGTCGAAAATATCGCTGCCGTTGAAACGTCCGTAGTAAATGATCCAAATCAGTCAATTCCACGGCGTTCTCAAGAGTTGGGCATCGCCCAGACCACTTTATGGCGAATTTTGCGTAAGAATCTTGATTTACACACATACAAGATCAAGCTGACTCAAGAATTGAAGCCGATGGACCATTTGAAGCGAAGTACGTTCTCCGATTGGGCTCTGGAAAAGATGCGCCAAGATGGTCAATTCCATCGCAAAATCATTTTCAGTGACGAAGCTCATTTTTGGCTCAATATGTTCGTCAATAAGCAAAATATGCGTTATTGGTCGGGTGAAAATCCACATGTGCTTCATGAAACACCACTTCATCCACAAAAAATAACTGTTTGGTGCGGTTTGCATGCCGGCGGCGTCATAGGGCCATATTTTTTCGTCACGTTACTGTAAATGGTAATCGTTATTGCGCCATGATTACCGATTATTTTTGGCACGAATTGGAAGATATGGACTTGGACAACATGTGGTTTCAGCAGAACGGTGCCACAAGCCACACAGCACACGTTACAATCGATTTCTAGAAGAGTAAGTTTGATGAGCGTGTTATCTCAAGAAATGGACCAGTTGATTGGCCGCTTCGTTCGTGCGATTTAACGCCTCTAGACTTTTTTCTTTGGGGCTACATCAAGTCATTGGTCTATGCCAACAAGCCGACAACGTTGGAAGAGCTCAGAGCCAACATTGAATGCGAAATAGCAGCCGTTTCGGCCGAATTGTGTGGCCGAGTCATCGAAAATTGGGTCCAACGAATCGACCGCTGCAAACGTGCCCGCGGTGGCCATATGAACGAAGTCGGGTTCCATTCATAAATGTTTTGATTGTACTTCAACCTGATAATAAAGTTTTTGAAATATCTCAAATGGTCTGCATTTTATTTTGAAAAAAAGTTGTCAAGTCCTTATTGGAAAACCCTTTAGTATCTAAAAGAATTGAATAATTTTCGGAAATTTGAGTATGGATTTTGGTATCTGAAACCAACCGCTGACTTACTGAAATTGCTTGAGCAACTTGTGGATTTAAATTTAAGATACAAGGTTTAATAATGTGTAAAAATTTCTCATAATTGACGAGATAGGACGCCAATATCGACTGTGGTGGCTGTGGAATATCCAGACAAACTTGTTTAAACTCGCAAATGCGTTTTGGAGATTTAATAAAAACTTTTTTGGTAGAAACTATAAATTGTTCTATTTTTGGATAGCTGTTTCTAATAAATTCAGCTACAAGATGACATGCATAGAGGAAACAGGTTACATAAAGCAATTGAGGATAAGATTGTTTTAGTAACTTTCCAGCTTTCACCATATTCTAACCCCCATCTGTAACCAATATTATAAGTTAGGTTGCCGATATATTGAATTCCCCAAAGGTATGTTTTATAGTTTCTACTATTCTTTCCGCGTTTGTCTTCTGTTATATTTTACTACGTAAAAGAAGACCCAAGAAAATCTCACCGCTTTTTAAAGTGCACACTAACACATTTAAATTACTATTCTTTCTTGCATCAGCTGTTTCATCTCCCGTCAGCCATATTTTTGGATCTTCTAACTCTGCTTTATTTGAACCGTAATCGTGTTTTTCACCCGAGGAAAATTGTACTGTAATTGACCTCTTCGGAATGTATTTCCCCCAAAATTTTCGAAATTCTTCACTGTTTACAATATTTTGCGAAATGTTACACACGCTTAACATAAAAATAAAGTCACATAGAAATTGATATTATACATCACGTTGCGCATTTAACCGGTGTTGTTTGCTATGTTCGTGTTTTTGTGTGTTTTCGTGTCTAAAGTAGTGTCTTTTCTCCCGACAGAGGAGCGATGTATAACGCATTAAACATATTACTTTATTTTACATCTAAAATGTGTAGAATTATTATGTAACACAAACGTAAGGGTTTCAAGGTCATAATACAACGTTTACTAATTATGATCGCTTCACTTACAACGCGGAATCACAGTGCATTTTTTAAAAACACAGATTTACTTAGCAATTAATTAAACGAATATAGGAACTTATTAATTCCATCTAGAATTTTACTCCCAACTCTATTCGTAGTATTACCTAATTTCGTCTGCTTCCATTTCGATCCCTATGATTATAAACACATAATACCTGTTGCCGAGCCCTGTACGTATACTTACCCACACATTTTGCTGCAAATATAGGCGTCAGAGAAGCGAAATGCTGTGGATGAACGTGTAATGGGCAAAAAAAACAAAACCGTAACGGATGAATGGTGGCGCATCCCTATTGCGGTACTAAAAGTAGGTTAACATCGTGTCACGGGCATCCCTTCTCTACTTTGCTATCCCCAGAACCATTTCCGGGCAGCTTGCATCCTGTTTTGGCTCTACGTAATTGCTTATTGAATGTGCATGCGAATAGATGCATGTAGTATGTGTATTAGGCGGGTTGTTAAGAAATGTAGTTGCTTTACGCACTACAGTTATAATATCCATACTTGAATAAATAAGTATTATTGTAAAATTTGCTAGATTTTTTTATTTTTGAAAATGTTTAAGAGTGGAAAAATTACCTGATGAAGAAAGAATAGTTTAAACTACGCTAACAAGTAAACACTGGCAACTTGGAAATTCGGATTTGTAAAGATTGTGAGAATATCTTCATATAAGAACAACAGATATTTTTTTAGGGACTGAACCCCGATTTTTAATTTTTCTAAATACTTGGGAAACGATAACAAATACTTATTTTTTTGTAGTAAGGGGTGTTCCAGTAAGAGGCTTCGTTTTGATATGTAAAAAAAACGAGTATTTTTAAGCGAAATCATCGGATATTTATTTAATTGTAAGGAAGAGGGTATGCCATTAATAAAGGAAAACGATATCAGCCAAATGGCCGCCACGGCTACGCTTGCAGGACTATATTCTTTTCATGAAATTTTCCATCATCATTTCGCACATTTGCGGATGTATGTCCTCGATAAAGTCACGAATTCCATCTTTAAGGTCTTGAATCGATTGTGGGCTATTGGAGTAGACCTTATCTTTCACGTAGCCTCAAAGAAAAAAGTCTAAAGGTGTTAAATCACAAGATCTCGGTGGCCAATTGTGATCGCCTCTTCGAGAAATCACACGGCCAGGAAACTTTTCACGCAAAAGAACGATGGTATCGTTACTTGTGTGGCACGTAGCGCCATCTTGTTGAAAATAAGCGTCGTCCACATCAATATCTTACAGTTCCGGCCGTACTAAATCATTAATTATCGCTCGATAGCGCAATCCATTCACCGTAACAAATGCTCCAGTCTCGTTTTCGAAAAAAGTAAGGTCCAATGACTCTGCCAGACCAAAAAGCGCACCAAACAGTCGCACGTTGAGGATGGAGAGGTTTTTCAACAATAATTCTTGAGTTTTCCGAGCCTTAAATGCAACAATTCTGCTTGTTAACGTAGCTTCCGAAGTGAAAATGGGCCTCATCACTCAAGATGATTTTTCGATGAAATTCCGGATCAATTTGATGCATTTCAAGGAACCAATCAGCAAACACACGACGTTGTTGATGATCGGTAGGCGTGAGTTCTTGTGTTAACTGAACTTTAAAAACCTTAAAACCTATGTCTTTATGCAATGTGGAATGCCCAATTCCAAAGATCGACGATAAATGGACAAACCTGGGTTTTCCTCAACCCTATGGGCTACAACAGCGATATTCTCAGTTGTTCTTGAGCGATTCTTCACATCACTGACTTATTCTAACAGCTCAAATTTTTCCACCAGTTTCACAATTGCTGGCCTAGAAGGCGCTTCACGACGACCTAAAAATGCTTCAGTTTTGCGTACTGTGACCGTGAAATTTTCACCATCTTTGTATTGAATTTAAATCATTTCAATGCGTTGTTGAAGCGTATATCGCTCCATTTTTATTAATGGCGTAGTTTTTACTTGTCCTCTGTCAAGTAGTTACAGGCATGACAACTGTTAAAGTGGCGGGCTATTGAAAATGAAATGTCTTATTGGAACGCCTTTTATAATTTGAAGTGTATTATTTAGTTGCAGTATATGTGAGAATTGAATATGAATAATGCAGATGGCGCACCATATCCTTTTTCGAGATTAAATATTAATATCAAAAGGATACTTGATAATGCAAATATATAAAAATACCGATCCATAGTCAAATTTTAAATAATTTCAAAGAAATGAACATTTATTACGCACGCAAAACAGCGAAAGTGGGTAACAATTTGAAATTATATATACAGCGATGGCCAATATACATGAACGAAACGTTAAAATAAATCCGTAACACTAGAAAAATAAACAAACATACAAAGATGTAATAATTTATTAAATGGCCAAGTAGATTTGAATAATCGCCCACGGTTAAACCTATGTTCTTGTAATTATTCCACCCTGAAAATAATTTAGTTGACTAGAATATATTACGTTTGTATTAATTTTACTTTTTAATCCGAAGAAGCTACAGTGTTGGCGAAACAATTGCTAGTACGAGGGTAGTTTGACAAGTAGTGAGAATGGAAAAGAAAAACGAATTTTTTAAATACAAAATAATTTTTATTTTTCAATATATTCTTCTAAGAGAGCAATACATTTATTCCAACGGTGCTCCAATGCCCTTATGCCATCTCTAAAATGCGATTCCGGAAGGCTTGCAAAATACTCATTTACGAAGATGATAAGCTCGTCGTTAGACGAAAATTTCTGTCCACCTAGTGCCGTTTTCAATTTTGGAAAAAGGTGGAAGTCGGAAGGGGCTAGATCCGGCGAATAAGGCGCATGCGGTACTAATTTGAAGTGCAACTCGTGGATTTTGGACATCGCAACTGTGCTGGTATGCGAGGGAGCGTTGTCTTGGTGAAACAGAATCTTTTTCTTTGCAATTCCTGGCCGTTTAGCACGAATCTCAACATTTAATTTTTGTAGAAGTTCTGCATAATATTGTCCATTTATTGCGGCACCTTTCTGAAGGTAATCAATGAGCAAAATGCCCTTTGAATCCCAAAAAATTGATGCCATCACCTTGTTTGCTGATAAAGTGGTTTTCGCTTTCGTTGGAGGTGCAGAACCACGTTCTAACCATTGTTTCGACTGTTGTTTAGTTTCGGGTGTACTGTAGTGTATTCAAGTTTCATCGCAAGTAACAAATCGCCTACAAAAATCAACCGGATTCCGTTTATGAAGGTCCAAACACTCATTGGAAATGCGTCAACGAGTGAACTTTTGATCAGGCGTAAGCAATCGCGGCACCCATCTTACCGAAAGCTTGGAAAGGCCCAATTCTCTCGTTAAAATGTGGTGTACGCGTTCTGTTGAAATGTTTACCATGTCTGCTATCTCTCTCACTTTGAGTCGTCGATCTTGCGTAATAATATTATGGATTTTTATAATCATTTCCTTAGAAGTCACGATTTTGGATGCTCCAGAGCGCGCTTCATCAACACAGCTTGCTCTACCACGTTTAAATTCATTTACTCATCTACTTATTGTGGCGGATGATGGAGCAGATTCACCTAACGTTTCCCGTAACTCATCTTTTATTTCGGTAGCTTTCATACCCTTATTTACGAAGTATTTAATCACCTCACGATACTCTGCTTTTTCCATTTTAACAAAACGATGTGTTGCTTCTTTTTAAATCAGCTGTCAAAAATAAACTAATCAACCGATTTATCTAAATATCGAAATGTAAACATATATATATATAGCTAACCTAAACTACAGTGCATTTGTTTCACCAATTAGAGCGCCACATATGTGTCATTCTCATTATTTGTCAAACTATCTTCGTAAAGTTATTTTGTGAAAATCACACAACGAAGTAAGTACTTAATTTTGTCATGGATTTTCATCAAGTAAAGGCCCCATCAGTTAATTAATGATCTTCCAGAGTTGGGCCAACGAATAAAACGTTGTTTCCAGATAATTCGAGAGAGACCCGGATTTTTTGCAAGAGCGCACGCTTCATTTATATATAAGTAAATGTAGATCTTGTGTCGTAATGAAAGAATAGCATTTTCAATCTTTTTATGTAAAAAATCTTTTTATATTAAAACACAACAACACCTTAATCAAAATGTCAAAAGCAAATTTGATCTGCTATTTCAGTAAAATCGTTGTTATTTCGAAAATGGTTGATTGGCGAATATATATTTATTACAACATTGTACCTTGCTACGCTCCGCATATATATAATATAATAATTTTTGTTGTCATGTTTCTTAAATTAAGTTATTTTAATTTAAAAATATTTCGATATTCAATTCATAAATTATTATGTATTTTGACCTTTTTGTGCTATATACAAATGCAGAAGTCTTTTGTATTCGTCACCTACGGTCAGGCTGTAATAAAACAAACTGTTGTCGTTTTCTAGGAACACCTTTTCGAACCTTTTTGTGACTATAACTTTCCATTGACACATTTAATATTACTTGTATGTATTGATTTCTAAATGCAATTAAGGATTCAAATATTAATCCTTCTTTTTCTGACACAGAATACATGTCTATTATTCTGCCTAGATATCTATCTGCTAGGTACTTATATTGAAATTGATATCGCAATTTTAATTTACGCCAATATCTTTAGCGCGCCAATTTCTAGCGCGCCTATTCTCTTTTACTATTGGTTGATTTAAACATGACCAGTATCCTATCCCTTAGCCTACGGGTTGTTTCTTAAGAGCCCCCGCGTGGGGGAGACTCTTTCTTCGGCCATCGCCAAGGCTACACGTATCCCTTTGACGTGTTCGTGAAGTCAAGTTTTCCCGCGCAATTAGTGTCCACGTGTTTATTTTGCGACCGCAAAATATACAGAGCATCCTGGCCCAGGATATGCACACACGAACCGCAAGTATTTTACGTATCGTCCGATACATATTTTAATCTACCCCTTTTTTATATTTTCTTAAACAGTTTTATATCTCTAGATTTACTTTTATTATAGCTTTGGCATTACTCTTATCTTGTTTTATTTGTTGCTCTCGATCTTATTAAACATCTTCATTTAATATACTCAAGTTTAAAGATGTGGTGGTGGGTGATGAAGTGCTTGCCCCTAAGTATGACGCGCCATTTCTTGGCCTTAGGGTTGACTCTGAGCTGTCCTGCAGACCTTACATCAACGAACTGTCTGGGGGGGCTGTCTCGGTTCTGCTACTGCTTACGTGTTATTTCTCGTAACGTTGGTGTGGAGGCGGGACTGCTGTCTTACTTCGCCTATGTACATTCAAGGCTCCAGTATGGTGTGGTTTTCTGGGGCAATTCCATCGACTGGCGGAGGATATTTATCCTGTATCCTGTATCTGTATTAGAGCAATTTATGGCATGAAACCAACCGAGAGTTGTGTGGGTGTGTTTCGATCTGCCACGGTACTAACAATGCCCTCAATTTATATACTCCAGTGCGCGCTGCATGTGCAAATAAACTATAATGAATTTTTTAAAAAATATGAAACGAACCATAGACATGCTACGCGAAGCCTTCGTAATATGCATCTTGTGCCCCCACGAACGTATTTTACAAAAATACAAAAAAAATGTTGTTCACCATTGCGTAAGAATATACAACCACATACCGCTTCGGATTAAGAGCTTGCCGTTGGCCCGGTTTAAAAGTATTTTTAAGTTTTGGCTAATAGAACAAGAATTCTACAGTGTGGAAGATTTCTTTAAAACAATTGTAGACATTGGCATATAGCATAGGTCAACTGCACGCATATACATGTATATACATATACTTACTATCTATTTTAACTTGTTATTGTTTTCTCATTGTTATATATTTTATACTTATGACATATTCTATGTTTTTTGACTTTATGGAACGTAATAAATATTATTATTATTATTACAAAGAATTAATTTAACTGTTGTTTTATTTCCACTAATAATCTTTCTTTCAGCTTGGCATACGTCCTGGACTTTCGATGCTCATTGTACACAATTACTAATTATTAACTCCTTACATTTCATTACTTATTTTCTATTTGCATTTATTACAGTGCTTCAGCTAGCCGGACACGCGCTCGTAATAAATTTACTAACAATCACGTGCAAATAAATATATTCTCTATTAAATAATATCTCTATTAATATTTAGTTGTATTAATTAAGGGGACATTTAACCCCTTAACACGTCACACATAACATACAGCACTTAAAGAAGGAGGTAATAAACTTATTTTCAACAGTACTACACGCCCTTAAAATTTTTAAATGTTGTTTTAAGGTACCCTGTATAGTATAAAAGAATTGCTGTTTATTTCTATGAAAAAACGAAAGAAAATAGAAATATTTTCTGAAAAGAGCAGTAATAGGTATATGAATATCAAAACATTTTCAGGTCTGATCAAAATACATTTTCTTCGACATTCCTTATATAAGATTTTAAATTATAAACACCTGATTTATGTGCAGAGTTTAGTGTCTGAGACATAAAAATAGCAGAAGCTTTCGTTAGAATTTAGACTCAATTTTCCATCGGCAATATTGTTACACACACTACTTTTTATTACTCGTAAGCTGCTCCTGATAAAAATAGCGGCGTGAATGTTTGAAAACTACCTAATTTACATTACGTGAAAGTTTTATTTGCGCTAGTTTTGCTTGAAATTTGGTTTTAAACACCTACTTTTACTATTTATTGTCCTCTAACACAAACCATCGTGTATATTGTTGATTGGTTACATGAGTTCATAAATAAAAAATAAATAATTAGGTTTAGTCTGTCAAGTCTTACGAATGTTTCTAGGCTAAAGTTTATTAATAATTTTATAATCTGTTCAGACCTATCTAGAATTTAAACTTTTGAGTGAATATAAACTGAATTTAATCTTTAATAATTAATCGAATTATCACTATGTATAACAACACCCTTTCGATCCGGGTAAATTGGGTAATAGTCACCTGAATAGAATAATAATTCTAGTTGACAGTGTTTACTTCAAAAAAATAATATTGAAACCACCGCCATCTAGTATTTGACGGATGCAATACCACCAATTTGAAATGGCGTGTGAAGTTATTTCGGTGTTCTCTAGATGGCGTAGGTCGTTGCGCCATTGAACGTCAATAATTTAATATACATCAGGTGTCCAATTTTTTTAAATTAAGGAGATATTGGAAGGAATCGTTTGGTAAAAATTATTAATCTAACTAATGTATTTACTTCTTTGACTATAAGATATTGTTATTTCAGTTTTGACGCAATCAATTTTTTTATCTGAAATTGAAATCTTGTAACTAAAGTGCGGTATTGTAGAATAAATGACGGTTGTACAACGGCGTACACAAATGAAAATATTAAAATACGAGTTATAATAATTTTGTTCACACAAATAAAAATAACATTTATAAATTGGAATCACGAAAGTTTGCCGGTGTATCAATAACCCTTCAAAATACGAACATATACCGGCGTTTGTCTAATTCATTGGTGGACATATGTGTTGAAGAAAGAAAGGGCGCAAGCGTTTTTCTAATAGAGTTGCGCGCTACGTCTTGTCAAGAAATCGTGAAAAAATAGAAAGAGACGTATACAGAGCATACATATATTATAGATAAAATAGTAGACTTTTGACTTACCTATAAACTTTGTCAATTCTACGGTTTCGATATTGTTATATTCCTTGTATTTTACCGTTGTTATTCGTTATTGTTTTAACAGCTAATTTATCATATTTATTTCATTATCCTTGTAAGTTTACATTAAGGTAACCTACGTAGGCAGCTTTTACAATTATTATTTCCAGGTTAGGTATAGTCGTGCCAGGACTGCACAGACTTTGTTTATAAATTGTTGCAATATTTTGAAGCTGCAAATGCAACGGAGGACATTTATTGTCCTGTTCTGTACAATAGGTAATATTTTAGCATTATTTTAGAGGGTAGCCGCAGCATTAGATATTTCTGTTCGAACAGTATTTAACGTCAAACACAGGAAAGAAACTGAAACTGCTTTACCAGTAGGAGCATATAAATCATGTAGCAAGTTGAAAAATCGAGATACCTATAGATGAACGGGTGAAAATGAAATTTCCTAATATTATATACGATATGTACGAGGGAGCGTTTTTATATTCGCGGAATGGGGGACAAGGGGTGGAAATAAAAAAACCAAATTATTTTTCTTTTTCAATATATTCACCTGCAAGACGGATACATTTTTCACATCTTTCAATTAATTTATTTATACCCTCATAAACAAATGATTTCTCTTTATCTGCAAAATACGCCGAAACTGCCTCCTTGACTTCATCATCGGCAGTAAATTTTTTACCCCGCAGCTCTTTTTTCATTTTCGGAAACAGGTAATAATCACTCGGGGCCAGGTCTGGGCTGTAGGGTGGGTGATTCACAATTTCGAAGCCCACCTTATGCAGGGCAGCTAACGCAACGCGGCTCTTGTGGACGGGCGCGTTGTCGTGCAAAAGCAGAACACCTTTTGTCAATTTTCCCCGTCTTTTCTCTTTAATGGCTTCTTTTAGTCGCTCTAATATTGAAGCGTAATATTCTCCGGTTATAGAAACACCTTTATCTTTATAATCAATCAACAATATTCCTTCCGAGTCCCAAAATACCGTTGCTATGAGTTTTCCAGCTGATTATGACACTTTAAATTTCTTGGGAGGTGCTGTGCCCTTTTTATGCCACTGCATGGAGTCTTGTTTGGACTCAGGTTCATAATGATGAACCCAAGTTTCGTCTCCAGTAACAATTCCACTCAATACATCATCCTTGTCTTCATTACAGAGGTCCAAAAATGCACGCGAACACTCTACGCGCTGTTGTTTTTGCGGCGGCGTGAGCATTCTCGGCACCCATCTTGCGCTGACCTTAGACATGCCGAGATGATCGTGTAGGATTTTAAAAATTGTTGTATCGGATACTCCAACCATTTCTGCGAGTTGTTTCTTCTTTAGTCGAGCATCCTCGAGTACAATTTGTTCAACTTTTTGGATAAGTGCTGGCGTGGTCACCTTAATGCTCCTGCCCGGCCTCAGGTCGTCTTCAAGGGATTCTCTTCCTTGTTTAAATAAACTATGCCACTTGTACACAATGGTTTTTCCTGGACAAGAGTCGCCGTAAACCAATGACATCTCATTCATTATGGTCGCGACTGATTTTCCTTGCCTGGTAAGGAACTTTATAACGGCACGATATTCGATTTTTTCCATATTTCACTTTTCACTCCTGATTATGTTACTTGGTTGACGATAGCTCAAAGACTAACTGTCTAATAACAATGAAACTTCGTATTTATACTAATCATGAGTCGCTGCACAGGCCACGCCCCCAATGCGCCTACTCACCCCTCTACAACCCGCTTATTCCGCGAATATAAAAACGCTCCCTCGTACAAAGAACGTACGTACTTAAAAAACTTTCCATAAAGAAATGCTTATGCTACATTTTTAGGAAAACATGTCACTAAAAAATATCAATGCGATATTACAGGAGCGATATATCGTGGATATCAGCATTTCTTCTATGAATCGTCTGTTAAAACGTTTAGGATTTAAATTTGTGAAAGACAATGATCACAGGACTCTAATGGAGAAAAGTCATATTGCTGCGCTGCGATATGCCTTTTTACGTAATTATAAAGCGAATGTTGCCTCCCCTTTTAAAAGGGATGTTGTCTTTCACGATGAGACGTGGATTTTTGCTAAGGGCAATAAAGGCATATGGTGGCAAGATGCGAATACGAAGAGTGTCAGAAGACTTGAAGGATATGATGGCAAACGTTTTGTAATACTTCAGTTAATAAAGATGAATTTATTGAAAATTCAAATTTGAGATTTTCCTCGGTAACAGCGACAACTTATTCAGTTCAAGCATTTGTCATAATTTTATTTCTTACCTCGCTATTGTAATTGCCCTTTTTTCTTTCTTACGCAATTACTCAATTTGCTTATGATTGCTTGATTTCTTTTGTTTTGCGCGTGTATTATTATTTTCGCCTGTTCCCTTTTTTGCCAAACGCGAGTTGGACAACACATGTGAATTCCAAAACAATGTGGTGTCCATATACAATCTGTTAGTTTTGAATCCTCTCCTGTATCTCAAGGCCGGGTGGAATTCCCGAACGCGGCCATAGGCAGGTTCGGGAGGCGTAGCAACCCTTTGTGGGTATATTCATATTCTAATAGTTTTAAATTTGTTTGTTGTCTTCCTACACCAGGTGTACGGGAAGTGATTACCGCTTCTTTCGTAAAGAAACTACATAATTTTCAACAAAATGGAAAAATGTTTATCCAAAGTATTGGCCATTTAATTCTACACATTTTGCCCATTTTTCAGGCAATTTATAGACGCTATCCCAAAAAAACTGTTTGTTCTTTGAGCAAAACCATTTATCGAACAGCTTTCTAACTTGGTTGAAATTGGCGAAGTCCTGCTCTGCAAGCGCGTGTCCCATTGATGTGAAAAGGTGATAGTCGAACGGAGTAAGGTCTGGAGACTACGGCGGGTGCGATATTATGTCCCATCCAAGTGCATTCAATGCTTCCTTGACCAGTTTTACTGTATAAGACGGCGCGTTATCGTGCTGTAAAATCACTTTATCGCGTCTTTGGGTCCGTTTTGGACGTTTTCGTATGAATGCATGGTTCAAATTGATAATTTGTTGCTGGTAGCGATCAGTATTAACTGTTTCACGAGGTTTCAATAGTTTGTAATACACCACGCCATTGTGGTGCCACCAAACACAGAGCATTGTCCTGCGACCAAAACGATTTCGAGAGACCGGCTTTGCCTGGTGATAACCACGATTTTTTGTCCTTAGGATTTTGGAAATAAATCCATTTTTCATCACCCGTCACTATTCGATGCACAAATGACTTCCGATCAAAACTTTGAAGCAGCATTTCACAGAAGATTTTTCGATTTTTCATTTAATTGATGTGGCACCCTTTTTTAAATCTTTTGGATTTTCCCATTTTTAGTAATCGGTCGTTAATCGTTTCTCGGGCCGCATTTAACGCTTCTGTCAATTGTTTTTGAGTTCGAGTTGGGTCCTCATTCAATAACTCCTGCAGTTTCGCATCAAACTTTTTTAGTCTATCAGAACGTTCTTTGTCTTGCACATCGAAATAACCACTTTTGATTTGCCGAAACCACGCCGAATGTATTTTTATGATTGAAGCATGCCCGCCGTAAGTTTCTACTAGCAAACCATGATTTTCACCGGCTTTTTTCTTTTGATTAAACAAGAAAAGTAATGCGTGCTGCGAATGCACTTTTTCAGGCACGAAACTCGACATTTTCGAAAAGGTACAAGTCTATGACAGTGTTACTTTCGCAAAATATAACATGTATGGCTTTGAAGCTTGATGCCAGTAGAATGAAATGACATATATGTCAAATCGTTACATTGCATACTTAAGCCTAGCGATATCTCTTAGAAAAACCGGTAATGACTTTCCTATACACCTGGTACGTCGCAAGATATCTAGTTAGCTATGCATTTTTGCTAAAGAAGAAGCTCATTAAATTGAGCTTGTACGAGGGAGCGTTTTTATATTCGCGGAATGAGCGGGTTGTATAGGGGTGAGTAGGTGCATTGGGGGCGTGGCCTGTGCAGCGACTCATGATTAGTATAAATACGAAGTTTCATTGTTATTAGACAGTTAGTCTTTGAGCTATCGTCAACCAAGTAACATAATCAGGAGTGAAAAGTGAAATATGGAAAAAATCGAATATCGTGCCGTTATAAAGTTCCTTACCAGGCAAGGAAAATCAGTCGCGACCATAATGAATGAGATGTCATTGGTTTACGGCGACTCTTGTCCAGGAAAAACCATGGTGTACAAGTGGCATAGTTTATTTAAACAAGGAAGGGAATCCCTTGAAGACGACCCGAGGCCGGGCAGGAGCATTGAGGTGACCACGCCAGCACTTATCCAAAAAGTTGAATAAATTGTACTCGAAGATGCTCGACTAAAGAAGAAACAACTCGCAGAAATGGTTGGAGTATCCGATACAACAATTTTTAAAATCCTACACGATCATCTCGGCATGTCTAAGGTCAGCGCAAGCTGGGTGCCGAGAATGCTCACGCCGCCGCAAAAACAACAGCGCGTAGAGTGTTCGCGTGCATTTTTGGACCTCTGTAATGAAGACAAGGATGATGTATTGAGTGGAATTGTTACTGGAGACGAAACTTGGGTTCATCATTATGAACCTGAGTCCAAACAAGACTCCATGCAGTGGCATAAAAAGGGCACAGCACCTCCCAAGAAATTTAAAGTGTCACAATCAGCTGGGAAACTCATGGCAACGGTATTTTGGGACTCGGAAGGAATATTGTTGATTGATTATAAAGATAAAGGTGTTTCTATAACCGGAGAATATTACGCTTCAATATTAGAGCGACTAAAAGTAGCCATTAAAGAGAAAAGACGGGGAAAATTGACAAAAGGTGTTCTGCTTTTGCACGACAACGCGCCCGTCCACAAGAGCCGCGTTGCGTTAGCTGCCCTGCATAAGGTGGGCTTCGAAATTGTGAATCACCCACCCTACAGCCCAGACCTGGCCCCGAGTGATTATTACCTGTTTCCGAAAATGAAAAAAGAGCTGCGGGGTAAAAAATTTACTGCCGATGATGAAGTCAAGGAGGCAGTTTCGGCGTATTTTGCAGATAAAGAGAAATCATTTTTTTATGAGGGTATAAATAAATTAATTGAAAGATGTGAAAAATGTATCCGTCTTGCAGGTGAATATATTGAAAAAGAAAAATAATTTGGTTTTTTTATTTCCACCCCTTGTCCCCCATTCCGCGAATATAAAAACGCTTCCTCGTAAAACTGCAATTCCTTCCCCATTTAATCGTCTATCTCTGCTAATTTCCGATATCCCTATACTAAATATAGGTACAAACACCGGATATTTAAGAGCTTAGTCTGAAACATAGCAATGTGTTTCTCCACGCAATGGCTTCATTAGGTGATCCACCATAAAAATTGCAAGAATTACTGTAATTTTTACTTTATATTTTTCATCATCCTGTAAAGCCGTATGGAGAAGCGTACTTAGTGTCTATAGTACAATTTCGGAACTGAAATACATCTGTCTTTATTAGCTTAATGTTTATCTTTCAACAACCATCCAGTACAGAAACCTTTTGGATACGAGTTATAATAAATAGCCTTTGATGTACTACCTTAATTATTTCGCTCGTGCGTTTATAAACTTTAATGAAACTTCTGACAAATGTCCACAATACGTCAACTTTTTTCCGTCTAATTCGCTCAGACTGCGTAAATGTAGTGAACAGACGAATAAATCGTGATGTTCATTCAATGAGAACGTATTGATCACATCGTCCCACACTTTATAAATTTATCGCAAAGGTAGTGCGAGTTGCGAGTTATTATTACGTTATAGGTATGAAACAGATATATGTACGTGTGTATTTCTGTATGCGTACGTCCATGTGTCTGCGGATGTGCGGAGATGTTCAATTTACCGTACCAGTAGGACCGATGAAAAGGCAATGCCATTAATAAATATGTATATATGTATGTGTGCGGTATATACATACGTTATATAGGACGCGTACTAAATTTTCACTTAACTGAAGTTAATACATAATTAAATTTGTGTATCGCATGTCACTGATGACTGTTATCTACGTGGATTTTGTTATTATTTATGTACACTTATAAGTAGGGCGGAGATTTCGTGCACTTGCATATTTTATAATAATAATATTCGAATGGATTCGTCCTTGTTTCTGAGTAAGTTAGAGGAAGACGAACGTAAAGAACCAATATTTATAAGTATTTTACGATGATTTTACAACCTTTAACATTCAGTACAATTTAAAAAAAGGAATAAAAGACAATATATAAAAGAGTAAAATTAGTCTGTGTTCTCTTTCGTTTTTCCAAAAATTTTAATACACATTACTATTATTAAAGTCCGAATAAGCATTATTATGTAGTGCATAATTAACACCAATATTGTATATATTACTACAAGATGACATACTTATTCTGTATTTGTACATGCCTCCTCCTTTTATAAGAAAGGTCCGGGAAATGAAGAAATTAAATTGTTAACATGTATTCATATCTAATCATAATAAAATTGTTCGAGGTTAAAACGTTGATTTCAATATCCGGCTCGAAAGACCATATATGGTCCTTCGAGCCGGATATTGAAACCAACGTTTTGGTTCTTAACGAACCCAAGATTAGGAATCAACATACGTCTGTCTCTCTTTGTTCTGTACTCTTAGCTCTCTCTATTATTTATTAGTGAGTCTCTAATTATATATGTGTCATCAATGATATCTACCATATATGTACATTTTGTGCTCTCTCTTTGTAATCTCTTTACTGTTCGTTAATGCAAATATATAGTTTAGTATTTATATGAAAATCAAAACCACCAATATATTTAAGTATTAAAGGTCAAGTTCCCTTTAAATTTCGTTAGACACCGTGTATAATTGAATTAATCAAAAAGCAAAAGAACCCTTAATACATTATTATTCGTACTTTACATATGTATTTCGGCAATTAAGTTGTCATCATCATCGGATTATCAATCACAGTGTTGCATCTGGATTCGCGGAAAAGCTCGCACTGAAAAGTTCCGTGCACTCATTCTGCCAAAATGAAACACATATTGGCTTTCGCAAGGAGCCTATAAGTCAATATTTCGTAGTCTTAAAACTAACACTTGTGCTAACGTACGCCTCTGTAATCACTTGACTTTTTTAAAGGGTGTATCTTCCAGATAATGTGGTATTAGTCCTCTATATTCAAATGTTTTCTTTCTAATTCTAATTTGCCTATTTTACACTACAGACAGTTCATTTCTGATTTTAAACATTTCATTTTTGCATACGAAATGAGTTCATTGTTTTTTTTCACAATTTGAAATTTGACTTTTGTTTTTGTAAGTTTCTTCTGTGTGAGTTTTACTGCAAATCTAGTCGCCACACTATGATTAAAAATGTAATAGACTAATGATGACAACTCAATTGTTGAAATACGTGTACAGAGTACGAACATTGATGCGGTCAGGAGTTTTTCTGCCTTCTTTGATTAAGTTAAGTTCACTGTAACAGGTTCAAAAAAATAATTCGTGATCAATTATGATTTTTCTTTTATACGATAGCATAATAGCAGTGCACGGTTTTACACCTGTGGTGAAACAATCTACGGTCATGCTTTGTAGAAGTTAGTACGTCACAAAATATTCCTTCAAACCGGTAGAAATCTATACATGGTCAAAATATAAAGTTAGCTAACCAGTTGTTAATTCCTCCTGGTTACACACTCTGATTACAATAGTATTGACCTATGTGATCTCTGAACCACATGTAAATAGTAAAGAGGGCAGAGAGAGAAAACATAATGTCGATTTATAATCTTAGGCTCGTGCAGACTAAAACGTTGATTTCAATATCCGGCTCGAAGGACCATATTAAAACCACTATTGAAAGTATTTTTTGGACAAAGCGTGAGTTATTTTATGCGGAGATGTTATAAATTATGAGTAGTTCATTGGACATTTGTTTATTAGTATACTGCGTTTTATGAATGATATATGACCCACATTTTGGGTTTCCATTTTTCTACTATTTATACATTTGACAATATTGATATTCATTAGGAGTTACAGACACAAATAATTTAAGAAAGAAGAAAGAATGAGCTAAATTTTCAAGGATGTTTTTAGGACAAAAAATATAGGCGAGTAAGTGTTTGCTAAATCGTAATAACCGCGATCGTAACTACAAATCCATGAAAGAGTTTTTCGCCAAAGTAATAATTTCGTATTTAACTAAAATAGCAGGTTTCAACTAGTAGACTAGAAACTCGCTACTTTTCATAATAAAATCATTTTAACTTTAGAAATAACGTCAATATAATCCCGACATAGTTACGGCATTGGTTGCGCGTTATAAAAAGGTATAGATGCTGTACTATATGTCCTGTCCAGTAGTTCCATTTTTGCCTGAAAGATGCAGTTCGAACTTTAATTCACTAATTTTTTCCATTGCAATAACGGATTTGTGAGCTAGTGCATTGTCTTGATGAAACAACACTTTCTTCTTAGCCGAATGCGGCCGTTTTTGCTTGATTTCTTCGCTCAAATGTTGCAATAAGTTCGTATAATACTCGCCGTAGATAGTTTTTCCTTTTTCAAGATAGTCAATGAAAATTATCCCAAAAAACCGATTTCATGACCTTGCCTGCAGATGAAACAGTCTTCGCCTTTTTTGGAGCCGGTGCTCCCTTTTGAGTCCATTGTTTTGATCTTTTGTCTCAGGTGTGAAGTGATGGACCCATGTTTCATCCATGGTTATGAAACGGCGCAAAAATTCTGCTTTGTTGCTCTGAAACTTCGCTAAACACTCAATTGAAACATCTTCACGACACTGTTTTTGCTCGAGTATGAGCAAACGCGGCGCCCATCTTACACACAGCTTTCTCATGTCCAAATTTTCAGATAATATGTGATGTACCGCACTTTTTTAAAATGCCTATTATGTTTGCTAGTCCGCTCACTTTCAGTCGACGACCATCCAGTACCGCTTTATGGATTTTCTTCACCATTTCTGGAGTCGTCACCTCATTTGGTCGACCACTGCGATGCTCGTCTTGGCAGCTTGTACGGCCTCGTTTGAACTACCCAATATTTCACTCATTCAGAGTAGAATCCAGTTCAACTTTTATATCGATTGGGCTGAGGCCTTTTAAATAAAAGTATTGTATCACGTAACGATGACCACTTTTCTGCATTTTTACAAATTTACTGAAAACGTTCATTATTGATGGCTGCCAAACAAATACTAAACAACGTCTTTAAACTTGAAATATATGCTTTATAGATTGTGTACTTTCTAATACAGTGATATTTTTCAAACAACTACCGCCATCCCTGAGTCAGGCCGAGTACTTGTGGGACCACCCTCGTATGTAGTCGTGTCTACTTTAGGTTGCTTATAGATAGCTTATTTCTTGTTGTCCAATACCATACATTATAAGGTGATGTGATTATTCTGTGTCTATCTATGCATACTTTCGGCTTTTATGAATAACGTTTGTACAGAGCAATCAAATAGCCGATAATATTGGCGTTTTTTGACCTATGGTTTTTTAATTTTTTATTTTCAGTGGAGAAAGAATAATGGAAAAGGGAATCAAAAGAGAGAGAAAGAGAAAGAGAGAAAGAAAGAAAGGAAACCGCCCTAAATACATTTTTAATTGTGCTCTAAAAAATGCAGTTGTCCTAATAAGAATTTCTTATATCAAATTCCATTTAAAATCATGATTAAATTTACGTCAGCCTCGGAAAAGCAAATTCAATAGTTCCAAATTAAGCAATATCAATTATTGTACATTAAAGTTATGAAAGTGCGTTGGTGTTTATTTTTGCAGGGATTCTGCATAATTGATTTTGATTGGAGGGAGTCATATTCTGACCGGTCTAATATCGTAAATATCATTATGTCGTTCCGATTTTGGCGTATTAATGACAAGCCCGAAAACGAAGTAACGAAACGCCTCATAGATGTGAATTTAATTAACGAGAAAGAAATTCGTCACAAAGAATCTTTTGCTGTAAAACCATATTTATGTGTATCCCACCTATACGAGAATTTAAACCAGCAATTTATTAAATTATTCATGTATGCGGAGCGATAGCTATGCTAATCGACGTCCTGCGAGAAATTTCAACAGTAAATTAAAAATAATTGAGTTCGAAAGTTGAGTTAAATTTTCTACTTACTCGGAGTAGGGATCATCGAGTTGTTGTCCGCCTGATAATTCGAAGTTCGTGACCTAAAGTGCCGGATAATTATAAAAAAGTCATTGAACGCATATGCGATTGTAAAGGCTGTTTCAAATTTCGCGTTTTTTTAAAAGAATAAATGAAACACATAATTTGCATTGACTCTCAAAAACTTTTTATTGGTAATTGAAGTATCAGTTGTTAAAGTTATGAAAGTGCATTTGTAATTGATTTTGATTGGAGGGAGTCATATTCTGACCGGTCTAATATCGTAAATATCATATCTGCCAAAAAACGAAGTAACGAAACGCCTCATAGATGTGAATTTAATTAACGAGTTCGTCACCTCTGTAAAACCATATTTATGTGTATCCCACCTATACGAGAATTTCGCAATTTATTAAATTATTCATGTATGCGGAGCGATAGCTATGCTAATCGACGTCCTGCGAGAAATTTCAACAGTAAATTAAAAATAATTGAGTTCGAAAGTTGAGTTAAATTTTCTACTTACTTAGGGATCATCGAGTTAAAATTTTCAAAGTGCCGGATATTTTGAACGCACAATAAGTGAAACACATAATTAAGCATTGACTCTCAAAAACTTTTTATTGGTAATTGAAGTCTCACCAATGACACGAATAATTTCATCTTTCAAAGCAGGAATTGATTGTGGATTTTTTTATAAACCTGACATTTCACATAACCCCAAAGAAAATAGTCTAACGGTATCAAATCACATGATCTTGGTGGCCAATTAACATCACCGTTTCTTGAGATTACACGTCTAGGAAAATTTTTTCTCATTAAATCAATTGATTCGTGTGCAAAGTGAGGTGTAGCGCCATCCTGTTGAAACCACATGACCTCTAGATCAATATTCATTAATTCAGGCCACAAAAATTCGGTTATCATCCGACGATATCGATCACCATTGACAGTTACAGCTTCACCAGTAGTATTTTCAAAGAAGTAAGGTCCAATTACACCACCTGACCATAATGTACACCAAACAGTAACTCGTTTAGGATGCATAGGGTTCTCAGGAATAATTCGTGGATTTTCCTCACCTCAGATACGGCAATTTTGTTTACTAACATAGCCACCAAGTTTAAAATGTGCCTCATCGGAAAACATTATTTTTTGAGAAAAATCAGCTGGTTGTTCATTGATGAAATTAACAAATGGACGACGTTTTAAATGATCTAATGGCTTCAGTTTCCGTGTTATTTGAACCTTATATGCCTTCAGAGCTAAATCCTTGTGTAAAATACTCCATATTGTTGATTTACTAAGTCCAAGTTGTTGTGAACGTCGTCTAATGGACATTTCAGGATCTTCAGCTACACTTTCATGAACCAAACCAATATTTTTTGGTGAACGACCACTACGACTGTATTTTTCACTTTTTTGATCTTCCACGGAACCGGTCTCATGAAATTTTTTAATAATTCAACCAATAGTGCTTTCAGATGGACGATTATGTAAACCATAATATTCACGTAATTTTTTAAAAACTCTTTTCACAGAACGCTGATTTTCATAAAATAATTCAACAATTTCAAAGCATTGTTGTACCGTGTACGAAGCCATTTTTATAAATGTCATACATCAAACTTTTTAAATGTCCACATACCCAGACAAATTCAGTGCGCCATCTATATTTTATTTATTTTTAAAGAAGAGCGCAATTTGAAACATCCCTTATGTATACAGACGTATATATACACAATTACGTGCATTTCATGATGTAAATTTATGAAAACTCGAAATTTACCGCTTATTACATCGCTTTACTTGAAGTAGAAATGAATGAAAAAGTCATGTTCTTCGAGGGGAATCGAACCTCTGTTCACTGCTTACCAGGCAGGTGCTACCAAGTTGCCAAGGATCTTAAAATTCGATTTCTTAAACGCGTCGTAAATTATATTATGGAAAGAGTTCTTTTCAATTGAAAACTTGCAGTAAGGCTTACTGTTATTAAATACATATGCAATTGCATATATAAACACGTGTACATACACAATTACGTGTATTCCGCGATGTAAGTTTATGAAAGCTCGAATTTTCATGTCCTTGGAGAAGAATCGAACTTCTGTCCTCTGTTTACGGGGTAGATGCTTTACCATCAAACTACTAAGGACCTGCATCTGCGGTAATGTTCACACTGAAAAATTCCGTGCACTCATTCCGTCAAGATCAAACTGACACTGGCTTGCACGAGTAATCTATAAGTCAATATTTCCCAGTCATTAAACTAACACTTTTGCTAATGTACGTCCCGGCAATCACTTATTGATCTTGTTAAACGGACGTATCTTCCAGGAACTCATAGAGACCAGAATATGGTATCAGTCCCTTGTATTCAAATTTTTTGTTAATTTTGAATGTAAATCGTACAATTCTAAATCTAATCTACTTCTTTTACGTTTACATTCTTTAAACATTTCATTTTTGCATATGAAATGACTTTATTGTTCACTCTGCAAGTTTTACAACAGATCCAGGTGCCACACTGTGATGAATAGTCTAATAGTCTAATGATGACAACTCAGTTGTCGAAACATGTCTGACGAGTACGAACATTGATGTGCTAAGGGTTTTTTTGCCTTTTTAGATTAAGTTCAGTGCAACAGAAACGAATAAAATAATTCGCGACCAATTCTGATTTTTCTTTTATACGATTGCATAATAGCAGTGCACGGTTTTAGTGGTGAAACAATCCACGGTCATATATTGTAGAACTTAAAAGTACGCCACGAAATATTCTTTCAAGCCAGGAGAAATTAATATGTGGCCAAAATATAAAGTTAGCTAACTATATGTTGATTCCTTCTGCTTGCATTTAACTTAACCTTTAATATTTGTATTCGTGATTCTGATTACGATAGCACTGATCTATGTGATAGTTGAACCACATACTAGACGCACTAGTAAATAGAGGACATAGAGAGAGGACATATATATGCTGATTTTTAATCTCGAACTTGTGAAAGACCAAAATGTTGGTCTCGATATTCGGCTCGAAGGACCATATTAAAACCACTGCTGAAATAAAAATGTTTTAAGCATTCATAGCGAATTAATAAAGTATTTCTTGGACAAAGTGTGAGTGATTTCATATAGGGATGTTTTGAGTAGTTCATTGGACATTTGTTTGTTCGTGTACCGCGTTTTATGTAGGTTTTTGTGACCCGCATTTTGGGTTTTTTCTTTTTCTACTACCAAAATGTAAAAAAATCATTGTTAAATGTACATGCACTTGCATGTATATATACAATTACGTGCATTTCACCATCTAAATTTATGAAAACACGAAATTCCCTGCCCATTATACCGCTTTAAAACAGAGATCGATGAAAAAAACATGTATTTGGAGGGGAATCGAACCCCTGTCCACTGCTTATCGGACAGGTGCTCTACCATTAAGCTACCAAGGAGCTTAAGACTCGATTTCTTAAACGCGCTATATATTACATTATGGAAACAGATATTTTTAATTGAAAACCCACAGTAGGACTCATTATTGTTAAATGCATAAATGCATTATTATTTGCAACGCATAAAGAGAGCAATGTAAAAGCCAGGAAATTTCGAATTTTCAATAATTTGCATCGTGGAATGCACGTATTTGTGTACATACATACATGTGTGTATACATATCCGTGTATATGCACATTTATATGGAATTGGGGGTAGATCATCCATCTATTTGGAAATTAATCGGTGAACTAGAAAAAGTTCAAAAGAATCGCGACATTTATATGAAACAATTAATAACCGGTGAACTTCCCCCTTTAAAACGAAAAATTTCGATATTTGTGATTTTAATGAACAATGGCATAGCAGAATATACAATTTTCATTAATTTTTCATCGAAAAACGTTTAATTATATATTTATACAAAGGGTACTAGGAAAGTTCTGCAATACAGCTTTGTTTATTTAATTTTTTCAAAGTAATTTCCTCTACACTCAATACACCTCTCCATCTTCCGAAACCAATCTTTAAACCAGTTCTGCCAATTTTCACTAGGGAGTAAAGCACACTCGTTGTCCCAAGCGCGCCGAAGGTCACTGGAAAACCGCTTCCCTTTTACCTTCATTTTCACATCCGGGAATAGTGCAAAGTCGCAGGGAGCAAGATCTGGACTGTAGAGAGGGTGTTCGAGAAGTTTCAATCCTGTCGTGGTCAAATATTCAGTGCAGGCTTTGGCGCGGTGAGCTGGAGCATTATCGTGATGGAGGAACTAGGTGTCCATTCTTGACTTTGGCCGCAGGTTCTTCATAGATCCAATGATTTTAGGCAGGCACTATTCAGTATACCACTTAGCTGTGACTGTCTTGTGTGTCCAAAACGACTCGTTCCACAATTCCACTCGATTTGAAAAATAGAGCATCATTTTCTTCTTTACAGATCGGGATTTTCTGACAACTACGGGTGTGTACTCATCATCAAAGACCCAAACTTTGTTTTGAGCTTTGGTCGGCACATCGTAATAGTACAGCCAACTCTCGTCACCTGTCACGATGTTGTTCACATACCGAGATTGTCCCTTATTAAACTTTTTTAGCATCTCCCGGCACCAAGTCACACGTCGTGTCATCCGCTCTTCACTCAGTCGATACGGCACCCAGAGAGAACAAAGTTTCTTCACGTGCAAACGATCATGCAGAATCGAACGAATTGCTGGTGCATTTAGACCTGAAGTATCCTCTATCTGTTGGTAGGTCACTCGCCTGTCCTCGCCAAGCATTTTCCTCACAGTAGTAACGTTTTCCCCCGTAACTGACGTTCGTGGCCTTCCCGGCATCTCAGCATTCCCCACAATTAAATTTCCCCTTTGGAATTCTCTATACCACTTGAATATCGTTGTGCGATGTGAACAAACATCACCTAGTGCAACAGTCATTTCTTCGAAGCACTGGTCTATGTTTAAACCACGCACGAAATTATAACGCAAAACTGACCTTATCTCATTTCGTGACCACGATGCCATCGCAAGCACTTTACACTCTCACTGCTGATGAATAACTGAGCCCATAGACATGGCGCGACGGCTACTATGCACGTATTACCATGTTTTAACATACAGCAACAAGCAGCTTCCTACGACTCATTGTTGCGTCATATTGCAAAACTTTCCTAGTACCCTTTATATATAACTATTCACATCGAAAACCTGACTGCGGGTTATATTAGATCTGTTTCCATAATGTTATTTATGGCGTATTGAAGGACTAAAAATCGTACTGAGCAGATAGAGATTTTGGAGATACCGCCTTCGCAGTGGCAGCAATGCTTTTCGGATTGGCTTAAACGAATGCAAAAGTGCATTGATTTTCAAGGAGAATATTTTGAAAAGCAATAAATCTATTTTCGATAATAAAAATTTTTATTTTGTTTGCTATATCCGAAATATAAACGGCTACCCTCGTAACATGTATGGAAGGTGCATCGAATATCGAAATAAAATTCGTGTAGCGCTGAATTTAAATATAATAAAGAATTCATTGAAAAACCGTAAATGTTGGAAGTACTTTTATGAAAATATAAATTTATATTTGTGTCTATTTCTGTTTTTTGTGCACAGCTTTTTCCCGATAATCGCTTTTACCATAAAACCAAGCAATAAATGCAAATTTTGTAACAAAATTTAATCGGGTACAGTACAAATATTTATAAATTATGCACAAAAACCCAGTTGTGTGATTTTCATAAAATAACTTTATTAAAAAATAGTAGCAATTGTTTCGCTAACACTGTGGCTTTTTCAGACTCCAATGTAAATCTAAGACAAACGGAATATATTCGTAATTCAACATTTAATAAATTATTACATTATTTACTATTTAGCTGTCTTTTAGTACCTATGAAACAGGCGTATATATCGTCTATATATTTTAATCACTTAAGGTTAATATATAACCCCTTTTCACATTTTCGTATTCTGTATATGTATAGGGTGGGCCATCTATCGGTTTAAATTTTAACCACCGGTTATTTCGAATCTGGCAATACTTAAATACTTATGTCATTCTATTCTGTCACAAAATTCAGTATATTATCTCTATTGAACGAAATGAATCGAATTACGCTTGAGCAACGTTGGGATTTATTGGAAATTTATTTCCAAAACAAAGACAATTGGTCGAAAATTGCACGAAAATGTCATACCAAATTTGGCCGTAGAGAAGGACCAACAGTGCCCGGTATACGCAAGTTCATTGCTAAAGTTCGTGAAACTGGTTGCATTGATGATGCGCCAAGACGTGAGCGTGCTCGTACAGTGCGTAAACCCGAAAATATCGAAGCTGTGGCTGAGAGTGTTTGTGAGAATCTATCAACATCAACTCGTCATTGTTCTCAAGAATTGAACATTTCACGCACCAGTTTACGTCGAATTTTGCGAAAAGATTTCGGTATGAGGCCTGACAAAGTTCAATTGGTTCAAGAGTTGAAGACCATTCGCTTCGTTTTCGCTTCGCTAGATGGGCCAACGAGAAAGTGCATTATGATGTCGATTTTGCCAAAAAAATTATCTTTTCGGATGAAGTTCATTTTCATCTTGGTGGGTACGTTAACAACACCCATTACGAGTGACTGTTTGGTGCGGCTTGTGGAGCGGAGGTATCATTGGCCCATATTTCTTTGAAAATGAGGACGGCGCAACCATTACGGTCAATGGAGACCCCTATCGTACCATGATAACCGATATTTTGTGCCCGCTCTTAATGGTATTGATGTGAACGATGTTTGGTTTCAACAGGATGGTGCAATTTGCCACACATCTCTTGCCACAATCGATTTATTGCATCAAACGTTTGATGACCGTTTAATTAGCCGAAATGGTGATGTCAATTGGCCGCCAAGAAGTTGCGATTTGACACCGTTGGACTATTTTCTGTGGGGCGCCGTTAAAGACAAGTGTTATGCCGACAAACTAGAGACAATTAAGTATTTGATCAACTTTCGTGATGCCATTACCGAGATACGACCCCATACACTCGATAAAGTGCTCGAAAATTGGTCCGATCAAATGGGGTACTGTGAGGCCAGTCGCGGCAGCCATATGAATGAAATAATATTCCATCTCTGACCGGAACAATTGTACTTCACAATAAAAAAATAAATTTTTCAAAATTTCAAACCGTTTTTGTTTTATTGCATTTTTAAATTTAAACTTTTAAATGGCCTACCCGTATTTCGACAACTAAGTTGTTATCATCAGCAGATAATTAAACAGTGTCGCACTAGGAAAACTACAGCAAAAACTCGCACGAAATAAATTCCGTACACAATCTGTACCGCCGAAAGCTAAAACGCACACTGTGTTAGTGTCTATAGTGTATCTATAATAGTATAGTAGCATAGTTAGTAGTATAAGTTAATCAACCACAGGCTCCATCAAAAATTACCTCGTCTATGTATGTGTACCAACATTGGAAATTCCTAGGCAACTGGTGATTATGGACTTTAGTTTCCAAATAATTCATAAAAATCTCTGCTAAAAACGGGGTAATGGGGTTATCAATGATTAGCTCGTTGATGGATGAATTAGCTTTATTATTAAATTGAAAATGATATTAAGAGAGGCGAACTAACGAAGCGTTTAAAATTTATTGTTTAATTACAGGATCCACTTTATTTATAACTAAAAGATCATCAACAATATTAATAACGTCTTTAGTCGGAATCTTGGGAAATAAATCTTGAATGTCAGAAAAAAATAATGTATTCTTGCTATTTAATTTGAGGCTTTTTAATTGTCGAACTAGTAGGCAATTGTTTATACTGTAGAGGGGAGTAAAATGACAATAATTAATTCTTATGTCGATCTGAAATTTTGAAATTTTAAATGATGGGGATATTCTTCTAATATCTTTCCATATAGAAGAAGAACTAATCATGAGCTTTCACAGGAAATAGGAGAGGACATAGCGAAAAAAATTGAACAGCAGAGAGCTAAATGGTCGGGACATGTACGGAGAGCGGGACCAAACGCAGTGTTCCATGAGGTTATGGAATGGAGTCTGAGAAAAGGAGGACAGGGAGACCGAGGAGTACGTGGAAGCGAGAAGTGGAGGAGGATTTGAGAGGGACCGGAACCAGTAACTAGAGGCAGAAAGTGGGGAATAGAGAACAACGTAGAGAAGTCTGTGAAAAGATATAGGCTGGAAAAGGGGGGTGATCTCCCCAACATAAAACAGATCTAGAGAACCGAAAGGTGGCTTAACTCCTTCAGGAGTGTTAATAATAATATCTTTCCAACAGAAAGTAAATACTATGTAAATGTTTCAGTCGTTATGACATTTCAAATAGTATTTATATCTTTATTAACTTGAATCCCAGTGTAAATATTATTTCTTAATATATTTACACCTCTTGTACATCGATAGCATAATACTAGATTATTGAATAAGTTTTGTCATTCGATAAGAGATGGAGTTTTTTTTAATAAAAACTGTACTCTTGGTTATGAATACGTGTAAAGTTTTTTCATTTTATATTTTCTCATTCGTATATCTCCAGGTGTTCAAAATTGACGCGACACAGTATTTTTTTACGATAGAATATTGTGCTGTGATAAAATTTTATTTTTGGAAGATATAGCATCAAAACAAATTCATGAATGATAATTAAAACTGTATAAGGAGGCTTCGCCTTCAATTAGAACAGTAGACAGATGGGTTGCTGATTTAAACGTTGTCGCACAAGTTTTGGAAACGATCCACATGAAAGACGTCCAAGAACTGCATCAGCACCAGAAATCGTACCAAAAATACAGGGTATGGTTTTGGAAGATCTTCGATCAACCGACAGAGATTGACTTGAAACCCTAGGCATCTCATTAGGCAGTGTGAGCAATATTTTGGCTGAAGCTTTGGGTTTCAGAAAACCGTGAGCAAAATGGGTGCCGCGTTCGTTAATAATGAAACAAAAACACATTGAATTCGATTTTCTCAGTAACATTTGAAGCGTTTTAGAAAGAATAAAAACGATTTTGTGCGTTGTTTCATCACTATGGATGAGATTTGGGTCTATCACCATGATCCTCAATCAAAATAAGAGGTTAAGAAGTGGTGTGAACCCGGTACTTTGCTCTGAAGTGAGCTAGGGTCCAGAAGTCGGCCAAGAAGGTGTTTGCATCAGTTTTTTGGGATGTAAAAGGAATTTTGTTCGTAGATTACCTCTAAACTGTTAATAAAACTTATATTACTATTGCAACCTATTGGATCGGCTGGATGTAAAAAAATTTTTGAAAAGAAACCTAATTTTATAATTTTCTTTTTTGGAAAGAAATTATTGTTGTTATTATTACATTGACTTTATTCCGTGTTAAATATACTGTATATGGCCTATTCCAATCACTAAAAATTGCTTTTAACTCAAACAAAATAAACCAATGAATTCAATAAGTAAATTCAATTTTAACTTGTTTATATTATTGATTTCCATTCGCCGTTCAGCAGTGGTTTTTGAATTATCCATCGTCCTCTTCGAGGTTTCCAAAACGGACAAATAACGTAGCACCTAGACGGCGCGTAGAAATAAAACTTCTCTGGATGTTCGTCATCGTTTATTTTCGAAATTCTTTTCTTCATCGAAACACAATTTTCGACAGGAGGAAGTCCGTTTTCGAAGATTTTTTTCACGTATATACGTAATATTAAATAGATTCTGTATTCTCCCAGGTGAGACTGGAGAAGCAGTAAGCAGGCGCAGCAGGTACCGGCTGTCCAGGGCTAAACGCAGTACACACGCAGCTACCCCAGTTTGCGCTCCGTCGAGACGCTTGTGATCAAGACAGCTTCGCAACAGGTAGCTAAAAGTTTAACTTCAGTGCATGTGCGCGACATATAACAGTCGTATAAATTTTGCTGCTTGCACCTTTGCGAACACGCATTTCGGGAGATTTCCGAAAATTTTCTCTTAATTCATCTTTTGTATTGCATCGCGATTAAATAATTTGGAAAATTTTTGCTTCGAATTTCCCGCCGTTTCTTTTTTAAAAAAAAAATAAACTCCGACGAAGAAAGTATTTTGTTTATAAGACGAAAAGAGAACGAGGTAAGTAGAAATCAAGACAGATTTTTATTAAAATTTTCTTTTGTATGGGGGACAAGTGGGGGACAGCAAATATATTTTCTGTATATTCTGTGATTTTACAAAAAAAATTTTTTGAATTTTTAAAGGATTTATTTAAATAAAAATATACATCTAAATATAATCTTATAAATTATTAAATTTAAATATTAAATATACATTAAAAATATATTATTTAGCAATTATTTATATTAGTCTTTTTAAATTAAATCAAAAAAAATCAAAAAATTATAAAATAGAAGTTATTCATAAAGTGATACTTTCAAAACTGATATTTTTATTAATTAATATTTTTATTAATTTATTTTTAAACAATTAATAAAAGACTGAAGTGAAATGATTTAAAAATTTTCGAGATTTTAAAATTTATTAGATGGAAATTAAAAATAATTTTATATCTGATTCGGTGTTTAACTTATTGACTATGGCAGACATTTTCATTTTACTTTAGCACTTGAAGTATAACAGATAACCAACAGAAGGGAATGAAACCCTGTAATAAAGTTCATTTTTATGATATGCACATTGTGTTGCCTTTTTCTTTTTCAATAAAAATTTTTGCCCCTCAGAAATGATTGCATGAAAACCTTTTAACCGATGATCTCAACGAATTGGAACCAAGTAAAAAATATGTAAGACTTCTATCTATTATGAATGCCTTTTATATTTCACCCGTTAAGATGAGATTTATTTTAGGATATTAACCTCAGTTTGTTTAACTAAATATCTTCTTTTATTCTAAAATATTCATGAATAGGAAGCACTATTTATGCTTTCGGTTTTTACGCAATACACTTTTCTTTTGACAGAAATTCCCTAGAGAAGTTGAAACCATTGTTAAACTATTATCATTTATATATTTTTAAAAAACTTTTATAAAAAAATTCATTAACTAAAAATGTGTAAAATATGTAATATGTAAAAGACAAAAATAAATAATTTGATAAGGAAGGGGAGTTTCGTTTTAAAGAAATACCTTCGTTCTGAAAAAAAATCTCATTAAATCGGAGTTTTAAAACGCACTTACTTAAAAGCTTATGTGAAAAAATTCAAAAGTAAAAGGCAATTTCATATTTATTTATACAAAGTTTAATAAAACAAACAGTAAAGAAATATCTATGCAAGATATGTAGTAAGAATTATTTTGTCAATTTTGTAACAAAGATCGGTCGGAAATTCTTTTTTGAATAAATTTATTAAA
This sequence comes from Dermolepida albohirtum, assembly GCA_031893035.1. NCBI lineage: Eukaryota > Metazoa > Arthropoda > Insecta > Coleoptera > Scarabaeidae > Dermolepida > Dermolepida albohirtum. The sequence goes on along the minus strand of JAVIWB010003245.1, from coordinate 143,807 downwards.
AAATGTTTTTGAAGAAGAAACTCGCGTTCACCCAATGAAGCAAAAAGATTGTTTGAAACATTTTCTTGAAATTGTAGTGCTGATTTAATGGTTTTGACACCTTGATTTACATCATCGTTTTTAGGTCTTAGAGGAATTGCTTATTTCTTTCATTGTCGTCTTCATCTTCGAGCTAAAATAAAAAAGTTTTTAAGAGAAGTTTTGTGAGATTTAAGAGAATAAAAATACTCTCAGAATGAAGAAAAAAAGATTAAACACATTTTGTAAGCAAAATCGTTTTTAGGACCTTAGAAAATATCATCACGTGAACGTCAATAAGGCATAGTAACTTTTTAAAAATACCAATAATAACACACATACACGGTTTTGGATCTAAGCAACCAAAAGCTGTTTCTAAGGTTATTTGGGGCGCTGAATCCGAATCTGCACTCCGTTTTTTGATATTGGTTCTAGTTTTCGAGATATTAAATAAACACATTTTTTACAATTTTTGACAATTAATCTCCATTTTATTCATTAAAAAGTGTTAAATTAGAAATGAAGAGCAGTCGAACTGAGTTGCTTGTACTGTTTGGAATCGGTTTCACGCATTAAAGTCCAACAGCAGTCGCTCATCATGCGCTCGTCCTAAAATCCTTGGTATCGATTTTCGATTTTCGCCAAATCTTGGTGTAGTCGCTCTCCTTGCTCGTCGCTTGTATCACCCAAGTTTTCAGGAAAAAATTCGAGATGGGCATGCAGAAAATGTATTTTGAGAGACGTTCGAGCTCCAATCTTGCAATAATTTTGCAACAAACTGTCGATTTTCTTCTTGAAATCCGGGGATTTGCGGTTACCGAGAAAGTTGTGAACAACATCTTGAAATGATACCCATGCTGCTGCTTCATTGGGCGTTAAACATTTTGTAAAGTTTCTGACGGCCATTAATTTTCGAATATCAGGTCCGATAAATATTCCCTCTTTGATTTTGGCGTAGGACAATGTTTTTCCTCCATGTTAAAATCGCTTCCACTGTTCGTCGGTGATGAACTACAAGTTTCCATGGAATTTGCACTCGTACCTGGACAAATTGGCAAAGGATCATTGCTCGCACGGGGAACTGGCTTAGACACTGATGATACTTCAGGATATTTATATTTTGCTAGTTTTTTTGCATTTAGACCGACGACATTTATCAAGTAAAAGTAACAATCATCTACATAATTTTTCGGCTCTCTCCATAACATTGGCAATGAAAATGAAAAACATACTTTTTTACCGCGTGACCACTTGTATAATATTGTGCTACACGCGTTACAAAACAATTTCGGTACCCACGGCTTGTGAGTGTTTGATACAGAGAAACCAAAATAATAAAAATATGCATTTCTGGTCACATTAGTAATAACTTTGCCACTTTCTCTGATCATATAACATCCGCAAGCATAACAAAAACACTTTGAGTTAACTTTACAATTCTGTCTTTGCATTTGCACACGTTTTGGATTCAAAAAAAACTTTAAAAATACAAATTAAATAATGTTTCTAGCGACGTCAACAGCTGACTGTCATGATAGCGCAGTGCTGCCAACATGCGCGAACTCACAAAGTAGAACCAATTTTGAAAAACGAAACCCGGATTTGAATTCAGCACCTCGAATAACGTCAAGATTTGTTCTCATCTGCTCTGATCCAAAAGTTGACCGGAATTTGTAAACTTGTGTAATCTGGTACGTAGACTTCTGCGGTCGTGGTCCATACTATCTTCTTCTGGGCTTCCGGGCTAGACGTCTGTCGCAGTGAAACCGTTTCAGTGCGACAGTAGCAGTAGTTGAGCCTTGAAGATGCCCCATACGAGTGGGTACGAAACGTCGGCAGTTATACCAGTGACGCGGTTCCAGCCACGGAAGCCCAGAAGAAGACAATACCAATAATAACTTTTCAAAAACACTAACTATGACAGATATGCATCTCTTTGAAAAATTGAGACTTTGGTTAAAAGATAAAAGTTTGTCCTCCATACAAAAATTCGACATTTTTTTAAAGTGTAATAGAAAGAAACAAAGAAATACGTACACAAGATATGTAATAAAAATTATTTTGACGATTTTTTCAACACAAAATAGTCGGAAATTTTTTTTTGAATCAATCTATTATAAAATGTTTTGTTTCCGAAAAAAGATTTACATTTACCCAATGAAGCAAAAATATTGTTTGAAATATTTTCTTGAAACTGTAGTGCTGATTTAATGGTTTTGACACCTTGATTTACATCATCGTTTTTAGGTTATAGAGGAATTGCCTTATTTCTTTCATCGTCGTCTTCATGTGCGTGCCAAAATAAAAAAGTTTTGAATTTAGCCCTGCGGGTAGGTAAAATATTAATTCTGAACTAGCAAAATACAAACTCACTATTTTTTTATGGTAAAGTTATTCAAACTATAGAGATAATTTACACATTAAAAAGTCAGATTTTGACACAACTCCTCAAGTGTTTTTATTCTCTTAGAATAAAGTGAAAAAGGTTAAACACATTTTGTAATCAAAATTGTTTTTGGATCTTAGAAAATGCCATCAGTTTTCAAAAAATACCAATTTTTGTGATACTTCGAGAAAAGATAGTACGAGGGTGGTCCCAGAAGTACCCAACCCAACAAAGAAAACACAAAAATTTTGGAACGAAATATATTTATTGTTCAACATAATCTCCTTTCAGCTCTATACACTTTTCCCAGCGATGTTCAATAAGTTCGATACCCTTTTTATAATAAGAACTGTCTTGCTCCTCAAAATAGCCATTAACTGTCGACATTACTTCTTCATCGTTGGAAAATCTTTGATCGCTGAGCCATTTTTTTCAAGTTTGGGAACAGAAAATAATCTGAGGGGGCTAAATCTAGCGAATAGGGTGCATGAGGTAGCAATTCAAACTTTAATTCATTAATTTTGGCCATTGCAATAATGGATTTGTGAGCTGGTGCATTGTCTTGATGAAACTACACTTTCTTCTTAGCCAAATGAGGCCGTTTTTGCTTGATTTCTTCTCTTAAACGTTGCAATAAGTTCGAATACTCGCCATTGATAATTTTTCTTTTTTCAAGATAGTCAATGAAAATTATTCCACTGCCATGACCTTTGCTGCAGATGAAACGGTCTTCGCCTTCTTTGGAGCCGGTTCTCCCTTTTGAGTCTATTGTGTTGATTATTCTTTTGCCTCGGGTGCGAAGTGATGGATGTTTCATCCATAGTTATGAAACGGCACAAAAATTCTGCTTTGTTGCTGTGAAACTTCGCTAAACACTCAATTGAAACATCTTCGTGACACTGTTTTTGCTCGAATGTAAACAAACGCGGTACCCATCTTGCACACAGCCTTCTCATGTTCAAATTTTCCGATAATATGCGATGTACCACACTTTTTGAAATTCATACTATGTCTGCTAGCTCGCGCATTTTCAGTCGACGATCACCCAATACTGCGATGCTCGTCTTGGCAGCTCGTACCGCCTCGTTTAAACTCTGCTATCCAATATTTCACTTTTGTAAACGAAGAAGCAGACTCACCCAGAGTAGAATCCAGCCAAAACGCACACAGTGTGCGTTTTGGCTTTCGGCGGTACGGTTCGTGTGCGGAATTTTTTTTTCGTACAGGTATTTTGCCGTAGTTTTCCAGGTGCGACACTGTCTAATTATCTGCTGATGATGACAACTTAGTTGTGGAAATACGTATACAGAATACAAAAATTAATGTGGAAAGGGGTTATATATCAACCTTCGGTGATTATACGACCATGTTTAAATTCAATTTTTTCTATTGTAAAAAAATATTGCGACACGCCAATTTCGAACACCTGTAAATATACAAATAAGAAAATATAAGATGAGAAAACTTCACACATGTTCTCAAAAAAGTAGTACGATTTTTAGTAAAATAAAACGACGAACCTAGAGCGCCATCTCTTATTGAACGACAAAACTTATTGAACAACCTAGTACACCTTCAGATAATGTCATTATTTAGTGAATTAGTCAAATCACTCCGATATCGAGAATACATTGAACTCTCTTGGTATACTGTCTTGCCCTATAGTCGCCGGTATAAGATAGAAATCCTTAAATCCCCGGTCGAAAAAATTAAACTCTTCACAAAAAAGTTCAACTGTTTTTTTCTTTTTATTAAATATTCTCCGTTTAAGGCGATATTCAAACGTTATAGATATTTTAAAAATAAGTTTTATATCTACTCAATACAGTTTTTCTGTTAAAAAGAGACAAATGTAGGATGGTGGGGTGTTACAATTCATAGATCGTTTGCGTGTCAAGCGTTCTTGGAATATTTTCAAGTAATCTTTGATAATTGGTACTTAGAATTCTTGATTAAGGATCATGGTGTTAGGCTCAAGTGTGTTTTTATTCCATTGTTAACGAATGCAACACCCATTTTGCACACAGCTTTCTGAAACCCAAAACTTCAACCAAAATATTGCTCATACTTCCTAATGAGATGCCTAGGGCTACTACTAAATTTCTCTCACTTAAGCGACGATCTTTCCATACCATACGATTTCTGGCTTTAATGCACTTTTTGGACATCCTTCATGTGTATCGTCTTCAAGGCTTGTATGACCACGGTAAATCCAGTAACCCATGTTTCTATTGTTCTAATTGAAGGTGAAGAGTCCTTATATACTTTTAACAATCGCTGATGAGTATGTTTTGATGCTACGCCTTCCAAAAATAAGAATTTTATCACTGCACGATATTCAATTGTCTTCATTGTTAAAAAGTACTGGGACACGTCAAATTTGAACACCTGTCAATATACGAATGAGAAATTATAAAATTTCACACGTGTTCATAAAAAAGCAGTACAACTTTTAGAAAAATGATGAACCAAGTAGCGCCATCTCTTATCGAATAACAAAGCTTATTGAACAACCTGGTACTAGGCGTTTTTGATATAATTTGTACTTAATTCTGTTAGTTATTGATTTAGAACAATAATATTGTTATTATATTAATCTTTGTACGTTTCTGTTAATGTATTGGGTTGGCAACTAAGTACTTTCGGTTTTGTAGTATAAAATAAAACACTTTTTTTTAAACAAAGAATAGTTTTTAATCAATTATATATTTTCCATTTTGCTCAATGACCTTTTGCCATCTTTCTTTTAGCTGCATGATTCCGCGCTCATAAAATTTCTGGTCATCAGCAAAAAAGTGAACCAGATGCGAGTGAAGGTCATCGTCATTTGTGAAAGTTTTACCATTCAAAGAATTCTGCAAACTTCGAAATAAATGGTAATCAGATGGTGCTAGATCAGGGCTGTATGGGGGATGTGGCATCACTTCCCAGCCAAGCTCCAATTGTTTCCCACGAGTTGTCAAAGATGTGTGAGGCCTTGCCTTATCTTGGTAGAAAACTACACCTATCCGATTTGATAATTCTGGCCGTTTTTCTTTGATTGCTTCATCCAGTTTTATTAATTGTTGACAGTAAACATCAGAATTGATCGTTTGGTTCCTTGGAAGCAGCTCAAAAAACACAACACCTTTGTAATCCCACCAAACTGACAGTATGATCTTTTTTGGATGCAATTCAGCTTTCGATGTGGTTTGAGCTGGTTTATCGTGTTTGCTCCATGATCGTTTTCGAACTATGTTACTGTACAGGATCCATTTTTCATCACCAGTGATGATTCTTTTTAAGAAAGGGTCGGTTTCATTTCCTCTAAGGTGCATATCGCAAAAGTTGATTCTTTGTGTTAAATTAATTTCTTTCAATTCGTGAGGTACCCAAATATCAAGCTTCTTAACTAGCCTAAAACATTTTAAATGTTTTTCAATTGTTGTATGCGATACATGTAGCCTCTCCGCAACGTCTCGAATAGTTATATGACGATCCTTTTCAATTATGACTTTGATTTGGTCATCATCAACTTCAGTAGGCCGACCAGAACGTTGCTCATCTTTGAGGGGAAAATCTCCAGAACGGAATTTTTTATACCAATTCTGACACGTGCGCTCTGTTAAGCAATTAGCACCATAAACTTCACATATCCTTTTGTGAGCCGCAGCAGCTTTCTTTCCTTTACGGAAATAAAATAGTAAAATATGTCGAAAATGTTCGTTTCTGCACTCCATTTAAAATTAACCCACAACTAATAGCTTTAATGAAAATCACACACTACTTGCTTCTGAAGTTACGTCAATGTGACTAGTATCACGCGACAAACGGTAAAGTACAGCACTAATATACATACGTTATATAAAAAATAAAGCAACGCTCTCTATCAGTAAAAACCGAAAGTACTTAGTTGCCAACCCAATAGTTTAGGAAGATTTGATCCGCCCTTTATTTCGTTACTTTTTAATTTTAATACACAATATTCACAACGAATAATTTACATTTTATATTCGCGTCGGAACGCCAAGCGAACTAAAAAAATTCCCTCCAAATTACTTCGACCAAAAATTGTAATTTCTACTCGGGAAAGTATAGACGACTTACTCACTTACCTACTTAATTTAATTAAGGACTGATCGAGAGTACTTACTCTCAGTAATACCCTGATAATGTAAGGGAGCCGGAGAATATTAAAACCGCATAAAAAGAACTTTCGGTGTGCGGGCGACTTTCGAAAATACGGTTCGAAACTGACAAGCATCGTTGTCGTCGTTCCCGATAGATTCTCTTTCATCAAAGATAATCTTCCGAGAGCAACTCGCTAACCGAATACATTAATTGACTCATAAATATTATTGCAGCCGATCCTGTGGACTTAATGAGTTCGCCTGTTAATAATTTTGAAATAGGTCGAGTCATTGTTTATACAACAAGAACAACAACAAGGTACGATATTGATTTTACCTGTTAATTATTTATGCATATGTAGAACGCGGTCGGGCGGCCTCATGTGTCTGACAATGCTTTGATTTTCACATGCATCTAATATTAATTGAAATTGGTTTGTTTATAAAAGGGGTACGGTAACAAGATGTCTCGATCTTGTGTTAGTACTTTATGATAAAAGCTTTGTCTACTTATCAAATCAAAATTCTTGACTACCGTATGTATCACACCTATTAGAAAATTTTAAAACCTCCGAACTCTTTGCAAAATAAACAGTCCGACGCAGAGAAAACTTTTTTAAAATGAAAACAAAAGCTTACTATTTTGGTAAAATTCATTAATTTTAATCAAAATAATCGCCTTTGGCTTCAATACAACGTTTCGCACGGTCAATTAACATACCGAATGAATTTTTAAGTTCATCTTTAGAGATGTCCTTTAAGATGGCTGTTGATGCCTTTTTAATGGTTTCGACATCGGTATAACGCTGTCCTATCACAGGGCAAATGTAGTTTGGAGAATAGATAGAAATTACAGGGGGCCAAATTCGGTGAATAAGGCGAATGGTTGATGGTTAAAATGCCATTTGTAGTTAGAAAATCAGTGATAAGCAACGAGCGATGAGATGGTGCATTATCACGTAACAAACGCCAGCTACTATTTTCACGATATTTAGGGCGCACACGACGAATACGCGCCAAAAGACGCTTCATAACACCATGATAATATACAGCATTGCCTGTTTGACTAGTTGATAAAAACTCTTTGTACATTATGGCTTTCGAATCACAAAAACAAATCAATATTGTCTTCACTTTTGACTTCTCCAAATGGCTTTTTTTTGGTCTTTCTTCGCTTGGATGCTTCTATTCAGAGTTTCGACGCTCGGTCTCTGGATTATATTGAAAACACCGCATCTCATCGTCCGTTACAATAGAATACCTGAAGTTTTCGTCCTTTTTCGAGTCGTTAATCAAGTCTATACAATATTGAATTCAGTTAGCTTGTGTAGTACAAACCTTGCACAAATCTTTTTCAGTCCCAAATGCTGTGTCAAAATGCGGTGAATTGAATCTTTGGAAATATAATACAAAAAATATATTGCTTTTTCCAAATACGAGGGTGGTCCCATAAGTACCCCGCCTGACCTAGAGATGGTGGTAGTTGTTTGAAAAATATCATTGTATTAGAAAGTACACAATCTACAAAGCATATGTTTGAAGACGCCACGTTGTTTAGTATTTGTTTTGCAGCCATCAATAGTGAACGTTTTCAGTGAATTTGTAAAAATGGAGAAAATTGGTCATCGTTACGTGATATAATACTTTTATTTGAAAGGTCTCAGCCCAATCGATATAAAAGTCGAACTTGGTTCTGGGTGAGTCTGCTCCCTTGTTTACAACAGCGAAATATTGGATAGCAGAGTTTAAACGAGGCCGTACGAGCTGCCAAGACGAGCATCATAATGGTCGATCAAATGAGGTGACGACTCCAGAAATGGCGAAGAAAATCCACAAAGCGGTACTGGATGATCGTCGACTGAAAGTGCGCGACCTGGCAGACATAGTAGGCATTTCAAAAAGTGCGGTATATCGCATATTATCTGAAAATTTGGACATGAGAAAGCTGTGTGCAGGATGGGTGCCGCGTTTGCTCACACTCGAGCAAAAACAGTGTCGTGAAGATGTTTCAATTGAGTGTTTAGCGAAGTTTCACAGCAACAAGGCAAAATTTTTGCGCCGTTTCATAACCATGGATGAAACATGGGTCCATCACTTCACACCCAAGACAAAAGAACAATCAAAACAATGGACTCAAAAGGGAGAACTGGCTCCAAAGAAGGCGAAGACCGTTTCATCTGCAGGCGAGGTATCTTTAAAAAGGAAAAACCATCAGCAGCGAGTATTATGTGAATTTATTGCAACGTTTGAGCGAAGAAATCAAGCAAAAACGGCCGCATTTGGCAAAGAAGAAAGTGTCGTTTCATCCAGACAATGCACCAGCTCACAAATCCGTTATTACAATGGCCAAAATTAATGAATTAAAGTTTGAGTAGCTACCTCATGCACCCTATTCGCCAGATTTACCCCCTCGGATTATTTTCTATTCCCAAACTTGAAAAAAATGGCTCAGTGGTTAAAGATTTTCCAACGATGAAGAAGTGATATCTGCAGTTAATGTCTCTTTTGAGGAGCAAGACAGTTCTTATTATAAAAAGGGTATGGAACTTATTGAACATCGCTGGGAAAAGTGTATAGAGCTTCAAGGAGATTATGTTGAAAAATAAATATATTTCTTTCCAAAATTTTTCTGTTTGCTTTTTTGGGTTGGGTACATCTAGGACCACCCTCGTATATATCAAAAGAGTCCCACATAATTATCGAAAAACAAGTGGATGGAGAGAGAATGCAGTAGCATTGAATTTTTTTGTTATCAGGTCGAAAATGTAAACAAACTCGTGTACTATTTGAATTACACACTATGCACACTATTGTTCGTTCATTTTTTTGATGAAACGCAAACATTCTAGTTTGATATTGCTACGGCTCGCCCTAAAAATATCAAGCAACAATTGCGATTTAGATCGTAAAACTTTTTGTGGTAATTACTGTACATAGCATTAAAGTTTTAGAAAAAAAATTCTAGTACTATCGAAGTACCGTCCCTATGATAATTTTCTTATTTAATTATTCATTTGTTTATTCATTTTTAAAGTACTATTTAGTATTTTATTCATAGCGTCGTAGTATGACTTTAAAAATATTACTAAGTAAGTAAATAATAATTAATATTATTATTTGCTATTATTAAATTGCTTCGCACGTTGTAAAGTAATCAAGTTTCTTTATGAAGCTTACAACCATAAAAAAGCTTTAAAGACATATACTTATACGGTTGTTAAAAATACAACGAAGATGTTTACGATGCTAATTTTCTTCGACGTACATTATAATTTCTCAAACTACAGGTACCATAACTTTCCTTCTCAACTGAGTTCGTGTTTCAGGGGAAGATTAATGCGTGCGAGCTGCCAGTAATGAATGTATTGTAGAATTTAGTTCGAGCAAAAACAGGACAAATGTCTTGCTTATCGATGTTTCGAGGAATATATGACTTGGTGATTAATCGTCGTGTGTTATGTGTAAAGACCTTTTTTTGACGAAACGTTCTGTCTTACAGATTTCCAAGTCGAGTTTTTTTGACTTGAATGTTAAGCATATGTAGCAGCTGGTAACCGAATTAATCCAATTTGTAACGTTGGTAGCTTTTTCGAAAATTTAATGAAATAAAAATCTTGGGTAAAATTTATTTTATTTAATATTACGTCAGCTATTTCTTAACTTAAATGATTGCCTGAATTTTTTGCTATAACCTGGACTCTTTTTACTTTTATTTTTTTAATCTGCGGCTTGAAATTCGTTTTCATTTACTACACTTTTGGATTTTGGTTCGTGTGTATCGTCTCTTGTTTCTATGCCGTTGTCTATTATTAAATCGTATCTGTTGCTACTTAGGAGTTTGTCGAAACATTCTGTCTTTTGTTATCACCTTTCGTTTTTTATCTTCTACATATTTTATATACAAAGGGTACTAGGAAAGTTTTGCAATATGACGCAGCAATGAATCGTAGGACGCTGCTTGTTGCTGCATGTTGAGACATGTTCATACGTGCATAGTAGCCGCCGCGCCATGTCAATGGGGTCAGTTATTCATTAGCAATGAGAGTGTAAAGTATTTGCGATAGCATCGTGGTCACGAAATGAGATAAGGGAAGTTTTGCGTTATAATTTCGTGCGTAGTTTAAACATAGACCAGTGCTTCGAAGAAATGACTCTCGCACTAGGTGATGTTTATTCACATCGCACAACAATATTCAGGTGGTATAGAGAATTTTAAATGGGAAATTTAACTGTGGAGGATGCTGAGAGGCCGGGAAGGGCACAAACCTCAGTTTTGGAAGAAAACGATACTACTGTGAGGAAAATGCTTGGCGAGGACAGGCGTGTGACATACCAACAACTTCAGGCCTAAATACACCAGCAATTCGTTCTCTTCTGCATGATCATTTGCACGTGAAAAAACTTTGTTCTCTCTGGGTGTCGCATCGACTGACTGAAGAGCAGATGATACGACGCGTGACTTGGTGCTGGGAGATGCTAAAAAAGTTTAATAAGGGACAACCTCGGTACGTGAACAACATCGCGACAGGTGACGAGACTTGGCTGTACTATTACGATGTGCCGACCACAGCTCAAAACAAAGTTTGGGTCTTTGATGATGAGGACACACCCGTAGTTGTCAGAAAATCCCGATCTATAAAGAAGAAAATGATAGCAGTATTTTTCAAATTGAGTGGAATTGTGGAACGCGTCGTTTTGGACACATAGAAGACAGTCACAGCTAAGTGGTATACCGAACAGTGCCTGCCTAAAGTCATTGATTCTATGAAGAACCTGCGGCCAAAATCAAGAATGGACACCTGGTTCTCCATCACGATAAAGCTCCAGCTCACCGCGCCAAATTCTCCACCGAATATTTGACAGGATTGAAACTTCTCGAGCACCCTCCCTACAGTCCAGATCTTGCTCCCTGCGACTTTGCACTGTTCCTGAATGTGAAAATGAAGTTGCAAGGGAGGCGGTTTTCCAGTGTCGAGGACCTGCTGCGGGCTTGGGACAACGAGTGTGCTTTACTCCCTAGTGAAACTTGGCAGAACTGGTTTAAAGATAGGTTTCGGAGGATGGAGAGGCATATTGAGTGTAGAGGAAATTACTTTAAAAAAATTAAATAAACAAAGCTGTATTGCAAAACTTTCTTAGTACCCTTTGTATACCAGTTTTATAAAATAATTTCACGTTCTATTTACTTGTTATTTTATATTCTTTCTCTAAAATTTTCCAGATTCGTTTTTTTTGATTTTTTGACTACTTCTTTGGTCTTTAGTTTATGTTTTATTATATTGTTCATATCTTTGTTGTGATATGCCTTTTATCTATTCTTTTCCACAACTTCTCATAACGATTGTTGTGCTTCGTTTTTTATATATTCTGCCTATAACCTTTTTTCCTTTTAATTTCCTCTTTAAATTTTTAATTCATTCCATCAATCTGTTTGTTTAAACTCGTTCGTCTCAATGTCTTGTACATTTCTTTGGCAGCTCCAGTTAAGATATTTTTGAATTTTTCTAGTGTTTTTGTTTCTTTGACAAGTTCTTTGGCCTTTAGTCTATATTTTTTTTATTCTTCATATCGTTGTTGTGTTATGTATTTCAGACATTCTTCCTGTAACTTCTCATATCGACTGTTGTGCATCGTCTTTTATATTTTCTTTCCATAAACTTTCTTCTTTTTAATCCATCAAGCTATCTGTTTCCACCTTTTCCTTTAAGTAGCCTACGCACTTTTTTCGTAGCTTCAGTTAAGATATTTTTGAATTTTTCTTGTCCTTTTTGCTTCTTTGACAATTCCTTTAGTCTTTAGTCCTTCTTTTTTATATTGTTCATATCTTTGTTGTGTTATGTTTTTATATATTCTTTTTCATAACTTCTCATAGCGACTGTTGTGTTTCTTCTTTTATAGGTTCTTTCTATAACCATTTCTTCCTTTTGACCTCTTTCTTAAAGAGGTCCAATTACACCACCTGACCATAATGCACACCAAACAGTAACTCGTTTAGGATGCATAGGTTTCTCATGAATTATTCGTGGATTTTCCTCACCCCAGATACGGCAATTTTGTTTCTTAACATAGCCACCAAGTTCAAAATGTGCCTTATCGGAAAACATTATTTTTTGAGAAAAATCGGCTGCTTGTTCATTGATGAAATTGACAAATGAACGACGTTTTAAATGATCTAATGTGAGTTCCTGTGTTCTTTGAACCTTATATGCCTTCAGAGTTAAAACATGTGTAAAATACGCCATGTTGTTGATCCACTAAGTCCAAGTTGTTGTGAACGTCGTCTAATGGACATTTCAGGATGTTCAGCAACACTTTCACGAACCAAACCAACATTTTCTTGTGAACGACCACTACGACTGTTTTTCACTTTTTTGATTTTCCACGAAACCGGTCTCTTGAAATTTTTAATAATTCGACCAATACTGCTTTCAGATGGACTATTATATAAACCATAAAATTCACGTAATTTTCTAAAAACTCTTTTCACAGAACGCTGGTTTTCATAAAATAATTCAACAATTTGAACGCGTTGTACTGTATACGAAGCCATTTTTATAAATGTCATACATCACACTTTTTAAATGCCCACATGCCCAGACAAGTTCAGTGCGCCATCTATATTTTATTTATTCTTAAAAAGATCGCGCAATTTGAAACACCCTTTATTTTTGAATTTCTCTCGTCTTTCTCGTTTCTTCAACTACTCCTTCGGCCTTTAGTCTTTCTTTTTTTGTATTGTTCATGTCTTTGTTGTGCCATGCCTTGATATATTCTTTTCCATAACTTCTCATAACGACAGTTGTATTACGTCTTTTATGTATTCCTTCCATAACCTTTGTTTGCTTCTCTGACAACTTCTTTCGCCTTCAGTCTTCCTCTTACTATTTTGTTCATAACTTTGTTGTGCCATGTCTTTCATATGTTCTTTTCCACAACCTTTTCTTCCTTTTAACCTCTTGCTTAACCTTTTTATTCCATCAAGCTGTCTACTTCTACTTTTTTCTCGAAATATTCTGCACGCTTCTTTCGCAGTTTCAGTTCAGGTAGTTTTTAATTTTTCTTGTACTTTTTGCTTCTTTAACTACTTCCTTGGCTTGCAGTGTTTGTTCGTTTATTGTTCATATATTTACTGTCCTATATTTGTTGTGTTATGTCTCTTATATATTCTTTTCCATAACTTCCCATAACGACTGTTATGTTTCGTCTTTTATACATTCTTTCCATAACCTTTTCCTATTTTTAACCTCCTCCGTAAATTTTTTATTCCATCAAGCTGTACCTTTTCATCTACATATACAGCACACTTCTTTCTCGGCTCTTCAGTTAGGACATTTTGGAATTTCTCTTGTCCTTTTGGCTTCTTCGGCCACTTCTTTGGTCTTTAATCTTCATTTTTTATATTGTTCATAACTCTGTTGTTTTATGTTCTTTGTATATTCATTTCATAACTCTTCGTAACGAGCATTGTAAATAAAAGTTCGTGAACAAGAATTATTTATAAATCCGTCTCGTTTTCGAGAAGACACGTAATAGCTGTTTTCGTTACGCGAGTGTCATTTTTAGCAGGCTTTTTTCCGAGGATTGTTACTTTTTTTTGTGGAAGGGCTTTGCAGTATGTCGCGTCAGTAAATAACGATTGTAATTCAATGGCGTGTATTTGCGCGTGGGAGAGCTTTTTTCAGTTACACATCCTTAGTACATACAAGCACGCCAAATCTTGTCAAATTCCTTTTATTCATTCTACTGAGATGTCAATTGTTTTTTTATAAGCCATTGACGTAGACGAAGTTTTTAATTAGACTCTTATTGAGTGGAGAATAAAATTGTTTTGCACGAAGGTGATGAAAATTATATTTTATTGTTTGATAATTACTTTCGAATCTCTATATTGTGTTATTTCACATATTCGATAGTGGATTAAGGCATAAACAGACTACAGAGCACTAAGAGAACTTCTCTGAAATATGTTTTTAGTTATATGGCTCGTAAACTTCCGCGGTCGTTGCCCATACTTTCTTCATCTTGGCTTCCGAGCTGAAACCGCGTCTTCGACAATTTTGGTATCGATGTTTCGTCGCCACTTATATGGGATATCTTCAAGTCTTAACAATCATTCTGAGACTATTTCAGGGCGACTGTTAAGGCCTGAAAGTGTCTCATGCAAGTGATAACGAAGCGTTGGTACAAAAATTGTCGAAGACGCGGCTCCAGCTCGAAAGCTAAAATGAAGATCCCTTTATTAATTTTAATTCCATCTATTATTATGAGATTTTGTGTTGTTAGATAAATTGAGGTTCTCCAGGATTGAATAGATGTGTATAGAAAATGTCGTATATGTGTATCTATTTTATAAATTTCTAGTAATTTTATTGGCCAACTGTGTGGTATGGAATCAAATGCTTTCTTATGAAGTACATATGTAACATGTAATTAAATCTCTCTGTTTGTGTCATGATCAAGCACACTGTATTTTAAGATTCTTTACAGTTTCTTGCTCCTTTTTCTCCTTTGCGAATAGTGCGTTTTGTGTTAGATGATTGTCTATCTTTTATGTTATCATAGCAGTTAGTATTTTATACATGGATAAGCATGTGATTGTTCGGTAGTTGCTGGATTGCTCGTATATTGATTATTGATTGGTGAAAAAGATGTTTTTATGTACCAGGTATACCGGAAAGTCATTACCTGTTTTTTCGTAAAAAAAGTATTGGCCATTTAATTCTACACAACTTGCTTATCTTTCAGTTAATTTCTGGATGGCATCCCAAAAAAAAACTGTTTGTCTTCTGAGCAAAACCATTCATCGAGCCATTTTCTAACTTCTTCGAAATTGGCGAAGTGCTGCTCTGCAAACGCGTGTCTCATTGATGCGAAAAGGTGATAGTTGGACGGGGCAAGGTCTGGAGAGTACGGCGGATGCGAAATTATTTGACATCCAAGTGCTTTCAACGCTTCGTTGACCGGTTTTGCTGTATGAGACGGCACGTTATCGTGCTGTAAAATCACTTCACCGTATCTTCGGGCCCATTTTGGACGTTTTTCTATCAATGCATGGTTCAAATTGATAATTTGTTGTCAGTAGCGATCAGTATTAATTGTTTCGGCAGGTTTCAACAGTTCATAAGACACCACGCCACTCTGGTTCCACCAAATACAGAGCATTGTCTTGTGACTAAAACGGTTCCGCCAGGTGATAACCATGGTTTTTTGCGCTTAGAGTTTTCGAAATAAATTCATTTTTCATCACCCGTCACTATTAGATGCAGAAATGACTTCCGATCATACCTTTGAAGCAGCATTTCACAGAAGATTTTTCGATTTTCCTTTTGCCTATCACTCAATTGATGTGACATCCATTTTCCCATCTTTTGGATTTTTCCCATTGCTCGTAATCGGTCACTAATCATTTTTTAAGTCACATTGAACGCTTCCGCCAATTGTTGTTGAGTTTGGGTTGGGTCTTCGTCTAATAACTCCTGCAGTTTCGCATCTTAAAATTTTTTCGGTCTACCAGAATGTTCTTTAAGGTAATTTTGATGGAGCCTGTGATTGATTTATTTAATCACTAACAGTTGATATATAATTCGTTGCCACATTAATTTTCGAATTCTGTATACGTATTTCGACAACTAAGTTGTCATCATCAGCAGATAATTAAAAAGTGTCGCAAGCCTGTGATTGATTTACTTAATCACTGAAGGTTGATATATAACCCGTTGCCACATTAATTTTCGAATTCTGTATACGTATTTCGACAACTAAGTTGTCATCGTCAACAGATAATTAAAAAGTGTCGCACCTGGTAAACTACGGCGAAAAACACCCATACGAAAACAAACTCCGTACGCGATCGGTACCGTTGAAAACCAAAATGTACACTTTACACCAATATGTACACTGTGACAGACTACTTTTGAACTGTCGAAACCACACCTCACATGTTTTTATGGTTGAAGCATGCTCACCGTAAGTTTCTTCTAGGAAACGACGACTTTCAGCGGCTGCACTTTTTTAGGCACGAAACTCAAAGAAGTATAAATCTATGACTTTGTTACTTTCGCAAAATACAACATGTATGGCTTTAAAGCTTGATGTTGGTAGAATAAAGTGACATGTGTATCAAATCATAACATTGCATACTTAAGCCTAGCGACATCTGTTAGAAAAACCAGTGCTCTACACCTGGTGCTTTCCAGTTTATTATTATTATTATTATTATTATTATTATTATTATTATTAATGCTGTGAAATAGGATTCAGTCACGATGTTTCTTTGATCGGTGAATAATTGGGAGCTGATCAATTTTTGTTTTTTCTTTTTTGGGATATTTATTTTATTCAAGTTTCTGTGCTAAAAATACGCATTTCATTTTTGATCTGAATTTCAATGTATGTATTTTTCCATAAAAATTTCACCCGAATATATACCTTAAGCACAGCGAGAAAATATGTAAAAAAAAATCAGTAAAAAAAAATAAATAAAAATAAAAATTTTCAAAAAAGGAACTTCCAACATATTAATAACATTAGATTGAATATTTAATGTAGTGTGGTTATACAAGCTTAAAAATCAACTGAACGTGAATGATTCGATTAATATGCTTCCTCTAATGTAGTCGAAATATTCTCTGACGCTCTCTTCTCAATCTCGAGCCTTTTCATACCGAAATTATTCCACACGCACTGCCTATCAAGATTGTAAAATCTGCTTCTTTGTAGTCTGCATCGGCGCAAGGTAAATCTATTTTTAGCGGTACAATGAAAATTTAGAGATTCTAAGGATTTCGTCTAAAATTTGAGAGAGAGAGAAATCGATGTAACTAAGTTAATATATTTCTTTACTTTGTAACTACGTATGCCTGTACATAAACAATACGTAAGGGTTTTCGAAATTACATTAAAGTCTGTCTTCTAATTGGATGGATTGTCTGCTGAAATTGAAATCGTAATGTTTCAGTTGCAAGTTTAGTATGTGGGATGTCTTTTAAGTTTTGCATAGCGGGACATAGAGGGCGTCACTAATCAAATGTCAGTACTGAAAGTTAACCTCTATCTTTAGTTAACCTAATCCAAAGTTTCGGTGCGATACGTTTTGTGTTGTGGCTACAACGAACTGTCAAAGTTGACAAGTTATTTGAAAAATGGAATTAAACCGAGAACATTTTCGCGGAATAATTTTTTATTATTTTCGAAGACAATTGTCTCAACAAGAATGCTTCGTCGTGTTGGTTTTTGTTTTCGACAATGAAGCAACACATCAGTTAACAATTTTTTGTTGGTATGGAGAATTCAAAGAGATAGAATGTTCCGGTTTGAAGTAGCGTAACAACTACGTCATGATACATAAGTAGACACCAAAAAAAACAATCACTTTTGAAAGTAAGTTTTGGAATTACACATCAAAAACGACATTTTTATGATGGCGAATATCTCGGAAATAGAAAGAGATAGAAAGTTCCGGTTTGAACAAGCGTAACAATCATGTCATGATACTTAAGTAGACACCAAAAAAAAACAGCCACTTTTGAAAGTAAGTTTTGCGGTTACTAACTAAAAACTTGCAATTTCGTCCAAACGATTGCGAACATCTCGGGAACGATTGCGAATATCTCGGTAATGAAAAGAGATACAATGTTGCGGTTTGAAGCAGCGTAACAACCATGTCATGATACATAAGTAGACACCAAAAAAACAATTACGGATTAGTTTTAGCGACGATCCAAGGGCAGGTTCACCAAAAACGGCAGTGACTCAGGAAAACGTCCATGCTGTGCGCAAGATCATCAACGAAGATCAACATGTGTTATACCTTCAGATCGAAGCATTATTGGAGATAGCAAAGACCTCAATTAAAAAAATTTTGCATAAAGAATTGTGTGTAAAAAATAAGTTTCCCGTTGGATACCGCATCTGTTAATCGAAGAACAGAAAGCAAATAGAGTGAATTGGGGCCGAAAAAACAATGCCAAAGGCTTTGAAAACGTGTACAACATGGTTAGTGGTGATAAATCTTGGATTTACTCATAGGAATCATAAAATAAACGCCAGTCGTCTGTTTGGGTGTTCCAATGAGAAGAAAAGCCGATAAAAGTCAGAGAAGTGTCTCCAAAAAGGTGGTCGCGACATTTGTCTCGAAAGCAGGTCATCTAGCAACAATTTCTCATTTGTTTGCCGTAAGTCATCGCTGAGCTTCGAAAAACTCCAAACGACGAATCATCCTCCTACAAAATAATGTATGCAAGTTTGCACACAGCACGCAAGACAATTGAATTTTTAACGCAACAAAACGTCGAATTTTTGGACCATCCTCCGTACAGTTCGGACCTAAGTCCCAATGATTTCTTTACCTTTCCGAAAATCAAGAACGGTGAGCGTGGTCAAAAGTTCCAGTCATCAAAAGAAGCAGCTGATGCCTTCAAAAACGCAATATTAGCTGTACCAACGAACGAGTGGAACAGCTGCTTCCAGAGTTGGTTCGAGCGCATGCAAAAGTGCATTAATCTTCGCGGAGAATACTTCGAAAAACATTGACGTTTTAAAAAGCTGTCTACTGTTTTATTCCAGTTTTATATGCAAAACTTAAAAGACAACACACGTGTCTAGTTAACCATGCTTGTTTTTTAAAAAAGAAGCTTATTAAACTGAGCTTGTAAAACTGCAATTCTTTCTCCATTTTATCGTCTTTCCATCTTTGCTAATTTCCGATATGCCTATACTAAATATCGGGAAAAATATTCCATACTTATAAGCTTAGTTTAAAATACATGTTTCCCCATGCAATGGCTTCATTAAGTTATGAAAAATCCACAATAAAAATTGTAGGATTTACTGTAATTTTTATTTTGTATTTTTCATCATCCAATGAAGCCATTGTATGGTGAAGCATACTTAGTGTTTATTGTACAATTTCGAAACTGAAATATCAATTTAATAGCTAGTTAAGAGTGGATTAGGGACTCATTTCAAAATACTCCCGAAGGTTTCACAACTGACAAAGAAGAAATCTTCGTAGATTTTATGGAAAGTTATGAAATTGAAAGACATCCTACCTTTACGAAACTGCATTTTCTACGGTGGCTGCTTGCAAGACAAAATGTAGATCTCAGTTAAATATAGAAAAAATTAGTTAATTTGAAATATTAAAATTTCTTTCGAAAAACTTTGCTCTTCAAGACAGGCTCACGGGAGTCTCTGGTGATTACTGAACTACGAGGGAGCGTTTTTATATTCGCGGAATGAGCGGGTTGTAGAGGGGTGAGTAGGCGCATTGGGGGCGTGGCCTGTGCAGCGACTCATGATTAGTATAAATACGAAGTTTCATTGTTATTAGACAGTTAGTCTTTGAGCTATCGTCAACCAAGTAACATAATCAGGAGTGAAAAGTGGAATATGGAAAAAATCGAATATCGTGCCGTTATAAAATTCCTTACCAGGCAAGGAAAATCAGTCGCGACCATAGTGAATGAGATGTCATTGGTTTACGGCGACTCTTGTCCAGGAAAAACCATGGTGTACAAGTGGCATAGTTTATTTAAACAAGGAAGGGAATCCCTTGAAGACGACCCGAGGCCGGGCAGGAGCATTGAGGTCACCACGCCAGCACTTATCCAAAAAGTTGAACAAATTGTACTCGAAGATGCTCGACTAAAGAAGAAACAACTCGCAGAAATGGTTGGAGTATCCGATACAACAATCTTTAAAATCCTACACGATCATCTCGGCATGTCTAAGGCCAGCGCAAGATGGGTGCCGAGAATGCTCACGCCGCCGCAAAAACAACAGCGCGTAGAGTGTTCGCGTGCATTTTTGGACCTCTGTAATGAAAACAAGGATGGTGTGGAATTGTTACTGGAGACGAAACATGGGTTCATCATTATGAACCTGAGTCCAAACAAGACTCCATGCAGTGGTATAAAAAGGGCACAGCACCTCCCAAGAAATTTAAAGTGTCACAATCAGCTGGGAAACTCATGGCAACGGTATTTTGGGACTCGGAAGGAATATTGTTGATTGATTATAAAGATAAAGGTGTTTCTATAACCGGAGAATATTACGCTTCAATATTAGAGCGACTAAAAGAAGCCATTAAAGAGAAAAGACGGGGAAAATTGACAAAAGGTGTTCTGCTTTTGCACGACAACGCGCCCGTCCACAAGAGCCGCGTTGCGTTAGCTGCCCTGCATAAGGTGGGCTTCGAAATTGTGAATCACCAACCCTACAGCCCAGACCTGGCCCCGAGTGATTATTACCTGTTTCCGAAAATGAAAAAAGAGCTGCGGGGTAAAAAATTTACTGCCGATGATGAAGTCAAGGAGGCAGTTTCGGCGTATTTTGCAGATAAAGAGAAATCATTTTTTTATGAGGGTATAAATAAATTAATTGAAAGATGTGAAAAATGTATCCGTCTTGCAGGTGAATATATTGAAAAAGAAAAATAATTTGGTTTTTTTATTTCCACCCCTTGTCCCCCATTCCGCGAATATAAAAACGGTCCCTCGTAGATTATATTTGACGTCAGAATGTACTTCGTTGCTTTTCTTTCAAATTAAATAATTTTCAATACGCTCGCATCCCCCATAGTGTTATCGTGTCTCACATGTTAAGAATCACTGTACTACTGTGTCAAAACTTGAAATCCCTGCTAAATTTTAATTTCCCCTTGTATTTTGTATGCCATTACTGATTTATATTTTCTTCTTTTGTTCCAGGAAATAAACAACTCGAAGAAACGAAACAAGACGTTTAATTTCCCAATATTTTTGTTCACAAAAAGTTAGTTTCAGTCAATTCTATCTAACATAATACATATATCCCTTACAATCATTAATATCATCATAAATTAACGAACACATATCACCATATTTATATGAAACATCAAACAAAATCAACCCCACAAAAGAAAACAACAACAACAAACAGTCAAACATAAATAATACAAAATTGGTATCTTTTTGTTTTAATTAATGAATAGTGTGATATAGTGGAGGTGCTAATGAAAATATCAATGCCGGCAACCGCGATGTTTTCCAAATTCAAAAGTGGCGGAACCACGGCCAGCCCGCTGGAAACCAATCCGATAGCACATCACTTTGAAATTGGGAAACAGATTGCTAGCGCGGGACCGGAACTCGTCTGGAGGATACACGATGCGTACAGGAAAACAGATTCCAAGGTTAGTGGTACAATTAATACATCAATTGTTATAAGGGGAAAATTTTGGATTGGGGAATTTGATAGTGTGTGATCCATGTTAATAATTTAACATTTAAAGTATTTACATGTTTTTTCGTTTCGATCAAATATGTTACCGTCCATATTAGTTCGGACACTGAAATAAATTTAAAAAAAGGGAAAAACAGTAAAACTAATTTATGTCTAAACGTAAAATTTTTATTACATTATTGTTTATAGATGTTTATAAAATATAATAATGAGAATTAAAGTAATTCTAACGTTAAATAAACGAAGATATCTTAAATATTCTGCTTCTCGAGGAAACCCTCTTTTGTGCGAAGAACGTACAACTCGAGGCATCCGTTTCATGAGTTTTTCAATGACTCTATTCGCTATACTATTCCATTCTTCTTGCAATATGTTCTACAAGTGATTTGTCGAGGTAGGACCCACTTTTCGGACCCTCCTGTCCAATTCATCCCATAACAATTCTACGGGATTTAGATCGGGGCTTTGTGGTGGCCATGTCATTATTTGTAAGGGATTATTGTTTTGTTCGCTATTTAAGAAATTCTTGCATATTACTGGTGAGTGTTTGGTGTCGTTGTCCTGCATAAACACAAAATTTTTGACGATTAAACGTCGCCCAGGTGGTATTACATTTTCTTGCAATATTTCTAAATAACCCTTCTTTCGCAAAATACCCTCAATTCGCTTTAAATTCCAGACAAATACAGAATCTCTTCCTTGTTTAACGGTTGGCACTATACAAACTTGCATCCTTACTCTTCTTACAAAAACACGCCTTGATTGTCCCAACACTTCAAATTTTGATTCATCAGTCTGTAAAACCCTTTTCCAGTCATCCGTTGTCCAATCTCTGTGTGTTTCTGCTCATTGTTGTCGTTTTTGTCTGTTTCCTCCTCGAGGTAAGGGTTTTCTCACAGCAACGCGGCCGTGAAGATTTGCAGCTTTTAATCTTCCTTTCACCGTAGTAACAGAAATTTTTCTCGCTCGGTCGCGATTCATTTCTGTGGCGGTTTCAGGTGTTGTCAGTCTGTTATTTCGTTTACTCAGCAATTTTATACGCTCACCATATACATACACGTACATACAGAGTGATTTATTCTCATAGTAAATATCTGAGTTATTGAAATATTTTCAAATGTCATATAAAAAAGTTAAATAAATAACTGATGTGTAACGTATTTATTTGTCTATAAATTTTCAAATCGTTCGCATATATCAAGTAGTCTGTGACAAATCATTCGTAATGTTAATCAATTAAGGTTATTATAACCCTTTTCCACAACAATTTTAGTATTCTGTATACGTATTTCGACAACTAAATTGTCGTCATCAGAAGATAATTAATCACAGTGTCCCGCACAGAGATGAAGTCCGTACTAGACACACACCGTCGAAAACCAAACACATAGGTACTGTAAATTCGTTTCACATAATTTAATTTGTATTCTAGTTTTAAACTAAACACTTATCTTAAGATACCTGCTTGCATTACGAAACCTTCTCGTCGGTCGTGTATTACTTTTCTATAAGGTCAAACAGACATGAGTTATTGATAGGACCCCCGTTGGCGTTTATCACATGGTTTCTGTTCTTTGAAATATATATGCTCTCATAGATATTTAATTCACGGTAGCTACACACACTTTTAACCAAATGTAAATAGTTCGCGTTTACGTTGTGATTATTCTCCAACACATGCTTTGCTAAACTAGATTTCTCAAGTCGATTGAATTCGATGTGCGCCATATGTTCTTTATACCGGGTTTCTATCGACCGTTTTGTTTGACCTATACATTGTTTATTGCAATTTGGACATTTGATTTTGTAAATCTCCGATTTATTATTGACCTCGACTTCATCTTTCGCATTTCTTAAGAGGGATTTAATATAGTTAGTTAGTGGATCGAAATGCAACGAGAAAACCGCACTCTTTAAAAATACCAACACGAAATACGTATACAGATTACGAAAATTATTGTGAGTAAGGGTTTTATTAACCTTTATTGATTAATATATTTGCGTTGTTCAAGTATTTTTCTTCTCAAATACAAGTTTTCGTAAATCTTTTTAGAAGCATTCCTAGAAATGTCTTTACAAGATGTCCGATTAATTAGAGACGTTGTAACAACGCACCTGATCGTCCGTAAAAAATTGGGTCAATTGAGACTTTTGTTGCGTCTTACCCGGCGCGTTCACAAGATCTACCTTCAAACGACATTAATTTTTTCTCTTAATTCAAACTTTTCCTTGTTGAAAATAAGTTCCGATTGGACGAAGAACTTGCTATAGCAATGCAGCAAGATTTTGAAGACCTTGAGAAAGATCATTACAAAAATAGTATAATGGTACTTCAGCATCATTGGAACAAAATAAGAGATGTTATGACCTTAATTGTTGCATCAAAATTAATTAAATAATCGCTGTTTGCTTCGTTCCTAAAAAATGAAACAAGCAAATTAAGACAAAACAAAACTTTTTATTATTTTTAAATTTTTCTTCAAAGGGTGAAATGGTAAACATAAATTGCTTGTCTCTATTGCTTTGAGGTGAGAGACAGGTCGAGTTCCAGATTGTCTTTTTTATGTTAGACTTCCTAATTAATCCACTGATTATTTCCAAATTGAAACCATTGTGTCTCGCAATGTTCTTAATAAAATTCAACCCTCTTTCGTATCTCACTTTTGTTACTGGGAAACTTCCTCGTTCCGAAAAGAACCTAATGTTAATAGCGTTATCACGGCGGGTACAAATCGAACCATGCAACAAAAGGTGGGTTTGATTCAGTTTTCTTATCAACGGTTTTCTTAGCTTTTCGTTTTCGAGTCATTGCTATATACAGGATGTTTGATAACCAAGAAGTGTACAAAATTTCTTGTTACTCACCCTTGCTCACTTATGTGAGGGTCGCCGTTTATATTTCGGGAATAGCAGACAAAAAAAATTTTTTATTATCTAAAATAGTTTTATTGCTTTTCAAAATATTCTCCTTGAACATTAATGCACTTTTGCATTCGTTTAAATCAATCCGAGAAGCATTGTTGCCCCTGTGAAGCCGGTATCTCCAAAATATGAGTTTGGAATGCCTCAATTGCTTCTTCTGGCGTAGAAAACCGTTGACCACGAAATTTATTCTTCACGTGTGGGAACAAAAAGAAATCACAGAGTGCTAGATCAGGGCTGTACGGCGGATGGCTCATCAATTCAATGTTTTGCCAGGTCAAATATTCAATTGTTTGAACCGACCTGTGAGAGCTCGCATTGTCATGGCGGAGATTGATCTGTCGTTTTCGATTTGTTTTCCTTATTTCTTCAAAAACTTTTGGCAAACAAATAGTTGTGTATCATTCGAAATTGACCGTTCTACAACTCCCTAAAGGTACGGCTGCAATGTGATTGGTTTTTCCGAAAAAACAGGCGACCATTTGTTTTGATGTGCTTCGAGCGCGAACAACTTTCGTTAGTTTTAGCTCATCTTGGAATACCCACACAGTCGACTACTGTTTACTATCGGGCTCATACGTATAGATCCAAGATTCATCACCTGTGACGTCTTTATAAATGTTTTTTGAAGCTCCGCCATTGTATTTTTTGTGCATTTCCTGGCACCAATCAACGCGAGTCCTTTTTTTGAGCGGTTGTCAAATTGTGTGGTAGCCAACGTGAACATAGCTTCTTAACGGCTAAATGTTCATGCAGAATCTTATGCACGCTGGTGTTACTAATACCTAGAGATGCCTCGATCTCACGGTATGTCACATGACGGTCTTGCATTATCAATTCAGACACTGCATTAGTGTTTTGCGACATAACAACATTTGTGGGACGACCTTCACGAAATTCATCGTCCAAAGAACGCCGTCCAAGTTTGAATTCACTATACCAACGATATACTGTAGTTTTAGATGGTGCTTCATCACCATATAAAAAATTCAGCTCGTCGATGCATGCTTGTTGAGATAATCCACGCCGAAAGTTATGAAAAATAATTGCACGAAAATGTTCGCGAGTTAATTTCATTTTTTCGCTGACATAAAATTTTCGAGTTACTGTCAACAACAGAAATAGCGACCGCATAATAAAACTGTCAAGGTAAATATATTGTCAAAAATGACAAACTTCACGACGCAATCATTAGATCGGAGGTAACACTAACAATGTTACCAGTTCCCGAAATATAAACGGCTACCCTTGTGTACAGTGTGTTGCACTTTTATTAAATAGGACGGCGCGATTTATATTATTTTTCAATTACTGAGCAACCGACACGACCGTCTTCGCTGGGTATGTTGACAGCTGCACTCTGTGGAAACACCTCTGATTAATCGAACATTTAGTGGATTTTTTTTGTAGTTACTCCACTTTTTACCCTTGATTTCGAACTCCTAAAGCGTGGCAATGTAAACCGTCCATTACTAATTTATAAAGGGTTTTCCAATAGGGACTTGACAACTTTTAATTCAATTTGTGAACGCACCCTTTCACTAATCATTGTTACTGTCAATTTATTCAGTAAACTTAACATTTTCATCATGGTAAAGTACACGAAAGAACAACGTCTGCAAATTATAAAAATTTACTACAGAAATTCGGAGTCGGTGACCGCTACTTTAAGAGCGTTAACTCCGATTTTCGGTCGTACTTCTCGCCCTAGTAGATAGGCAGTAAATATCGCTGCCGTTGAAACGTCCGTAGCAAATGATCCAAATCAGTCAATTCCACGACGTTGCGTAAGGATCTTGGTTTACACCCATACAAGATCAAGCTGACTCAAGAATTGAAGCCGATGGACCATTTGAAGCGACGTACGTTCTCCGATTGGGCTCTGGAAAAGATGCGCCAAGATGATCAATTTCATCGCAAAATCATTTTCAGTGACGAAGCTCATTTTTGGCTCAATGGGTTCGTCAATAAGCAAAATATGCGTTATTGGTCGGGTGAAAATCCACATGTGCTTTATGAAACACCACTTCATTCACCAAAAATAACTGTTTGGTGCGGTTTGCATGCCGGCGGCGTCATAGGGCCATATTTTTTTGTCGACGATAATGATCGTCACGTTACTGTGAATGGTAATCGTTATCGCGCCATGATTACCGATTATTTTTGGCCCGAAGTGGAAGATATGGACTTGGACAACATGTGGTTTGAGCAGGACCGTGCCACAAGCCACACAGCACACGTTGCAATCGGTTTATTGAAGAGTAAGTTTGATGAGCGTGTTATCTCACGAAATGGACCAGTCGATTGGCCGCCTCGTTCGTGCGATTTAACGCCTCTAGACGTTTTTCTTTGGGGTTACATCAAGTCATTGGTCTATGCCAATAAGCCGACAACGTTGAAAGAGCTCAGAGCCAATATTGAACGCGAAATAGCAGCCGTTTCGGCTGAATTGTGTGTCCGAGTCATCGAAAATTGGGTCCAACGAATCGACCGCTGCAAACGTGCCCGCGGTGGCTATATGAACGAAGTCGAATTCCATTCATAAATGTTTTGATTGTACTTCAACCCGATAATAAAGTTTTCGAAATATCTCAAATGGTCTGCATTTTATTTTGAAAAAAAGTTGTCAAGTCCTTATTGGAAAACCCTTTATATGAAATATTTTGAACCTTACTTAGATCCACAATTCCAAATCGTAAAATCATTTATAAATATATTTCGTTTGTGTTAATTTCGACATTAAATTCCGTTTATAATTTAAAGTCACAACACGAAAAACAGACGCTAATTTAAAACGTGTCTTCGAAATCTTTGGTCGCAATGTTATTTCCATTATGGTCCAGACAAAAGGAGAAAAAAAGTTCTCTGTCGAAAATTAATTATTTTCATCTTTCTTTTTTTTTGTATTTTACGAGAGCGAAATTGAAAATGAAAGTTCAATTTTAAAACGAGTCACTTAACGGCCGTCCAAAGTAATTAAAACTTGAGGAAAATTGATTCCAGTACGACGCTACAAAATTTCGTAATATTAACGTCGGACTGTATCAAATGAAGTAGATGTAATAAGTGTATTGTTTGTACAATAAATGGCATTTCGTTCTGTTAAGGGCATTTCAATTTCGGAATTCCGAATGTCTGCGCAAGGGATATTTTTCCTGTTGTTTTATAATTATCAATTTCGAAGCAAGGATGGGCTCGAGTTTACCTTTACACGATTGCATCTTGGTGTAAAATATGTTCTTCTACATTGGTGTTATAAAAGACAGCAGAGAATGTAATTTTTTTACGCTATATACAAAGGGTACTAGGAAAGTTTTGCAATACAGCTTTGTTTATTTAATTGTTTCAAAGTAACTTCCTCTACACTCAATACACCTCTCCATTCTCCAAAATCAATCTTTAAACCAGTTCTGCCAAGTTTCACTAGGGAGTAAAGTACACTCGTTGTCCTAAGCCCAGAGAAGGTCTTCATCACTGGAAAACCGCCTTCTTTTAGCTTCATTTTCACATGCGGGAACAGTGCGAAGTCGCAGGGAGTAAGATCTGGACTGTAAGGTGGGTGCTCAAGAACTTTCAATCCCGTCGTGGTCAAATATTCGGTGCAGGCTTTGGGGCGGTGAGCTGGAGCATTATCTTGATGGAGGAACCAGGTGTCCATTCTTTACTTTCGCCGCAGGTTCTTCATAGATCCAATGATTTTAGGCAGGCACTGTTCAGTATACCACTGACTGTCTTCTGTGTGTCTAAAACGACACGTTCCACAATTCCACTCGATTTGAAAAATACAGACATCATTTTCTTCTTTACAGATCGGGATTTTCAATCCTGTCGTGGTCAAATATTCGGTGCAGGCTTTGGCGCGGTGAGCTGGAGCATTATCTTGATGGGGGAACCAGGTGTCCATTCTTGGCTTTGGTCGCAGGCTCATCAAAAACCCAAACTTTGTTTCGAGCTTTGGTTGGCACCTCGTAATAGTACAGCCAAGTCTCGTCACCTATCATGATGTTGTTCACATACCGAGATTATTTCTTATTAAACTTTTTTAGCATATCCCGGCACCAAGTCACACGTCGTGTCATCTGTTCTTCAGTCAGTCAATACGGCACCCAGAGAGTACAAAGTTTCTTCACGTGCAAATGATCATGCAGAATCGCACGAATTGCTGGCGCATTTAAGCCTGAAGTATACTCTATTTCTTGGTAGGTCACTCGTCTGTCCTCGCCAAGCATTTTCCTCACAATGGTAACGTTTTCGTCCGTAACTGACGTTCGTGGCCTTCCCGGCCTCTCAGCATCCTCCACTGTTAAATTTTCCCTTTGGAATTCTCTATACCACCTGAGTATCGTTGTGCGATGTGGACAAACATCACTAGTGCAAAAGTCATTCCTTCGAAGTACTGATCTATGTTTAAACCACATACGAAATTAGAAGACAAAACTGCCCTTATCTCATTTCGTGACCACGATGCCATTGCAAGCAGTTTACATTCTCACTGCTAATGAATAACTGAGTCCATCGACATGACGCGGCGGCTACTATGCACGTAAGAACACGTCTCAACATACAGCAACAAGCAGCTTCCTGCGATTCATTGTTGCGTCATATTGCAAAACTTTCCTAGTAGCCTTTGTAATAACCCCTTTCAATTATAACTTTAGTTTAATTTAAAGAAGGTATTAGACAACTTTTATGTGCTTAGATATGCAAACTTTTTCATACAATAATATTCTACAATTAATTTCTTTTGCAATTATTCTTATGTCAATACATGTTACTAAAATCATTAGATAATATCATAACAACAATACAACAAAATCGCTATGAAACAACGCATTTTATAACTGCATCATTACCTTATCAATTGCCATAGTAAAAAGTAACCGTAATAGTTCTCCAAGGAGGTGGAATTACGACGAAAAAGGAAGAACGAATGTAATGTTCAGATGTGAATTAAATTCATCCTGAGGTAAGTAATTAAAAATCACATCGAGGTACTCATTTGGAACTCGTTCCGTTTAATTGTTTCCTCTCTGACATTCATTGTTTCGCCGGTGTATTTTCCTCTACAACGCCGTCGTTGCTGTTTACATTCAACGTCAACACGACTTCAGTACACATAATGTGTGTAGTTTGAGCACGCTACAGACAAGGCTCATTCTCTAAATAAGTATGCATATCCATGAAACGCCATCAAGTCGTCCTAGTTGGGTACATTTGGCGGTGTGCTGTCAAACGTGACTCCGTGATATTTAGATAGGAAGCATCTACTGTAAACGTCTTATTTTTGTTACAGTTTAGGTAATGGGACTAATTGAAGACATACTATTAACTGTTATGCTGACTGTGTGACAGAAATATCGTACGTTGGTGCATGAATTAGTATAAATTAAAAACGCTAATGATGTGTTACAGTTAAATTATTGATAAAGTTGTTGTTGCAGTTCAAATATATGATAATTCGTCAACATGTTTTTAAAATAATTTATTTAATTTAAATAGGATTCGATTTTAAACACAATTGTTATTTACGATGACTAAAGACGACGTTTGTGAGTAATCTTTAGATGGGAAATCTTTTGGTTTCACTAAAAAATAAATAAAACAACAAATAAGCTCGCGAACATTTTCGTGCAATTATTTTTCATAACTTTCGGCGTGGATTATCTCAACAAGAATGCATCGACGAGCTTAATTCTTTATATGGTGATGAAGCACCATCGAAAACTACAGTACATCGTTGGTACAGTGAATTCAAACTTGGACTGTGTGGATATTCCAAGATGAGCCAAAACCAACAAAAGTTGTTCGCGCTCCAAGCACATGAAAACAATTGGTCGCCTGTGTTTTCGGAAAAACCGGTCACGTTACAACCGTGCCTTTAGAGAGTTGTAGAACGGTCAATTCCGAATGGTATACAACTATTTGTTTGGCAAAAGTTTTTGAAGAAATAAGGAAAATAAACCGCAAACGACAGATCATTCTCTACCATGACAATGCGAGCTCTCACAAGTCGGTACAAACAATTGAATATTTGATCGGACAAAACATTGAATTGATGTGCCATCCGACGTACAGCCCTGATCTAGCACCTTGTGATTTCTTTTTGTTCCCACAAGTAAAGAATAAACTTCCTAGTTAACGGTTTTCTACGCCAGAAGAGGCATTTGAGGCATTCAAAATTCATATTTTGGAGATATCGCCTTCACAGTGGCAGCAATGCTTTTCGAATTGGTTTAAGCGAATGTAAAAGTGCATTGATTTTCAAGGAGATTATTTTGAAAAGCAATAAAATTATTTTCGATAATAAAAATTTTTCTTTGTTTGCTATTCCGGAAATATAAACGGCTACCCTCGTATTACGAGGGAGCGTTTTTATATTCGCGGAATGGGGGACAAGGGGTGGAAATAAAAAAACCAAATTATTTTTCTTTTTCAATATATTCACCTGCAAAACGGATACATTTTTCACATCTTTCAATTAATTTATTTATACCCTCATAAAAAAATGATTTCTCTTTATCTGCAAAATACGCCGAAACTGCCTCCTTGACTTCATCATCGGCAGTAAATTTTTTACCCCGCAGCTCTTTTTTCATTTTCGGAAACAGGTAATAATCACTCGGGGCCAGGTCTGGGCTGTAGGGTGGGTGATTCACAATTTCGAAGCCCACCTTATGCAGGGCAGCTAACGCAACGCGGCTCTTGTGGACGGGCGCGTTGTCGTGCAAAAGCAGAACACCTTTTGTCAATTTCCCCCGTCTTTTCTCTTTAATGGTTTCTTTTAGTCGCTCTAATATTGAAGCGTAATATTCTCCGGTTATAGAAACACCTTTATCTTTATAATCAATCAACAATATTCCTTCCGAGTCCCAAAATACTGTTGCCATGAGTTTCCCAGCTGATTATGACACTTTAAATTTCTTGGGAGGTGCTGTGCCCTTTTTATGCCACTGCATGGAGTCTTGTTTGGACTCAGGTTCATAACGATGAACCCAAGTTTCGTCACCAGTAACAATTTCACTCAATACACCATCCTTGTCTTCATTACAGAGGTCCAAAAATGCACGCGAACACTCTACGCGCTGTTGTTTTTGCGGCGGCGTGAGCATTCTCGGCACCCATCTTACGCTGACCTTAGACATGCTGAGATGATCGTGTAGGATTTTAAAAATTGTTGTATCGGATACTCCAACCATTTCTGCGAGTTGTTTCTTCTTTAGTCGAGCATTTTCGAGTACAATTTGTTTAACTTTTTGGATAAGTGCTGGCGTGGTCACCTCAATGCTCCTGTCCGGCCTCGGGTCGTCTTCAAGGGATTCCCTTCCTTGTTTAAATAAACTATGCCACTTGTACACCATGGTTTTTCCTGGACAAGAGTCGCCGTAAACCAATGACATCTCATTCATTATGGTCGCGACTGATTTTCCTTGCCTGGTAAGGAACTTTATAACGGCACGATATTCGATTTTTTCCATATTTCACTTTTCACTCCTGATTATGTTACTTGGTTGACGATAGCTCAAAGACTAACTGTCTAATAACAATGAAACTTCGTATTTATACTAATCATGAGTCGCCGCACAGGCCACGCCCCCAATGCGCCTACTCACCCCTCTACAACCCGCTCATTCCGCGAATATAAAAACGCTCCCTCGTAGCTGCTAAATCCATTGCACTACGTCGATACACGCACCACTGTCCGAATGTTTGCAATGTCAACTCTAACAGGCTAATGCCCTAAAAAATTCTATCAAAATGAAATATTTTTTTTTATTTATTATTTTTCTTTGTACGTATTGTGTTCTGCTCTCCATAAAAGTACGAAAGAGAATTTATTGGAAAATTAATGCGATTTCAATTTTCAATAAGGAAGACGGCAAACTGACAAATGGAACGCTTATGATATGGATTGATACGGATATTAAATTCTTAAGATCATCAATCATGCTAACCTACATGTATTTATATAACCATTTCTGTCATTCCCCACATTATACATAGGAACGTTGTAGAAGTTTCACGTTACAGTTATGAAACGTTCTTGCCTAATTTCATGAAAAGTTATTTATATTTATCCGGTTTATTATCGCATAAGTTATTGAGAGAGACATTATTTGTTTTCCAGTTAAATGATGAAGACAGAATTCGGATTTCCGAAGTACAATGAAGTATATATTTTTTTAGCTACAATTCTTTGTTTATTTAAATGTCTCTATCGATGGTTAATTGAAGATGTACATTTTAATGTAAGCCCTGTAGGATTACAATGATTTTGTCCCTCCTGCTTCTTCCTCCATACCATTTTGTTTCAATTGCTAATAAAATTAACAGAAGTTATTAATATACAAAGATACATTTTTATCAATAGTCTACGGACGTATGATTTTCATATTCTTTTCATTGATATTTTGTTGTAAGTGTTTCATTTATAAAAAAATAGAAATTCCAATTAAATTACGCTTTAAACTACACACGAAAAATTTTATTTGTTTTGATAAGGAAAAAAATTATTCAACGTAATTTCTAGCTACTTCTGCACACCTTTGCATCACATATTTGCAAATGTATTACTTTAGGGGATATGTCCATATACGAGGATGGTCCCATAAGTACCCAGCCTGGCCTGGAGATGGTGGTAGTTGTTTGAAAAATGTCACTGTATTAGAAAGTACACATTCTATAAAGCATATGTTTCAAGTTTGAAGACGCCACATGGTTTAGTATTTGTTTGGCAGCCATCAATAGTGAACGTTTTTAGTGAATTTGTAAAAATGGAGAAAATTGGTTATCGTTACGTGATACAATACTTTTATTTGAAAGGCCTCAGCCCAACCGAAATAAAAGTTGAACTGGAATCTACCCTGGGTGAGTCTGCTCCTTCGTTTACAACAGTGAAATATTGGGTAGCAGAGTTTAAACGAGGCCGTATGAGCTGCCAATACCAGCATCGCAGTGGTTGACCAAATGAGAAGAAAATCCGCAAAGCGGTACTGGATGATCGTCGACTGAAAGTGCGCGAGCTAGCTGACATAGTAGGCATTTCAAAAAGTGCGGTACATCACATATTATCTGAAAATTTGGACATGAGAAAGTTGTGTGCCAGATGGGTGCCGCCTTTGCTCACACTCAAGCAGAAACAGTGTCGTGAAGATATTTCAATTGAGTATTTAACGAAGTTTCACAGCTACAAAGCAGAATTTTTGCGCCGTTTTATAATCATGGATGAAACATGAGACAACGAGACAAAAGAACAATCAAAACGATGGACTCAAAAGGGGGAACCGGCTCCAAAGAAGGCGAAGACCGTTTCATCTGCAGGCAAGGTTATGGCATCGGTTTTTTGGGATGCGCGTGGAATAAGTTTCATTGACTATCTCGAAAAAGGAAAAACTATCATGCGAACTTATTGCAACGTCCGAGCGAATAATTCAAGGAAAAACGGTCGCATTTGGCTAAGAAGAAAGTGTTGTTTCATCAAGACAACGCACCAGCTCACAAAGCCGTTATTGTAATGGCCAAAATTAATGAATTAAAGATTTCCTAACGATGAAGAAGTGATGTCGGCAGTTAATGGCTATTTTCAGGAGCAAGACATTTCTTATTATAAAAAGTGTATCGAAGTTACTGAACGTCGCTAGGAAAAGTGTATAGAGCTGAAAGAACATTATGTTAAAAAATAAATATATTTCTTTCTAAAATTTTTTGTTTTCTTTGTTGGGTCGGGTACTTCCGGAACTACCCTTATATGCTAAGTCTTGTGAACAGACTGGTCAACGTACTGGGCTAAAATATCTGACTAATATTCCAAGAAAATACTGATTTTCAGCATTTTCTCCTAGCACCTAACTACACGACAAAAATGGCGTCTTAAACCATAGATTAGTTCGAAAACATAGAGTAGGTTACGTTCAGACTTCTGAACTTGTGTCCTTTCAACGCTAAACTTTTCAGCCAACTTTCTCGCACTCCACAACAATATCAATTTATTTTTTTAAGAGAAAATCGTTTTCTTTTTAACGAGATAATATATAATTGTAACAGTACCACAGTTGAACATAAACAACTCAAAATATGTGCTGGGAAAGCTAAAATATATTAGAATATTAATCCTAATAAACGTTTATGTATTTGGAAACTCATCTTTAATGAACTAAATTCACGTACAATTTTTTCCAAGAAAATAGGCTGATAATCTTTTACGCACTACCTAGGAAAGTTGCTTCTAATGATCGTTGCATTTGCATTTTATGTCGTTGTTGACAAAACAATTTATGACAACTAATGAGAGGTAAAATCACAGGGAGTTTTTCAAGAAAAAAGTTCGAGTGACCGTGACCACTTGAAAACGTGTTTTTCTCATACTCATATCATCGCTTTTAGAATTTGAAGTAGCCGTTGTTAGAAGCGACCGCTTTTAAGAGGTGGTCGTAAAGAAAGGGCCTACTGCACAATTATTATTTCATTTCAGATTGTTTAAACAGTCTTTACATCAATCCTCCACAAATATTACGAAAGTTTTGGACACTCAGGTATACGAGGCGTGGCAATTAAATATCGAAACTGGTGTGAGAAATGTTATTTATTGCAAATAAATTTATATTTAACTTTTATCCCCTTGAACATACTCTCTTCCCCCATCGATGCACCGCTGTATACGTGTCTTTCATTGTTCAAAACAATGCTGAAGTTCATCAGTTGTCGGACTCTTCGACAATTCTTCCGTTTTTGTTTTTACATGTTCACCAGACTGAAAATGTGTTCCCTTTAATGCACTTTTCGCTTTTGGGACCACATAGAAGTCACATGGTGCGAGATCTGCGGAATACCGAGGATGATCAAGCACAGTAATGCGCCTGTCCACTAGAAACTGCTTCACAGGTAGGTCATTGCGAGCTGATGCGTTCTTCTGGTGCAGAATCCACGAGTCGTTCTTCCACAATTCCGGTCTTTTCTACCTTACTCTTTCCCTCGGCTTGATTAGGACTTTTTTTGTACTATTTTTGACTAATTGTTCGACCCTCAGGCACCCAGTCAATCATTATAACATCCTTGATATCGAAAAAAAGATCAGCACTGCCTTCAATTTCAACTTGCTCATTCGTGCTTTTTTATATCTTGGCGATCTGGTGGTCTTCCAGTGCATCGTGCATCGTGCTTTGTTATGTTTAATTCATCATGCAAAATGTGTCCTACTGTGTCTTTGTTAATGTTTACCATTTCAGCAATCATTCGATTGCTCAGACATCGATCTTTCTGTGCAATTTTATTACTTTTCTGATCGTTTCCTTCTGTTTTTTGTATTATAGTGACGGGTCGACCAGGACGCTCGTCATTTCCGATCTCGTCCCGACTTTCAGAAAACCGTTTGTGCCATTCAGAAACTCGCGCACGTGACATAACATTATCACCAAACACTTCGTTTACATTTGCAAACATTCTTTTAGCGATTTTTTCACTTGTCATGGAATTTCAGGTTAACTCGCTGCTCGATTTTTATGCCAATCATTATCACTGTACTACTAAGTAACAGCGTCCTCTACAATTAAAGCTCGAAAGTAAACTAAAGCGGATAGAGAGACGAAACTACGGATTATTGCTTGGGAAGTGTCAATGTCAGTGACGTACCAATTACAGCCTCGCTCGATGCGGCTGCGCGATGGAAAGAGCGCAGTCTCGTTATTTAATCGTCATACCTTGTACATTCTTAATGGAAATTATTAAATTAATTTAATAATTTTTTAAATTTAAATTTACAGCTTTTACCTAATTAGAAAGTTATTTTTGCAATAAAGTTCCGGTAAAATATTTTCTAAATATATTAAAACGGAGTTACTTTTACATGTAACATATACGAGGGTTATTTGTTAAATAGTGTCCGTTTATGAATGACGCATGCGCATCTGTTCCCAGCATGCTTTGCGCGCGTTTAGATGTTATTTGAAGCCGTATCGTCTGTCTGCGTGTTGAGCTATAAAAATGTATATTCTTTAAGAAAATTGATTGATTCGCTGACTGAAATTCTATCTGTAATTGCATTTTTGAGTGCAAGAAGCGACAGGGGAAATTTACAGTCAAATTTATGAAGTGTACAGTAATAATGCTATGAGCGATAGTAAAGTTCGAAAGTGTATAAGTGTAATAATTTGTATTGTATTATGTTATTTTTAACACGGTCACCAAGCTTCTGTCTTCTCGGTTTTTCTATGTGGTTTATACAGCTTCTTTATAAATTAACAAAATAGAAAGAATTTTGGCTATTCTTCTTACTATTCTATTATTTATAACTTTTTATTTGTTTTTGTTATAGTTATTTAAATTGTGCTCGCAATTATTATTTTATTTAGGGTTAAACCTTATTCCCTGTCTATAAAGGTTGTTTCAAGTTTCTCGTTTTTTTTAAGAATAAATAAAACACATAATTTGCATTTATTTTAAAAAATTTTCTATTGGTAATTGAAGTATTAGTTATGACATTTATATGCGAAAAATAATATTTGCCAAATGGTCTCCTCCTGCAGCTCAGCAAACGTCCACTCTTTTCTTAAAATTTTCAATGATATTTTGATATAATTAAGGCTCTATCTCACCAATGACACGAATAATTTCATCTTTCAAAACAGGAATTGATTGTGGACTGTTTTTATAAGCCTAACTTCTCACACAACCCCAAAGAAAATAGTCTAACGGTGTCAAATCGAATGATCTCGGTGCCCAATTAACATCACCGTTTCTTGAGATTACACGTCCAGGAAATTTTTCTCTCAATAAATCAATTGATTCGCGTGCAAAGTGAGGTATAACGCCATCCTGTTGAAACCACATATTCTCTAGATCAATAGTCATTAATTCAGGCCATAAAAATTCGGTTATCATCCGACGATATCGATCACCATTGACAGTTACAGCTTCACCAGCAGCATTTTCAAAGAAGTAAGGTCCAATTACATCACCTGACCATAATGCACACCAAACAGTAACTCGTTTAGGATGCATAGTTTTCTCATGAATAATTGGTGGATTTTCCTCACCCCAGATACGGCAATTTTGTTTATTAATATAGCCACCAAGTTCAAAATGTGCCTTATTGGAAAACATTATTTTTCGAGAAAAATCAGCTGGTTGCTCATTGATGAAATTGACAAATGAATGACGTTTTAAATGGTTTAATGGTTTCAGTTCCTGTGTTATTTGAACCTTATATGCCATCAGAGCTAAATCCTTGTGTAAAATAAGCCATTTTGTTGTTCCACTAAGTCCAAGTTGTTGTGAACGTCGTCTAATGTACATTTCAGGATCTTCAGCAATACTTTCATGAACCAAACCAATATTTTCTTGTGAACGCCCACTACGACAGTATTTTTCACTTTTTTGATTTTCCTCGGAACCGGTCTCTTGAAATTTTTTAATAATTCGACCAATAGTGCTTTCAGATGGACGATTATGTAAACCTTATAGAGTTCGATTATTTAGAGAAGAAACTATGGCTCATCAAAATCTGCGCGACGAGATTCTACCATAGGCGTAACACGGTGGCATCCAAACAATACTTAACCTAACTTTAATATTTCTGTATATATTTTTTACTTCAATCGTAATAATTTTTCACTTACCACTGATAAAATGGTTTTGAAAAAATAGTCTTTTACATAAATTATGAAGCTAACAAGTAAAAACAGCGAAAACAGCACACAAACTATAAACACACGAACAACAATGGACACCACTGCAAACAGGGTCGCCCCTTCAGCGCATAATTGACTCGTCCTAAACCAAATTTCGTCCGAGCGCATTGACCTTGAAGTTTCTTCTCTAAATAATCGAACTCTAATACACGTAATTTTCTAAAAACTCTTTTCACAGAACGCTGATTTTCATAAAACAATTCAACAATTTGAACGCGTTGTTATACCGTGTACGAAGCCATTTTTATAAATGTCATATATCAGACTTTTTAAATGCCCACATACCCAGACAAATTCAGTGCGCCATCTATGTTTTATTTATTTTTAAAAAAACCGCGCAATTTGAAACACCCTTTATTTAAAATTTCTTTACGATTTTCTCCAATGACAATTGTCAAAATTATTTACTTTTTTCTCGAATTTTTACATTTTATCTTTGAATTTTGGATATTTGTAAATTATTTTCTTATTCTAATTATGTTTTTTTAAAGGTCCAAATATTATCTTTACTTTTTCTAATTTATTTACCTATTTTCTAACGTTTGTTAAATTTATGATTTCGAACACTCATTTTTTTCCAAAGCACCCTATAAAGCACAAAATAATGAAGGAATCGAAGTCAAATTTCACACATAAGCGGAAAAATGTTGTCACTATCGAACGTTACTAGGCAACGTATAATTAGTTGTTTCTATCATGGCTAGGTAGATTTTTCTTTTCTGTTTGGTAAAATAAATTTTTGATTTAATGATGTGAAAGGGATTTGCGTCCGTTAGATTGATGCATGCATTTATAACAGCAAAGTTTCTTTATGTATTCATTTTTTAATCCTTAATTCTTTCGCTGCTCCCAATTCAGCGATATAATACGAGTAGTGTGGGTGCACCTTCCGCCATAAAATGTACCTTCTTTTGCAGTTCGCACTTAATTACATCGGCAAAAGTAATGGCGGAACAATTCACTTAAAGTTAATTTCGTTCCCGAGAAATACGTTTTTATGTTCCTACATTAATGGTGTTCACCACGCGAGCAACACCAACACACACACACACGCACGCACACACCTACACCAACTGTTATTTTACGATAACATCTTAAGATTTATTTGCTTCCTCCATCTTCTTTTCTTGCCGGCCCTTTTTTGTTCTTATTTTATTTTACAAGCCCGCACCGCATCGCTGTACATAGCGAACCCGGAAAAATACGAACTCTCTCAAACTCCCTTTTGATTGATGTTTTTTCTACTTCGCACTCCGTCATATCCCTTTGTGCACGAGTTTTTTTTCCCTCATTTATCGGAGCCAATATTTGTCAGAAATAATCACTCAACTCGCCATTTTATTTACAATAATTTTTGTTCGCCGTCGCCCCTTGCAAATTCATTTCTTCGCCGGCAATATTTTCTCTTCGGTTCCATTGAAAGATAACGATCTGTACGAGTTCCAAACGAAGCGAGTAATGAAATCAAGAGAAAAAAGAATGTAGCGCCTCCTCTCTTTGTCTACCTCTGTTTCTTCCATAACCTCTCTCGGTACGAAATTAAATTAACTATTGCTCTCCTTATAATTAAATTCAATGCAAATACGTATCGTTATTATAAAAAGTTTTGTTTTGTCTTCATTTCGTTGTTCCATTTTTTAGGAAGGAAGCAAGCGCGATTATTTAATTAACTTTGATGGAGCAATTAATGTAACTGGGTTTCAATTTAAGACATTTCGAGGAATTATTGATGTTTCGAAAAGAATATACGTATTTCGAATA
Organism: Dermolepida albohirtum; assembly: GCA_031893035.1. Lineage (NCBI taxonomy): Eukaryota > Metazoa > Arthropoda > Insecta > Coleoptera > Scarabaeidae > Dermolepida > Dermolepida albohirtum. The sequence continues at coordinate 103,707 of JAVIWB010003245.1, read as the reverse complement.
CATATACACGGTTTTCCAATAAGAGTGATATGATTTCTTTAAAAAAAAAACACATTTATTGTTAAGAAAATTCAAAAGTTTTTTATCTAATGTGAAGTACAATCGATACAATTAAGTTCTAAATAAAACGTCATTCAAATGGCCTCCACGACTTCTTCTGCAGGAACGAATTCGATGAACCCAATTTTCGAGCACTTTTTCCACTAAATCTAGTCGTATGTCATGAATGGCACGTTCAATATTGACTTGTAAAGCTTGAAGAGAGTCTGGTTTATCTCGATAGACCAATGACTTCAAATAACCCCACAAGAAATAGTCTAATGGTGTTAAATCACAACTTCTTGGAGGCCATTCAATATCACAATTTCTTGAAATAATCGAATCTCCAAACTTTTCTCGCAATAATTCTATTGTTGCATTTGCTGTGTGGCACGTATCCCCGTCTTGTTAGAACCAAATGTTGTCAAGATCAACTTCTTCCAATATCGGCCATAAAAAGTTGGTTATCATCAATCTATACCGCTCTCCATTGACAGTATCGGTGTTATCAGCTACATTTTGAAAGAAGTACGGACCGATGATTCCACCATACCAAAAACCACACCAAACTGTCAATTTAGGTGAATGTAATGGTTTTTCATAAATAATTTGTGGATTTTCTTCGCACCAGAATCGACAGTTTTGTTTATTTACCACACCATCCAGATGAAAGTGAGCCTCATCAGACAAGATGATTTTCTTAAAAAAATCGTTATCGTTTTCAAGTTGTTCCAAGACAAAATCAGCAAATTCACGTTGTTTATGGTGGTCCAATGGCTTCAGTTCTTGAGTGAGAACAATTTTATAGGGATGCAAACCCAAATCCTTTCTCAAAATCCGCCAGGTTGTGGTTTGAGACAGTCGCAATTATTGAGAACGTCTTGGAATCGACAAATTACGGTCGTCAGTAACACTTGCCTGAACGGCAGCAATATTTGCATTACTTCGAGCGGTTCTTTGTCTTATCGGCACTTGAAAATTATGTAAAGAAAATGTAACCTAAAAATTTTTAACAATTCGAAGAATAGCGAGCACACTTGGACGATTATTACAACCATAAAATGGCAAAAGCGCACGGAAAGTTGCAATTGGAGAACGATTATTTTGATAATAAAACTGAATAATTTGTAAACGTTGTTCTTGCGTATGTCTCTCCCTGATGAAATTGTAAACACTACTGAATACAATGAAAAACAAATGACAGATCATGACATATTACAAATGGCCGAAATGTCATTTCAAAATCATATCATCCCTATTGGAAAACCTTATATTTATTAAATTTTAAGATATACCATAGGACGCAGTCACAGGGTGTCAAAACCGGTGACCGTGGAGCCCAGCTGAGACATGCTATGTTGTCTTTAACGAAACCCCACAAGAAGAAGTCACAGGGTGTCAAATCCGGTGACTGCGGAGCCCAGCTGAGATATGCTAAGTCGCCAGCTCCTTGAAGACTAATCCAACGGTTCGGTAGAGTTTCATTCAGATATTCACGCACTTGGCGACTCCAGTGAGGGGGTGCCCCGTCTTGTTGAAAAGTTGTCTTCGTACAGCCTCGGAAACAACCAGTTTTGTAACATAGCGAGATACTGCTGCCCGTTAACCGTGTTTCCATCAAAGAAGAATGGACCGTACACAGATGATAGGAATATCGCACAAAACACATTGATTTTAGGCGAATCTCGTACATGTTTAATGGTTGCATGTGGGTTCTGTAGACCCCAAATTCGAACATTGTGTTTCTTTACCAGACAACTAACATGGAAAGTTGCTTCATTACTGAACACGATGCGTTGTGCGAAAGTGTTATCATTGTCAATATCGTCATGAATCTCGTTACAAAATGCCACACGTTTCCGTTTATCAGGACGCAGAATTTGTAACAACTGTAACTTGCACGGCTTCATAACCAACCGACGTCTTAAAACACGCCAAATTGTTGTTGTAGGCAGTTGTAACTCCCGACTGGCACGACGAATTGATTTTGAAGGATTACGTTGGATAGCAGTTTGAAGCGTGCAACATTTTCTTCAGAAACACGAGGGCGGCTAGGGCTCTTTCCTTTACATACACATCCTGTATCTACAAACTGTCGATACCATCTGCGAATGTTCCACCCATTCGGAGGATCAATTTGGTAGCTCAACCTGAAACGTCTTTGCACTGTAATCACGGAATTGCACTTCGCAAACTCGAGAACACAAAATGATATTTGCTGCGGAGTAGCCATTTTAAACATGTGACGGTTACCAAGGAAAACAGAAGACAACTGACATTTAGCGGCTATTAAATAATCTAGACTTCGTTTCTCCAATAGCTGAGTCGAGGCGCAGCGATCGATAGTTTGGACAAAATAATACTTTGTAATACGTATATTATTTTTGAAACACGCTGTATATTAATCATTAAAGGTTAATAAATCCCTTCTCACAATAATTTTCGTATTCTGTAGACGTAGTGCAGTTTTCAAGTTACATTTCGATTTATTAACTCTATTAAATCTCTCTTACGAAGTGCGAAAGACAAAGTTGAGGTCAATAAGAAATCGGGAATTTACGAAATTAAGTGTCTAGATTGCAAACGGACCATAAGTGTACGATAGAAACCCAGTATAGAGAATATATGACGCACATCAAATTTAGTCTACCTGAGAAATCTAGTTTAGCTGAGCATGTGCTAGAGAATAATCATAAAGTAATCGCGGAATGCCTACATTTGGGTAAAAATGTGTATAATTTACATGAATTAGATATCCATGGAAGCATATATATTTCAAAAAAACAGAAATCATATGTTAAACGCCGATGTTGGTCCAACTCCGTATTCTTGTCTGTTTCAGTTCATTGAAAAGTAATATACGACCGTTAAAAAGGTTCGCATGTACAAGCACTCGTTCGTATTGTTTGGGAGCGGTTTCATACGTTAGAGCCCAACAGTAGTCGCTCATCGTGCCATTATCCCAACATTCTTGATGCCATCTTTCGACTATTGCCATACCCTAGTGTAAAGAGCATGACTAGTAGAGGTCCCAATACTGAACCCTGTGGCACACTCGTAATTTTACAGTAAATATTTGAAGAAACGTTATTAATCTTAACCTGAATTTTTCTATTGGAGAGGTATGATGATAGCCAACTATTAATGCTTTCTCTAAAACCCAGATTATACAATTTATCCATTAAGGGAGTTCGATCAACAGAGTTGAATGCCTTGGAAAGGCCTCTGTGCAAGACCTATGTCTATAACCATGTTGACTGTTTATATTTTGTATTTGTCATTGTAAGTTGTGATGTGTATAGCAAGTTTTCCTTATTAACTTAAGAGAAATACATAGTCATTGATTGGTGATAATAGTTAGGCAAAAATTGTTCATTTTAAAAGCATAACTCGTTAATTCGATCTAAAGACTGGACTGAATGACGATATCCTGAGAGTTGAATTTGATGGAGCCTGTGGTTGATTAACTTGACCACTAAGGTTGATATATAACCCCTTTCCACATTAACTTTTGTAAATTCTGTATACGCATTTCGACAACCAAGTTGTCATCATCAGCAGATAATTTTAAAGTGTCGCACCTGGTAAAATACGGCGAAAAAGGTGCGACACTTTGAAATTATCTGCTGAGGATGACAACTTGGTTGTCGAAATGCGTATACAGAATTTACAAAAGTTAATGTGGAAAGGGATTATATATCAACCTTAGTGATCAAGATATCCTGAGACATTAGAATTATATTAAAGATAATAAATAATGTATCATTTTTGTATTATTAGAATTTACATAACCTCAATTGATTTATCATAAAATTTTTTACATAAAATTATTTATATTTTTTTAAGTATCATTCTTTTACCTTTTAATTTAAAAATGTTGTATACATTTATATTAAGCTTTGGATATTTATTTCTTCAATATTTCTTACTCAAGTTAAGAGATTTTTTATTCATAATAATTAACAATAAACCTACGTATGATAACTGTATATATATATATATATATATATATATATATATATATATATATATGCTTCCTTTGTGCGACGTGTGACCCTACTACCAATATATTGATTGCCATCTATACTAAAAATAGATTTTTTATATTTAGCCAAAAGGGTAGGCAGTTCGCTGACTACAGCTTCTTTTATTAAGAAATTCCACTCTTAGAGAGATATTCGGAGTTCATTTTTCTTCAATTTTCGAGCTGATCATACTGCGCATCGTCACTGTTATACCTTAATAACATTCACAAGTAAACAAAAGCAATTCGGAAATTGAGATATCGTTGAAACTTTAAAGATTGAAACAGGACCTTCGCGTAAGGGCAACTTATATTTTTTAGTGTCCAAATTCCTCGATTTCTGGGTACAGCCCCTCCAACAATTTGCATGAAATTTAAATTTTTGTAAATATTTCTGAAACAGTAACATAAAAGGTGTTCCAAACTGCGCGTTTTTTTAAGAATAAATAAAATATAGATGGCGCACTGAATTTGTCTGGGTATGTGGGCATTTGAAAAGTATGATGTATGACATTTATAAAAATGGCTTCGTACACGGTACAACAACGCGTTCAAATTGTTGAATTATTTTATGAAAATCGGCGTTCTGTGAAAAGAGTTTTTAGAAAATTACGTGAATTTTATGGTTTACATAATCGTCCATCTGAAAGCACTATTGGTTGAATTATTAAAAAATTTCAAGAGACCGGTTCTGTGTAAGATCAAAAAAGTAAAAAATACAGTCGTAGTGGTCGTTCACAAGAAAATATTGGTTTGGTTCGTGAAAATGTCGAGGATCCTGAAATGTCCATTAGACGACGTTCACAACAACTTGGACTTAGTAGATCAACAACATGGCGTATTTTACACCAGGATTTAGGTCTGAATATAAGGTTCAAATAACACAGGAACTGAAGCCATTAGATCATTTAAAACGTAGTTCATTTGTCAATTTCGTCAATGAACAACCAGCTAATTTTTCTCAAAAAAATAATATTTTCCAATGAGGCACATTTTGAACTTGGTGGCTATGTCAATAAACAAAATTGCCGTATCTGGGGTGAGGAAAATCTACGAATTATTCATGAGAAACCTATGCATCCTAAACGAGTTACCGTTTGGTGGTACTTCTTTGAAAATGCTGCTGGTGAAGCTGTAACTGTCAATGGTGATCGATATCATCGGACGATAACCGAATTTTTGTGGCCTGAGTTAATGAATATTGATCTAGAGGATATGTGGTTTCAACAGGATGGCGCTACACCTCACTTTGCACACGAATAAATTGATTTATTGAGACAAAAATTTCCTGCACGTGTAATCTCAAGAAACAGTGATGTTAATTGGCCACCAAGATCATGTGATTCGACACCGTTAGACTATTTTCTTTGGGGTTATGTGAAAAGTCAGGTTTATAAAAACAATCCACAATCAATTCTTGCTTTAAAAGATGAAATTATTCGTGTCGTTGGTGAGATAGAGCCTCAATTATGTCAAAATTTCATTGAAAATTTTAACAAAAGAGTGGACGTCTGTGGAGCTGCAAGAGGGGGCCATTTGGCAGATATTATTTTTCGCATATAAATGTCGTAACTCATACTTCAATTACTAATAAAAAGTTTTTGTAAGTGAATGCAAATTATTAATTTTTATTAAAGAAAAATTAAAAAATATAACGACCTGTGGTTAAAATTTAATCGCAATTTGGAAAATAATTTGCATAAGTTTCATTGAAATATAAAAAAAAAATTGGTGTTTCCGGTGTTTACTTTTCAGAACGTTTTCAATTTGCGACACTACTATTCGGTTCGCTTTTTTCTCCGGTAATATACTGTGATTGGAGTGCCGTAGCCATTACGCTACGGAAGGTATATCGAATCCCACGATACCGAGTTTAATTTTGAAAAAACGGTCTCTTGAAATAATTAAAATGTTAAGAGTGCGATGGAAAGCACGCGTTGCTGATATATTATATCGTACAGGTAGAGTAATGGAGCATTGTTCAAGTTCGTCTTCATTCTGCCAAACGGACGAACACGAACTTCTTTTTTTCGGACAATTGCATGTTTGGAGGTATTTTTTTTTTATTCTTTGCTGTATAATAAACAATACGCTAACCTATAGAGGAGAATAACATCACAGTTTGCCCGAAAAGAGTTACTTGAAGCGTGTTGTAAACCGGATGTTATTAATGTTTGAATTATTCTCGGACGTTGACTAAATGGCATATACCAACTTTAAAAGTATACTGTCCATATATGCATCGTGACGACAATGTTATGTATTTAGCGAGACTTCGTTCTTTCGAACAATTGCATGTTCGGTCGATAGAGGGAGTTGTCTCTCTTTCAAAGTACGCTATGTAACTAAATATCAACGAGAAATGAAAGCGAAAAGATATGATAAGTAGAATTTGGAACACCTCTGTCTCTGCTCTTAGTAGGACAATAAATAAACGACCGTATTCTAACCTTAAACGATTCCTTTGCTTGGTTTCCAAAGTGCTAAAATTTGTTAAAAAAAACTCAGAGACTGGAAGATTTCTTGTGAATAACCTCTAATAGGACGCCACAGTATTGTTATCCTGAAAGCCTATAGTAAATACTGAAGCAAAAGGAGGATCTCTAAAACACGTTTGCCATTAAATAAAAATTGAACAATATTACAAGTTATCTTCTTCTGGGCTTCCGGGTTGGAACCGCGTCACTGGTATAACTGTTATCAATTCCTTAGTCCAAAGAGCATATCTTACCAGCATTCTCTATCCCAGGAATTAAGTCATGTTACCAAAGCTCTTGTAAACAACAATTTCTCCAACCATAATATTCAAGAAACCATAGATCGATATCTTAATCCCAAGGCCCCACAACTCAATACACAGCATACATCATCTATCTCTCTTTCTAAAGCCCGTCTACCCTATATACAAGGTGTTACTGACTGCATCAGTAGGGTTCTTCTCAAAAACAAAATCAAAACCATCTTCAAATCCCATTCCAAATTATCTGACCCTTTTTCCGTAAAAGACCGTGTTTCTATAGAATCACCTGGTGTGTACAGGATTCCTTGTGCGGCAGTGTATATATTGGTGAAACAAAGCGGTCTGTCGGCACTCGTGTCTCTGAGCATGAGCGTTGTACTAGGTTGCTGCGCTTAGCTGGTTCTGCACTTGCGGAGCATAGGCTGGAAATCGGGCACCATATTCAGTTTAATTCTACCAAGATCCTATTCCGTACTAACCATTACTATGGTCGCAATATCCGTGAATCTATAAAGGTCTCTAAGCACCCCAATAACCTTAACCGTGATGATGGCTACTCCCTACACAACGCCTGGCAATCCTGCATCTCCAAACAACCCAACCGCAACCGTAATGCTCCATTGACCCATGACCCATTACCTATATGTAAACCCGTCCGCCATCGACTTACACCAGTTTCAGTGCGACAGACAGTAGCAGTAGTTAAGCCCTGAAGATGTCCCATACAAGTGGGTACGAAACGTCGGCAATTATACCAGTGACGCGGTTCCAACCCGAAATCCTAGAAGAAGATAGTATGGATCACGACCGCGGAAGTCTACGTACTAGATTAATATTACAAGTTTATTGTGCTGGTTGCGAATATCTTGCTATACACTGTATTTAGAAATATAAGATAAATAGACTAGAAAAAAGAGAAACGTTTAAGTTATAGTTTGGCACTCTAATTAATCATTTCCACTTACATGTATAGTTGGTTTACACTAGTCATATAGAATATTCTTTATGTAAGTGCCACTTGATAAACAACAGCAATAAAATCAAATAAAAATATAATGTTTAGTTCGTTACTGAATCAATAATTACTATTAAATGTGTGGAGTATAGTTAACAATGGGATATCATGCAGAAGATTATGAAAAAAAACTATTGTAAATAGTGGACGGTTTACTAAATGACAGTCGGCTATTAAAAATAATTTAATCAGGTTAGCCATCTAATGGGCTTTTAGTTCAGTTGGAGCTATAAAATATGTGAAGGTGATATTTGAATGCTGAACAATTTACTAGCCAACTCTTAACTAATCAGAGTCATCACATTTATGAAGGTAATATTTAAATAATGAGCAATTTATTAACAATTGAATTAGGGTTTTCAACTAAACGAATCAATAATTAAAGTGAAAAACACATCTGTATAACCAGCTAGCTATAAAAGTAACGATCTAAGCTCTAGCAACTCTCAAACTAACCCAGACTGAGTGGTTGCTTATAAATTAAATAATTATCTCCATAGTCTTATGAATCAAATACAAATAACGACGATTAAATTAAATGGCATTATTACGAAAAGTCTCGAATCCATAGCTAAATTACAACCCCCTGGTAGCTTTCAACGAGGAGCAGGCGCCAGATGGCTTCGCTTAAACTTTAGAGGAGTGAAATAGCTGCATTAAAGCAGATTAAGCTCCGTCTTCTTGAACAGATGAAAGCGTGATCTTCGTAAAGTCAAGAATCTAGTTCACTAAGTAATCAACATACAATCAAAAGTTGGACAGGAATTCGAAAGTCAATGTAGGAAAAAAAGGCTCTGTAATACAAAGGTTTACAAATTACGTACCTCACACTTGTATTCGAGGGTTAATTAATGAGATAAATTGTGTTCCAGAAGAAGTCACAGTGTTGACGAAATAATTGTTAGTATTTTCCAATTAAAATCACATAACTGAACTCGGTTGTGTTTAATATTTGTCGATCTTAATATTTGATAAATATTACTTATTAACAGCTACAAGTACACAAGGCTTTAAGTTACTCTTTGTAACACTAATTGTTATTTGACGGCATCATTTTGTTTAACGCTGACATTTAATTTCATGGCTTACTAATTTTATTGTGCATTTTGTTTTTTGTTAATATCAAATTAAACGTCAGTATCTTTTCGTTGTTTTACAGCATTATTTAACAGATTTTTCGTTTTTATTTTTCATCAATTTTTTTTTGTTAATGTCTTCCATATAAATCAAAATTTTCAAGTATGTTATATATTGTTGGGAAACCCTCCTTAAAATATTCTAATTAAAAATCTAACTGCCTGTGAAAAACGAAAGCTAGCACTAATAACTTGAGTAGAACAGTTTGAAACCGACGTTTCTTGGTGCGCAATCCCACTGTGAATAAAATGTTTTTTAAATAGATTTTGTAACAAAAACTTTTTATTTCGTTTAAAGAACTTAAAGGAATAAAGTCGTCAAGTAAAAATAAACTTATAACAAAAGGATAAACAAAAAATATATTGGACGTGTTCTGAGGAAAATATAAAACATTTTCATTCGAAAGAGTGGACAGAGAATAACATCTCATAAATCCCTTTTTATATCCACTCGTTAGTAGAGTCATCTCTGCGTGTGTATTTGTCCAGGACTGTTGGTTAAATAATTCATATATGGATCCACAGGACAACAATAAGACTCGGAATCTTTGTTATATCGCCATTTTCTTCTTCGGAGGAGCTGTATATAAGACGTTCTGAAACTAAAATAGGAACTCGGTTTTGGTGACGTACGAACATGGTTTGATGTAGGCATTTATAGTTCTGATGTTATTTAAATGGGAGAATTTGACTTTTCAATGTTGAAATGGAAAATCGGATTTCGTTTTGGCCAAGTAGAATATGCAAAAGGAATAATGAATTTGGATTTAACGTATATTCAGTCCTTATGCCCACTAACCGCATGAAAAGGTCATTTAATATATTCACCTTTGCAGTAGAGTTAAGGCCGCTACCTTTTTTGCATTGAGTAGAATATACAGAAGAATAATTATTGAAAAGCTATACAGGATGGTTTTAAAGTACTGAATGCAATAATAATAATAATAATAATAATAATACGAGGGTAGTCGTTTATATTTCGGGAATAGCAAACAAAAAAAAATTTTTATTTTCGAAAACAGTTTTATTGCTTTTCAAAATATTCTGCTGTTGCATTCGTTTAAACCAATCTAAAAAGCATTGCTGCCACTGTGAAGGCGGTATCTCCAAAATAGGAGTTTTGAATGCCTCAACTGCCACTTCCGGGGTAGAAAACCGTTGACCACGAAGTTTATTCTTCACGTGTGGGAACAAAAAGAAATCACAGTGTTCTAGATCAGGGCTGTACGCCGAATGGCTCATCAATTCAGTGTTTCGCCTGGTCAAATATTCAATTGTTTGAACCGATCTGTGAGAGCTCGCATTGTCATGGTGGAGAATGATCTGTCGTTTTCGATTTGTTTTCCTTATTTCTTCAAAAACGTTTGGCAAACAAATAGTTGTGTACCACTCGGAATAGACTGTTCTACAACTCTCTAAAGGCACGGTTGTAACGTGACCAAATTTTCCGAAAAAACAGGCGGTCATTTGCGCGAACAACTTTTGTTGGTTTTGGCTCATCTTGGAATACTCACACAGTCGACTGCTGTTTACTATCGAGCTCATACGTATAGATTCAAGATTCATCACATGAGGACTTTTTAAATGTCCTCTGAAGCACCGCTATTATATTTTTTGTGCATTTCCTGGCACCAATCGACGTGAGTCCTTTTTTGAGCGGTTGTCAATTTATGTGGAACCCTACGTGAGGATAGCTTCTTAACGGCTAAATGTTCATGCAGGATCTTATGCACGCTGGTGTTATTAGTACCTAGAGATGCATTATCAACTCAGACACCGCATTAATGGTTTTCGACATAACAACGTTTGTAGGACGACCTTCACGAAATTCATCGTCCAAAGAACGCCGTCCAAGTTTGAATTCACTATACCAACGATATATTGTAGTTTTCGATGGTGCTTCATCACCATATATAGAATTCAGCTCGTCGATGCATTCTTGTTGAGATAATCCACACCGTGAATTATGAAAAATAATTGCACGAAAATGTTCGCGAGCCAATTCCATTTTTTCGCTGACATAAAATTTTCAAGTTACTGTCAGCAATAGAAATAGCGATCGGATAATAAAACTGTTAAGGTAAATATATTGTTAAAGTGACAAACTTCGCGATGCAATCGTCAGATCTGAGGCAACACCAGCAGTGTTGTCAGTTCCCGTAATATAAACGGCTACCCTCGTATTAATATTAAAGCAAAACTAATCCATATCCAAATAAGGACTAACTGTTAATACACTTTTGTGAATATGTTTAATGTCCAATAAACGCACTCAACTTACTAAAATTAGGAAGCATTAGAAGGAGACGATAAACGAGATTTAAAACTAATCTATAAGTAATTCAAAAACGAAGCAATAGCTAGAAAAATACTTTAACCCTCAAAAGAACAACAATAACGATGACATGTGGCCTGAAAAGAAAAATTATTAACGTTTAACAACAATCGCAAAGAAATAAACTTAATTAAAACATAAGTTCTAGATGTATAAATTACAAAACTATAGCAGTACGAGAAAGGATCGTATGGTTATAACAGAAGTAAACAACACAAACATTTATAGAAAAGCAATAAATGGGGATGTATTTACAGAAGTAATTAAGCGTAAGAAACAATGGAATATAAAGCATGCTTTTGCTATACAAGGTATGATCAAATGAGCATGTAATTCCCCACAGTAAATAGTTAATGTTAAATTACCTAATACAAATGGATGATATATGTATATAAGGTTTTCCAATAGTGATGATATGATTTTGAAGTGACATTTCGGCCATTTGTAATATGTCATGATCTGTCATTTGTTTTTCATTGTATTCAGTAGTGTTTACAATTTCATCATGGAGAGATATACGCAAGAACAACGTTTACAAATTATTCAGTTTTATTATCAAAATAATCGTTCTCCAATTGCAACTTTTCGTGCGCTTTTGCCATTTTATGGTCGTAATAATCGTCCAAGTGTGCTCGCTATTCGTCGAATTGTTAAAAATTTTGAGGTTACATTTTAGACAAAGAACTGCTCGAAGTAATGCAAATATTGCTGCCGTTCAGGCAAGTGTTACTGAAGACCGTAATTTGTCGATTCCAAGACGTTCTCAACAATTGCGACTGTCTCAAACCACAACCTGGCGGATTTTGAGAAAGGATTTGGGTTTGCATCCCTATAAAATTGTTCTCACTCAAGAACTGAAGCCATTGGACCACCGTAAACGTCGTGAATTTGCTGATTTTGCCTTGGAACAACTTGAAAACGATAGCGATTTTTTTAAGAAAATCATCTTCTCTGATGAGGCTCACTTTCATCTGGATGGTGTGGTAAATAAACAAAACTGTTGATTCTGGTACGAAGAAAATCCACAAATTATTTATGAAAAACCATTACATTCACCTAAATTGACAGTTTGGTGTGATTTTTGGTATGGTGGAATCATCGGTCCGTACTTCTTTCAAAATGAAGCTGGTAACACCGTTACTGTCAATGGAGAACGGTATAGATTGATGATAACCAATTTTTTATAGCCGACATTGGAAGAAGTTGATCCTGACAACATTTGGTTCCAACAAGACGGGGCTACGTGCCACACAGCAAATGCAACAATAGAATTATTGCGAGAACAGTTTGGAGATTCGATTATTTCAAGAAATTGTGATATTGAATGGCCTCCAAGAAGTTGTTATTTAACACCATTAGACTATTTCTTGTGGGGTTATTTGAAGTCATTGTTCTATCGAAATAAACCAGACTCTCTTCAAGCTTTACAAGTCAATATTGAACGTATCATTCATGACATACGAATAGATTTAGTGGAAAAAGTGCTCGAAAATTGGGTTCATCGAATTCGTTCCTGCAGAAGAAGTCGTGGAGGCCATTTGAATGACGTTTTATTTAGAACTTAATTGTATCGATTGTACTTCACATTAGATAAAAAACTTTTGAATTTTCTTAACAATAAATGTGTGTTTTTTTTTAAAGAAATCATATCACTCTTATTGGAAAACCCTGTATATATATAGAGAGAGAGAGAGGGAAACGAAATAAAGAGATAATAATACTGGGACCAATAGATATAAGGATAACACAATAACGAAGGTGTTATATAAACAATATTAAGTGAAATATGTTTAATAGGACGAATATTAACAAATGAAACAAATTATTAAATATGGGGGAACATATTTTCCACCAGGAAATTGTGGTAATATTAATACGTATCGTAATTTATCTGTCAAGCTAATAAAAATGTAACAACATAGGCGATTATGGTGGAGAACAGTATTTGTTATTTTACCTGTGAAGTGTCAAAAGGTTACAGCTACTTTAACAGGATCATCGAATATTAAGTTTGATAATTACGACGAAGCTTATAAAACACTATGTATTTAGGAACAATTGAAACGTAGATTCTCTTTTTGATCCTCTAAAAATTGCTGTACCAGTGGTGCTTTATATACTAACGAATTCACGTAATCCATCTACAAACATGCATATGAACGCAACATTCTTCTACTCCAAATAATTCGCTCATACAAATTTATAGGACGTGCTGTTTTTCTCTTTAGAATGCATCTGCGACACCGCGAAAAGAGAATTACAACTGTAACCACCTACCCTTTTGAAGTGCAAATGTTTGAAGTGTAAATGTTCTTGTTTCGAGAGAAATAGTTCAGTGAATTGTTAAAGGCTGTTTCTTTGAAAGTGCAAAAATAGCAGTAACTCTGTAGTGTTATCCAAGCTAATTATATACTGTTTCGCGTCAAGTCTCGGCAGAAAAAGGAATTCGCTTCGTTTACACGACTGTGGTGCATATAGATTTTTAAGTCTTCCGGTTGGCCTGTTCTTCGTAATGAATTGTTTCACCAATTTAAAAAATAAACTTTGCGAAAGCATCTTGTATCTTGTCGGAACTTTGACGTCGTTAGTCTTGATGAAAAAGATCTAGTTTGTAATTTTAATTTTTTTTTCGTAGTATATTTATATACTCGGCCTGTTGGTGAAGTTTTCTACAGTTTTTTAAACGAAGTAAATGTAATTTAGGTTGTAGATTTCTGGGGTCTCTGTCTGCAATTTAATCTTGGTTTCCGGACTGGAAGTGCGTCTCTCACAACCGTCAGAAAAACATATACAGGGAAACGCAATAAATATATCCTTCTAGCAGAAGAGATATAGCAACTATGGTGTCAGAAACAGGTCATAATTATACCGATTATGTTACTGCAGAGATTCTTGAACAGCTCCATAAAAAAATTTAACCTTAAAAAATTGTTATTTGAACACTTGCTCAATCGTCAGATACCTTTTTCACGATATTGAGGGTGCACACGACGAATACGCGCCAAAAGTGGCTTCGTAGCATCAAGATAATATACAGCATTGACTGTTTGAATTCTTTGTACACTATGCCTTCCGAATCATAAAAATAAATTTCGGTCTTTCTTCGCTTGGATGCTTCCATTCAGAGTTCTCTGGATCATATTGAAAACACCACGTCTCATCGCCAGTTACAATAGAATACCTGTTTCGTCCTTCTTTGAGTCTTTAATCAAGTCTGTACAATGTTGAATTGAGTTAAATTGTGTGGTACAAACCCTGCACTAATCTTTCTCAGTCCCACATGCTGTATCAAAATGCGATTAGTTAAATCTTTGGAAATATTTAATTTCATTCCCACGTATCGCAATGAAGATTTTGGCTTATTTCTGATAAATTAACGTAGAAGTTCGATATTACTTTTCGTAATCACAGATTTTGTGTCACCAGGATGTTCGTCGTTATTTATGTCCGTATGACCATCTTTAAATCGTTTATACCACGCATATACATACACTCTTACGTGATAAATACGCATCACCATACACTTGTTTCATCACATTAAATGTTTCAGTAAATGATTTACCGCATTTAAAACAGAACTTGATATTTGCTCTTTGTCCTAAATTCATTTTTCGACCAATGCTAAACACACACAGTTACTTTATGTGCAATTCCTCTGCTTCTAATGATACAAATGTGATGATATTTTGACAGAATATTGGTGGAAGGTCTAACTTACTGATACATATTTTTTTTAATAGATGGCGACACTAAGAATTACTATTTTTAAAAAGTTCGGTTTTCTCTGCGACAGACTGTGTATTACCTCAACAGACACTGAGCGATCATTCTCAGTATACAAGAGTAAGTTTTACAATAAGACGAAGATCGTATAAGGAGACGACTCTGGAGGCTTACGCTATGTTGATATTTAGTCCAGTATAATTTAATTCGTTAAACAATTACCTTCTCTCGCAGGTTAGTGTTTTAACAACCATAATAATGTAAAAAATATATTGCTTATTATTATTTATTGATACTGTATTGGGGTAATTATTGTACGCCCTTCGAATGTTTCATGATGCATGCGCTTTTGACATCGCAACGTATATATATATATATATATATATATATATATATATATATATATATATATATATATATATATATATATATACGTCGATGACGGTCTAAACTGTCGGAGACATCGGTACCCGCTTCGCTCGGCGCGTATGCATGGTGTTTAAATATCTCCGCTTTACTAATAAATCAATGGAGAATATTTTGTGTTTTTTCGTTAGGCAGCAATTTTACTACATGCTAGGTTTTGTCAAGAAAATAATAGAGAACATTTTGAACATTTAATATGCTAAAATGAAAAACTATTTATTTAATTTTAATATTACAAGACCCGGTAATTTTGATGGAACCTGTGGTTGATTCACTTGATCCCTGAAGGTTGATATATAACCCCTTGCCACATTAATTTTCGTATTCTGTATACGTATTTCGACAACTAAGTTGTCATAATCAACAGATAATTAAACAGTGTCGCACTTAACCAAATCCACAGTGTGCGTTTTAGGTTTCAATGGTACAGATCGTTATTTTCTTCCAAGCTCCTTGTAGCCTGGACGAAAATAATATTTTAAGACCCGATAATTTTGATGGAGTCTGTGATTGATTAACTTAATCACTGAAGGTTGATATATGACCCCTTTCCACATTAATTTTCGTATTCTGTATACGTATTTCGGCAACTAAGTTGTCATAATCAACAGATAATTAAACAGTGTCGCACCTACCCAAATCCACAGTGTGCGTTTTAGGTTTCAATGGTACAGATCGTTATTTTCTTCCAAGCTCCTTGTAGCTTGGACGAAAATAATATTTTAAGACCCGATAATTTTGATGGAGTCTGTGATTGATTAACTTAATCACTGAAGGTTGATATATGACCCCTTTCCACATTAATTTTCGTATTCTGTATACGTATTTCGGCAACTAAGTTGTCATAATCAACAGATAATTAAACAGTGTCGCACCTACCCAAATCCACAGTGTGCGTTTTAGGTTTCAATGGTACAGATCGTTATTTTCTTCCAAGCTCCTTGTAGCTTGGACGAAAATAATATTTTAAGACCCGATAATTTTGATGGAGTCTGTGATTGATTAACTTAATCACTGAAGGTTGATATATGACCCCTTTCTACATTAATTTTCGCATTCTGTATACGTATTTCGACAACTAAGTTGTCATAATCAACAGATAATTAAACAGTGTCGCACCTACCCAAATCCACAGTGTGCGTTTTAGGTTTCAATGGTACAGATCGTTATTTTCTTCCAAGCTCCTTGTAGCTTGGACGAAAATAATATTTTAAGACCCGATAATTTTGATGGAGTCTGTGATTGATTAACTTAATCACTGAAGGTTGATATATGACCCCTTTCCACATTAATTTTCGTATTCTGTATACGTATTTCGGCAACTAAGTTGTCATAATCAACAGATAATTAAACAGTGTCGCACCTACCCAAATCCACAGTGTGCGTTTTAGGTTTCAATGGTACAGATCGTTATTTTCTTCCAAGCTCCTTGTAGCTTGGACGAAAATAATATTTTAAGACCCGATAATTTTGATGGAGTCTGTGATTGATTAACTTAATCACTGAAGGTTGATATATGACCCCTTTCTACATTAATTTTCGCATTCTGTATACGTATTTCGACAACTAAGTTGTCATAATCAACAGATAATTAAACAGTGTCGCACCTACCCAAATCCACAGTGTGCGTTTTAGGTTTCAATGGTACAGATCGTTATTTTCTTCCAAGCTCCTTGTAGCTTGGACGAAAATAATATTTTAAGACCCGATAATTTTGATGGAGTCTGTGATTGATTAACTTAATCACTGAAGGTTGATATATGACCCCTTTCCACATTAATTTTCGTATTCTGTATACGTATTTCGGCAACTAACTTGTCATAATCAACAGATAATTAAACAGCGTCGCACCTACCCAAATCCACACTGCGCGTTTTGGGTTTCAATGGTACATATCGTTATTTTCCTCCAAGCTCCTTGTAGCTTGGACGAAAATAATATTTTAAGACCCGATAATTTTGATGGAGACTGTGGTTGAATAACTTAATCACTGAAGGTTGATATATAACCCCTTGCCACATTAATTTTCGTATTAGTTGTCATCATCATCAGATAATTAAACAGTGTCGCACCTGCCAAAACGCACACTGTGCGTTTTGGCTTTCAACGGTACAGATCGTGTTCCGAATTTGTTTCGTACAGGTATTTTGCCGTAGTTTTCCAGGTACGACACTGTTTAATTATCTGCTGATGATGAAGGGGGTTATATATCAACCTTCAGTGATTAAATTTTAAGACCCGTAACTTTACTTACTTTCGCGTCATGATTATTTCAATTATTTAAACCGTAAATACTATAATCGCTAAACACAAATGATCAAGAAGATTTAAAAAATGTAGAAACATACAGGGTGATCTTTTTAACCAAACTCACCAATCGATTATTGCAAATAAATGTATTATTGGTATCTTCAAATATTTACTGAAATTACATTAAATTCAATTTAAAAACTGAAGCCGTTAAAAATAATTTTATGCCATCAGTGCTATTGAGATTCTATATCAATAAAAGACCTAGGAAAAACATAAAAAAGAAGGCCATGCCTTTTCCGTCAACCCAATATTCGATTAAATTTTTATAAATTTATGCCATCAGTGCTATTGAGATTCTATATCAATACAAGACCTAGGAAAAACATAAAAAAGGAGGCCATGCCTTTTCCGTCAACCCAATATTCGATTAAATTTTTATAAATTAAAATTCGATTTCTAGTAACCCACCCTTTCATTTGATATATCTCGCATTCTCCTGTTTCTATATCCCAGAGATATTTATTATTGAAAAGAAGGCGCGTGAGTTTGGAGTAGAAGAGACATATATATGTTCCGAGATAGGTCGAAATGCCTAAAATTTTTCAACTTTTTCAGCTTACCCTCGCAGATAAAGACAATATCCATCGTAAGTATATAAATAATCCGCCGATTTGAAAAATATTGTAATAAAATACAATATTAGGAAATAAATATTTTATGTGTATCCTGAGAAAGCTGCGTTATGTTTCTTTTCCGCATTTTATGCCCGTTCCTGCGAGACCTATTTCAAGTCTTAACGTCGACCAATTTCTCTTATTGACAGCGGTGCGACATTTATTCAAAATACATTTCCATTGACTGAATATTTTGTCTGCGGTGCGCTAGTTGTTGAGACATAGGCATCACGTGAGTTGTCTTGCCGGGATGATTGATAAGTTGAATATTTAGAGGTGTTATTGATTGTACGAAAATAAATTTTATTATGTTCGCGTTTATTGAATTTTCTAATCAATAGAACTTAGCTGTGTAAATGTCTTAAATTTGAGAAAAATTTTCTGGGTGATTAAAGTAAAGAGTGTTTCAAATTTCGCGGTTTTTTTAAAGAATAAAAAAACACATAATTTGCATTCGCTTTCAAAAACTTTTTCTTGGTAATTGAAGTATCAGTTATGACAATGGCCTCCTCTTACAGCTCCACAGACGTCCACTCTTTTGTTAAAATTTTCAGTGACATTTTGATATAATCGAGGCTCTTATCTCACCAATGACACGCATAATTTCATCTTTCAGGAATTGATTGTGGATTGTTTTTATAAACCCGACTTTTCACATAACCCCAACGAAAATAGTTTAACAGTGTCGAATCACATGATCTTGGTGGGCAATTGACATCACCGCTTCTTAAGATTACACGTCGAGGAAATTTTTCTCTCAATAAATCAATTGATTCGTGTGCAAAGTAAGGTGTAGCGCCATCCTGTTGAAACCACATATCCTCTAGATCAAAATTCATTAATTCAGGCCACAAAAATTCGGCTATCATCCGACGATATCGATCACCATTGACAGTTACAGCTTCACCAGCAGCATTTTCAAAGAAGTAAGATACAATTACACCACCTGACCATAATGCACACCAAACAGTAACTCGTTTAGGATGCATAGGTTTCTCATGAATAATTCGTGGATTTTCCTCACCCCAGATACGGCAATTTTGTTTATTAACATAGCCACCAAGTTCAAAATGTGCTTCATCGGAAAATATTATTTTTTGAGAAAAATCAGCTGGTTGTTCATTGATGAAATTGACCAACGAACGACGTTTTAAATGATCTAAGGGCTTCAGTTCCTGTGTTATTTGAACCCTATATGCCTTTAGAGCTAAATTCTTGTGTAAAATATGCCATGTTGTTGATCCACTAAGTCCAAGTTGTTGTGAACGTTGTCTAATGGACATTTCAGAATCTTCAGCAACACTTTCACGAACCAAACCAATATTTTCTTGTGAACGACCACTACGACTGTATTTTTCACTTTTTTGATCTTCCACTGAACCGGTCTCTTGAAATCTTTTAATAATTCGACCAATAGTGCTTTCAGATGGACGATTATGTAAACCATAAAATTCACGTAATTTTCTAAAATCTCTATTCACAGAACGCTGGTTTTCATAAAATAATTCAACAATTTGAATGCGTTGTTATACCGTGTACGAAGCCATTTTTATAAATGTCATACATCACACTTTTTAAATGCCCACATACCCAGACAAATTCAATGCGCCATCTATATTTTATTTATTCTTAAAAAATTTTGAACAATTTGAAACGGCCTTCATTTTTTTTGTATTATATTTTATTTTGATGTTACTTTTTTCTTCTTTAATAGGGCCTTTTTAATCTGACACGCAATTTTATTCTTTTGTTTTTAGGTTTTCAACAATTAGGTAGAATAAAACATTTAGTTTAAATTAACGAACGACGTTTCGCAGGATTTTTTTCTTCTTTTCCAAGTTATTTTATTTACTTGTTTTTTCTTTTTCCTTTTTTTTTCTTAAAAAAAAACATGCTCAATCGAAGACGGTCGTATCGATTGTTAAATAAACAAGCGAGGCATCTTGTTAAATGAATATAGCGTATTCTGTATATTTGCATGTCGGGGTCAAGAATAAGGAATCTCGTATCTCGTTTTAGGTATCAAACGTCCCAAAAGTATAAACAATCCAATGGCAAATGATAATAAAAATACGAAAATACGATAACGTGATTTTGCTTTAATTAATAAGAAAAAGATTAAATTGAAAGTAACGCATAAATAAATATTGAGTTGATAGTAAATAAGTAATATAAACAAATATAAATATTAACAAATCAAAGTCATAGGTTGAAAAATCTATTTTTTATAACATAACTCGAAACAATAACAGCAAATTAACTCCTCCACAGTCAAAGTATCCACATATGGATATTTTTAGACATCGTGATACGAGGGAGCGTTTTTATATTCGCGGAATGAGCGGGTTGTAGAGGGGTGAGTAGGCGCATTGGGGGCGTAGCCTGTGCAGCGACTCATGATTAATATAAATACGAAGTTTCATTGTTATTAGACAGTTAGTCTTTGAGCTATCGTCAACCAAGTAACATAATCAGGAGTGAAAAGTGAAATAAGGGAAAAATCTAATATCGTGCCGTTATAAAGTTCCTTACCAGGCAAGGAAAATCAGTCGCGACCATAATGAATGAGATGTCATTGGTTTACGGCGACTTTTGTCCAGGAAAAACCATGGTGTACAAGTGGCATAGTTTATTTAAACAAGGAAGGGAATCCCTTGAAGACGACCCGAGGCCGGGCAGGAGCATTGAGGTGACCACGCCAGCACTTATCCAAAAAGTTGAACAAATTGTACTCGAAGATGCTCGACTAAAGAAGAAACAACTCGCAGAAATGGTTGGAGTATCCGATACAACAATTTTTAAAATCCTACACGATCATCCACCTGAGTCCAAACAAGACTCCATGCAGTGGCATAAAAAGGGCACAGCACCTCCCAAGAAATTTAAAGTGTCACAATCAGCTGGGAAACTTATGGCAACGGTATTTTGGGACTCGGAAGGAATATTGTTGATTGATTATAAAGATAAAGATGTTTCTATAACCGGAGAATATTACGCTTCAATATTAGAGCGACTAAAAGAAGCCATTAAAGAGAAAAGACGGGGAAAATTGACAAAAGGTGTTCTGCTTTTGCACGACAACGCGCCCGTCCACAAGAGCCGCGTTGCGTTAGCTGCCCTGCATAACTTGGGCTTCGAAATTGTGAATCACCCACCCTACAGCCCAGACCTGGACCCGAGTGATTATTACCTGTTTCCGAAAATGAAAAAAGAGCTGCGGGGTAAAAAATTTACTGCCGATGATGAAGTCAAGGAGGCAGTTTCGGCGTATTTTGCAGATAAAGAGAAATCATTTTTTTATGAAGGTATAAATAAATTAATTGAAAGATGTGAAAAATGTATCCGTCTTGCAGGTGAATATATTGAAAAAGAAAAATAATTTGGTTTTTTTATTTCCACCCCTTGTCCCCCATTCCGCGAATATAAAAACGCTCCCTCGTATATGCCAGGATATCTACGTATGGATATTATGCACGAGAATGTTGTATCCAGATTTATATGGCTGATATAATCGTCATTTTACTAGTATTATCACTTTTACTGGTACCATTCTATTGTATTATCGAAACTGTATTATTATGGTATTCGAGGAGAGGCATGGTTGCGGATTGATCCATATCTGGGCGAACGTAAGCAGGTGGTTGTTTATCATGCTATTTTTCCTAGAGAACTAACATTAAAAAATGGCGTTCCTCAGAGGCCGATAATAGGACCGCTACTATTTATTATTATCGAATGGTAAATCGTGAATAAAATCATGGATTGCGAGGTAATGGTTGAGAAATTTCTGAACTAATTCAATATGAATAAATTCTATTTGAATTTGAAGGAAACCAATTTCATATATTTTACGAGGGTCGTCCCATAAGTACCCGGCCTGACTAAGAAATGGTGGTAGTTGTTTGAAAAATATTGCTGTATTAGAAAGTACACAATCTATAAAGCATATGTGTCAAGTTTAAAGACGCCATGATGTTTAGTATTTGTTTGGCAGCCATCAATAGTGAACGTTTTCAGTGAATTTGTAAAAATTGAGAAAATTGGTCATCGTTACGTGATACAATACTTTTATTTGAAAGCCCTCAGCCCAACCGATATAAAATCTGAACTGAATTCTTCTCTGGGTGAGTCTGCTCCTTCGCTTACAACAGTGAAATATTGGGTAGCAGAGTTTAAACGAGGCCGTACGAGCTGTTCAGACGAGTATCGCAGCTGTCGACCAAATGAGGTGACGACTCCAGAAATGGTGAAGAAAATCCGCAAAGTGGTACTGGATGATCGTTGACTGAAAGTGCGCGAGCTAGCAGACACAGTAGGCATTTCAAAAAGTGCGGTACATCGCATATTATCTGAAAATTTGGACATGGGAAAGCTGTGTGCAAGACGGGTGAAACGTTTGCTCAGACTCGAGCAAAAACAGTGTCGTGAAGTTGTTTCAATTGAGTGTTTAGCGAAGTTTCACAGCAACAAAGTAAAATTCTTGCGCCGTTTCATAACCACCGATGAAACATGGGTCCATTATTTCACACCCGAGACAAAAGAACAATCAAAGCAATGGACTCAAAATGGAGAACCGGCTCCAAAGAAGGCGAAAACCGTATCATCTGCAGGCAAGGTCATGACATCGGTTTTTTGGAATGCGTGTGGAATAATTTTCATTGACTTTCTTGAAAAAGGAAAACTATCAACAGCGAGTATTATGCGAACTTATTGCAACGTTTGAGCGAAGAAATCAAGCAAAAACCAGAATTAATGAATTAAAGTTCGAATAGCTACCTGATGCATCCTATTCGCCAGATTTAGCCCCCTCAGATTATTTTCTGTTTCCAAACTTGAAAAAATGGCTGCCTGATCAAAGATTTTCCAACGATGAAGAAGTAATGTCGGCAGTTAATGGCTATTTTGAGGAGCGAGACAGTTCTTATTATAAAAAGGGTATCGAACTTAGTGAGCATCGCTAGGAAAAATGTATAAAGCTGAATGTTGAAAAATAAATATATTTCTTTCCAAAAGTTTTGTGTTTTCTTTGCTGAATCGAGTACTTCTGGAACCACCCTCGTGTGCCAGGATATCCATGTATTGATATTACGCAACAGAATGTTGTATCCAGATTTATACGGCCGGCATAATCCTCGTCTTACTAGTACTATCACTTTTATCGGTACCATTCCATTGTGCTGTCGAAACTGTATTCTTATGGTATTTGAGGAGAGGCATGGTCGTGGATTGCTCCATATTTGGACGGACGTAAGCAGGTAGTTGATACTCATGGTATTTGTTATAGAGAACTAACATTAAACAATGGTGTTCCTCAGAGGTCGATAATAGGACCGCTACTATTTATTATTTATATTAATGATTTAAAGAATGAGAATTAGATGAGTTCAGCAGCACATTTTTTTACTCTTCTTGAAGACAATAAGGTTAAAGATGACAGTTTAAGTGATACCATTGTAAAAACTATGCTGATCTGGCAGTTCGGCTTATTGTATTACTAGACACACTTGGAATAAGTTTTTAATATCCACGATTACTACACGTAGTTCGCATCTTTAGTTTCAAAGTGATATTTGGTTTTCATAATTTTTTTTTCTTTTACTTTTTTCTTAAATACGTCCATCCATTTTCATTGATTATTAGAACTTTCCTTTTATGACTGCAAGTGATGTGTATTGTGCGTATTAAATGTACTGGTCATTTACGAATTAATAAACTCATATACCTACGAACGTGTACATGTGTGGGAAACACATATATTCATACGCCCATATCGAAATGGACTTTTGAATGTATCGAATTTTGAAAAGCGGACGCAGCCGTTTTATTAAAACGAAACAATGCGTCTCTGCGTAAGTTTCCATATCGACGGAAGTGAAATGGGCATTGATAAACGGCGCTTTGTTTTGATTAGAATTTAATAGGCTTTCATATATTTCATACGTCAATAAGTGAGGAGGCCCTTTTTTTAACCGGCCAGTTCGGAAATAGGGAAGTACAATTTCGAACGTAAATAAACGAAATCATATATGAATAAAAGCTAACATTTAAGCTCGCATTGTTCGGAGAAAATCAGTGTAAACGGGTATAAATACAGTTGAATGACGATTCTTTTTTAAAAAATTGTTTAAAAGCACGGGCTTATGTCCGAACTGTTCAATTTACACTTTCAATTTTATTTCTTGTTTGTTGATGTAATAAAATTTAAATAATCACTGAATAGCAACTTATTTAATAATTACTGTTGTCGATTTCACTAATAGTTGACTGTTGAAGTCGTTAGTTTGTGAAATTCTATTAAACTAACGGATAAATAGAAACACTGAGGAATAAATAAAATACTCTGTCTACATTTCACACTATATAATATAATTACTGCGACTATAATCTGTAACACGAACAGATAGACGGAATTGATCGTTTTCTGATTGGTTAAACAAATATAAACATTCTGAAGTTGGAGGTTTATTCACACACAAGCGATACATGTGTTGCAGCCGATTTTGTTTTGAACAAGTTTGAGGTTATATTATGCGAGGGTGGTGCCATAAGTACCCGACTTGACCTTGAGATGACGCTAGTTGTTTGGAAAATATCATAGTAATAGAAAGTACACAATCTATAAAGCATATGTTTCAAGTTTGAAGACGCCACGTTCTTTAATATTCGTTTGATAGCCATCGATATTGAACGTTTTCAGTGAATTTGTAAAAATGGAGAAAATTGGTGGTCGTTACGTGATACAATACTTTTATTTGAAAGGCCTCGGCCCAACTCATATAAAAGCTGAACTGGATTCTACTCTGGGTGAGTCTGCTCCATCGTTTACAACAGTGATATATTGGGTAGCAGAGTTTAAACGAGGCCGTACGAGCTGTCAAGACGAGCATCGCAGTGGTCGACCAAATGAGGTGACGACTCCAGAAATGGTGAAGAAAATTCACAAAGCGGTACTGGATGGAGCTAGCAGATATAGAAGGATTTCAAAAAGTGCGGTACATCGCATATTATCTGAAAATTTGGACATGAGAAAGCTGTGTGCAAGATAGGTGCCGCGTTTGCTCACACTCCAACAAAAACAGTGTTGTGAAGATGTTTCAATTGAGTGTTTAGCGAAGTTTCACAGTAACAAAGTAGAATTTTTGCGCCGTTTCATAACCATGGATGAAACATGGGTCCATCATTTCACACCCGAGACAAAAGAACAATAAATATAATGGACTCAAAATGGAGAACCGGCTCCAAAGAAGGCGAAAACCGTTTCATCTGCAGGCAAGATCATGGCATCGGTTTTTTGGGATGCGCGTGCAATAATTTTCATTGACTATCTTAAAAAAGGAAAAACTATCAACGGCGAGTATTGTGCGAACTTATTGCAACGTTTGAGCGAAGAAATCAAGCAGCAACGGCTGCAATTGGCTAAGAGGAAAGTGTTGTTTCATCAAGACAATGCGCCAGCTCACAAATCCGTTATTGCAATGGTCAAAATTAATGAATTAAAGTTTGAACGTCAGATTTAGCCCCGTCAGATTATTTTCTGTTCCCAAACTTGAAAAAATGGCTCAGTGGTCAAAGATTTTCCAACGATGAAGAAGTGATGTCAGCAGTTAGTGGCTATTTTGAGGAGCAAGACAGTTTTTATTATAAAAAAGGTATCAAACTTATTGAACATCGTTGGGAAAAGTGTATAGAGCTGAAAGGAGATTATGTTGAAAAGTAAACATATTTCTTTCCGAAATTTTTGTGATTTCTTTGTTGGGTCGGGTACTTCTGGGACCACCCTCGTGGACATAAAACAGAGAGCGATAAAGAAGCACTGATTCCGATTTTATCAATACAGCAGATCGGTGTTGCCAAATATCAATAAATTTGTATGTAGTAGCTTGGCATTACGCGTTACGATTACAGCACGATTTCAAAAGAAAATGATTACATTTGGGGCGAGGTAGAGGGATGAGAAATGGTATTTAGAGTTGGATCGCTTGCTTCTTTCGAAGTAAATAAATAATTCAATCCACATTATTGACAAAAATTTTCCGTATCGTTCTGTAATAGGTTGGCGTCTTCTAATTTTCTGTAAAGTAAGAAATTAAAATTGATTTCAAGCTATGTTCGTGCCGGCGTATTTATTTTTCTCAATAAAAAAATATCTTACGTATTTATGCCAATATTATTTAAGCCAATGTTATTATTGTCAAGTGGGGCGTAAAATATATTGAAATCATAATACGAACAAACCGCCTAGCGCGCGCGTATGCTAATTTACGATTTCGAATAAATTTACTCAGTGAATTATGTGTAAGGTACATCGAGAGCAATATCTCTGTCCCTTTATACGAAACTCATAACTCATTTTATATGGGAAATGACGGAATAAATGTAAGAAAACGAATAGAAAAACATAACATCGCCTCCTGCGTTCTTTCTATATCTATATTCAGCAAATGAAAATTTTCGTATATATATGCAAACTGAATTTTTGATGTGTATTTTCAATTTCGGTAAAGAAAGAAAAATCTGAGCGCTAAAATATGAGAAGGAATTTTTTAGCAGGAGCCGAGTCGAGCCTTTTAAAATAAATTAATTCGTTTTGAAATGAAAAATTAAAATATGTATATTAACTTTTCAGTAATATTTAACTTTTAACTTTTTGTTATTTTCTTAATTTTACTGTAGATAGTACAGACAACATCAAGTAAAGGGTTTTCCAACAGGGACTTGACAAGTTTTAATTCAATTTGTGAACGCACCCTTTCACTAATCATCGAACTGTCACTGTCAATTTATTCAGTAAACTTAACATTTTCATCATGGTAAAGTACACGAACGAACAACGTCTGCAAATTATAAAAATTTACTACAGAAATTTGGAGCCGGTGACCGCTACTTTAAGAGCGTTAACTCCGATTTTCGTCGTAATTCTCGCACTAGTAGACAGGCAATAACAAGTTTAGTGCAAAAATTTGAGTCTACATATTCGTTGTGTGATGTTGCCGTGCCGGTGAGATAACGGGTAGGTCGAATTGTCGAAAATATCGCTGCCGTTGAAACGTCCGTAGCAAATGATCCAAATCAGTCAATTTCACGGCGTTCTCAAGAGTTGGGCATCGCCCAGACCACTTTATGGCGAATTTTGCGTAAGGATCTTGGTTTACACCCATACAGGATCAAGCTGACTCAAGAATTGAAGCCAATGGACCATTACGTTCTCCGATTGGGCTCTGAAAAAGATGCGCCAAGATGATCAATTTCATCGCAAAATCATTTTCAGTGACGAAGCTCATTTTTGGCTCAATGGGTTCGTTAATAAGCAAAATATGCGTTATTGGTCGGGTGAAAATCCACATGTGCTACATGAAACACCACTTCATTCACAAAAAAATAACTGTTTGATGCGGTTTGCATGCCGGCGGCGTCATAGGGCCATATTTTTTCGTCGACGATAATGATCGTCACGTTACTGTGAATGGTAATAGTTATCGCGCTATGATTACCGATTATTTTTGGCCCGAATTGGAAGATATGGACTTGGACAACATGTGGTTTCAACAGGACGGGGCCACAAGCCACACAGCATACGTTACAATCGATTTATTGAAGAGTAAGTTTGATGAGCGTGTTATCTCAAGAAATGAACCAGTCGATTGGCCGCCTCGTTCGTGCGATTTAACGCCTCTAGACTTTTTTCATTGAGGCTACGTCAAGTCATTGGTCTATGCCAACAAGCCGACAACGTTGGAAGAGCTTAGAGCCAACATTGAACACGAAATAGCAGCCGTTTCGGCCGAATGGTGTGGCCGAGTCATCAAAAATTGGGTCCAACGAATCGACCGCTGCAAACGTGCCCGCGGTGGCCATATGAACGAAGTCAAGTTCCATTCATAAATGTTTTGATGGTACTTCAATCCGATAATAAAGTTTTTGAAATATCTCAAATGGTCTGCATTTTATTTTGAAAAAAAGTTGTCAAGTCCTTATTGGAAAACCCTTTACATAGAAATGCAGGCGAGTAACACTACTTTTAAGCTATACTCCGTTTGTATACGAGGGTGGTCCCAGAAGTACCCGACCTAATAAAGAAAACAAAAAAATTTTGGAAAGAATTTATTTATTTTTCAACATAATTTCCTTGAAGCTCTATACACTTTTTCCAGCGATGTTCAATAAGTTCAATACCCTTTTTATAATAAGAACTGTCTTGCTCCTCAAAATAGCCATTAATTGCCGACATCACTTCTTCATCGGTGGAAAATCTTTGACCACTGAGCCATTTTTTCTAGTTTGGCAACAGAAAATAATCCGAGGGGGCTAAATTTGGCGAATAGGTTGCATGAGGTAGCAATTCAAACTTTAATTCATTAGTTTTGGCAATTGCAATAACGGATTTATGAGCTGGTGCATTGTCTTGACAACACTTTATTCTTAGCCAAATGCGGCCGCTTTTGCTTGATTTCTTCGCTCAAACGTTGCAATAAGTTCGCATAATACTCTCCGTTGATAGTTTTTCCTTTTTCACGATAGTCAATGAAAATTATTCCACGCGCATCCCAAAAAACCGATGCCATGACCTTGCCTGCAGATGAAACGGTCTTCACCTTCTTTGGAGCCGGTTCTCTCCTTTGAGTTCATTGTTTTGATTGTTCTTTTGCCTCGGGTGTGAAGTAATGGACCGATGTTATGAAACGGCACAAAAATTTTGCTTTGTTGCTGTGAAACTTCGCTAAACATCCAATTGAAACATCTTCACGACACTGTTTTTGCTCGAGTGTAAGCAAACGCGGCACACAGCTGTTTCATGTCAAATTTTTAGATAGATGTACCGCACTTTTTGAAATTCCTATGTCTGCTAGCTCGTGCACTTTCAGTCGACGATCATCCAATACCGCTTTGTGGATTTTCTTCACCATTTCTGGAGTCGTCACCTCATTTGGTTGATCATTGCGATGCTCGTCTTGGCAGCTCGTACGGCCTCGTTTAAACTCGGCTACCCACTATTTCACTATTGTAAACGAAGGAGCAGACTCACCTAGAGTAGAATCCTATTTGGCTTTTTCGGTTGGGCTGATGCCTTTCAAATAAAAGTATTGTATCACGTAACGATGACCAATTTTCTTCATTTTTACAAATTCACTGAAAACGTTCACTATTGGTGGCTGTCAGACAATTACTAAACAACGTGACGTCTTCAACCTTGAAACATACGCTTTATAGATTGTGTACTTTCTAATACAGTGATATTTTTCAAACAACTACCGCCATCTCTAGGTCAGATCGGGTACCCTCGTACATCATAAAGTGTGACAATAATTTAAATGTTAAGAAGACCCTGATTACGACATGATATGAGAAATTCAACTTTCGTAAGTTAACCTTCCATCTTATTAGTAGAGTTGGGATACTTTTCCCGTAGGCTAGGTTCCTAACAAGTCACCACATATGAATTCCTTGACTTCTTTATTTCGGATTTTTAAAGGTGAATGTTTAAGCGACGCCTCTGGCCAATAATCAGGAAGTAATAATTGTAATGTTTCCACCGATGAAGATAGATCCTTCTATGACCATGAAGTGATGCAACTAACTGAAAGATTTTAGTATTTCACATGTCAAAGCAAGACCATGCACAAGATTGATAGCCCGTCAAAGTTTATTAAATCTTGCACAGGATATGTTGTTACACTTATGCTCACCACACCCTGCGTGTTCAAACTTCCATCTATTTTGTCCGTTCCAAAACTCCTCACTCTACTCAAACAATGTTTAATGCAATGCCTTGTAATGTTTCCACTGATGAAGGTAGATCCTTCTATGGACTCGAAATTATGCAACTCACTGACAAATAGCATAAAGTGCTAATGCGCGAGAGCTCTAGTACGAACGGGGTCAAAATGGGAACGGGAATCTGCCATCACTATTAGACCTCGGAGACAGTGAATTCAAGTCCTTCTAATGTGCCATAAATTGAATTATGGAAACAATTATTAAATGAAAAACCACAGTTAACAAGCTGGAAAATTCTAATTTAAACAGCTTTATACATATTTTTAGTGTAGCATCGTAAAACCTACTATGGATTTTCATTTAATAACTACTTTCATAATGCACTTTATGGCGTATTGGAAAGACTGGAATTCACTGCCTCCGTGGTCTAATGGTGACGGCACATTCCCGTTTCCATTTTGATCTCGTTCGAAATGAATTCAAAATGAAATTTGTTTCGAGTATTGTCATAGGGCTAAGTATTTTCCAAGAATCTGGATTAGGTATGTAGATGATATTATCGCGATTTTCATTACACATAAATGTAACTTGGATGATTTCGTCAAGCAGTTAAATTCAGAATTTCCGACGATTAAATTTACAGTAGAAAAAGAAAATAATCACACGTTGCCTTGTTTTGGACATCCTAGTTATTAGAAATAATCTTAAAATAGAAATCGATATTTTCCGAAAAGAAACCAATGTCAACAGATTCATCACGGCGGACTCAAATCAAAGCATGCAACAAACGATGGCTTCGCTCAGTTTTCTTATCAATTGCTTGCTTAATTTTCCACTAACAAAAGTAAGATACGAAAAAGAATTGAACTTTATTAAGAATATCGCGAGATACAATGGTTTGGATTCGGAGATAATTAATGGATTAATTAGGAAAGTTGACATAAGAAAAACAATCCGGGATACTGTCGCCTCTGTCACCTCAAAGCAATCGGGACAAGCAGTTTATATTATTACCTTTCCACCATATGACGAAAAATTTAAATAGTGTTTTTAAAGAGCGCGGTTTTCAAGTCACATTTCGGTTCACTAACTCCATAAAATTTTAGGAAATGCAAAAGACAAAGTCGAGGACAATAAGAAATCGAGTATTTACGGCATTAAATGTCTAGATTGTAGTAAACAATACATCGGCCAAACAAAACGATCGATAGAAATCCGATATAAAGAACATATCGCGCATATAAAATTCAACCGGCTGGAAAAATCTGGTTTAGCAAAACATGTGTTGGATTATAATCATAGCGTTAACGCAGATTGTTTGCATTTGATTAAGAACGTGCGTAATTATCGCGCATTAGATACGTATGAAAGCAAGACCTAATAACTCGTCTATCATCGGTTTGCTAAATGACAGAAAAGGGACAGTGCAATAAATCACATGTATGTATTGGTTTCTTAGGTCTCTGTTCCCCTTTTTTAATGTCATTCATCTTAGTTTAAGTAAAACGATTTTTAAAAATCCTGTGAAACGAATATACAGTGTATGTTTTGGCTTTTAGCGGTACGGATCGCGTGCGGAATTTGTTTTCGTACGGGTATTTTTACCGTAGTTTTCCATGGGCGACACTGTTTAATTATTTGCTGATGATGACAACTTAGTTGTCGAAATACGTATACAGAATACGAAAATTAATGTGGCAAGGGGATATATATCAACATTCAGTGATCGAGTATTGAATTTTCCAAAACATTCTCCATTTAACCGTACATCTATGTCTTCTAATAACTAAGTTACCAATGGCGCGCATCGAAATATGGATATTCGGTGTATTCATGTTATCTCGTGTGTATTATACAATAGATTTTTAGTTTAAGAATTTGGTCATAAAAATGTACTCACTTTCTGATCTTTACATCGTAGACTTGTACTTAAACAATTATGTCTGTTTTAAATAACCGTGCTTTTAATTCTTTTAAAATATATCATGTCTTGCTTCTACTAACGTTCTTAATTATTTTTTAAAGGCGTCCAAAAGCACCCAAGAGAATTTTAAAATACATTTTCCTACGTTTTTATGTCTTCTTATGTCATTTTCAGCATTGAACAGATGCCCATCCCTGGCGAAAAATTAATTGGAAAAAAATCCAGCTCTCCTGAGCTCACTCACCCTTTTTTAATTAATCATTTTTTCTTAAGTAATTAACATTTTCATTTCGGCTTATATATTTCAAGATTTGGGGTGATTAATTTTATTGTAGGCGAAATGTTTAGATTTTTAGCGCGAATTGAATTGCGAAAGTGTGCTACTTGTTTCGGTGACGAATTTAATTGGATATTCTACGGCGATGACTGCGTCATTTTTTGTCTAATGGCAAACAATTATTGGACAAATTAAGTAAGTGTTTGTATATGTTAACGGCTGTAAATGTGTTTAGGTGTAGGGAAAGATATGATGTACTTTTATAAGATTTATTTTTATGAAGATTTAAAATTTCTTTAGTTTCAATTTGATTTTTAGATTGAATCATTTGAGCTTCACGTTGGATCGTCAAATGTTATGAAAAAGAATCTCACTAATATTAGTAATTATGTCTCATGTTGAGCTGTGTTGAATGTTATGAAGTAATATTTTTAATGTTTGATTGAATTATGGTTATCCTTCTCTCAGGAATGAGTGATATTTTTAAGATATTAAGTTTTTAAGTATACTAAGTTTATAAAAAAAGTATTCAATACTTAATCTGGTACGTAGACATTCGCGGTCGTGGTCCATACTATCTGCTTCTGAGCTTCCGGGATGGAACCGCGTCAATTGTATATCTGCCGACGTTTCGTACCCATTTGTATGGGACATCTTCAGGGCTCAACTACTGCTACTGTCTGTCGCACTGTAACTGTCGCACTGAAACTCAGTTTCAATGCGACGGACAGTAGCAGTAGTTGAGCCCTGAAGATGTCCCATGTGAGTGGGTATGGAACGTCGACAGTGATGCGGTTCCAGCCCGGAAGCCCAGTAGCAGATATTCAATATTTATTTTTGTATTCTATTCATATTATAAATGAATAATATACTATTATATGTTAGAACAATGAGATCTATCTCGAGTATGAATATAAGGATCTTTATTTTAATTAATTTTTTTAAAATTACATTCATTACAGATACTTATAAATATATAGGTAGTAGGTTCTCTGTATAAGGGACAGCATCGGTGAATATAAAACTGTCCATATTTCAGAGGTGTCCATTGGTGGGAGAAAAAAGAAGAGTATAAATAACATTTAATTAATTTATTCTTACAACATACTTGTTTAAAAAAATCTGAAATTTTAGTTTGTTTCATCGAAATAGAAAGTTCAGAATTTCGCTTTCGTAGTTTGTAAAACGGTACCTCTGAACAAGCAGAACACGAATTTTCTTTTGTTCATAGCATAATCGTTCAAACTTTAAAGATAATCTAATTATGCTTTTCAGGGTTCATGTTTTCGCATGGTTTTTCAAGGTTCTCCTTCTCTCAGGAATAAGTGGAAAGAGTTAGATTACTTTTGGCTTCAGAAACGTTTTTAGGACTCTCGAAAATGTCGCCTTCCAAGCACTTTTTAATATACGATAACTTTTGAAAAATGCCAATTTTTACGAGTATACCCCTTTGAAAAAATTGCGATTTTCGTCGAAATAGAAAATTCAGAATTTCGCTTTCGTAGTTTGTAAAACAGTACCTCTGAACAAGCAGAAGACTAATTTTCTTTTGTTCATAGCATAATCGTTCAAACTTTAAAGATAATCTAATTATGCTTTTCAGGGTTCATGTTTTGGCATGGTTTTTCAAGGTTCTCCTTCTCTCAGGAATAAGTGGGAAGAGTTAGATTACTTTTGGCTTCAGAACCGTTTTTAGGACTTTCGAAAATGTCGCCATCCAAGCAGTTTTTAATATACGATAACTTTTAAAAAATGCCAATTTTTGCGAGTATACCCCTTTGAAAAAATTGCGATTTTCGTCGAAATAAAAAGTTCTGAATTTATCTTTCGTAGTTTGTAAAACAGTACCTCTGAACAAGCAGAACACGAATTTTCTTTTGTTCATAGCATAATCGTTCAAACTTTAGAGATAATCTAATTATGCTTTTGAAGATTCATGTTTTGGTATAGCTTTTCAAGGTTCTCCTTCTCTCAGGATTAAGTGGAAAGGATTAGATTACTTTTGGCTTCAGAAACGTTTTTAGGACTCTCAAAAATGTCGCCATGCGAGAATTTTTTAATGTACGATAACTTTTGAAAAATGCCAATTTTTGCGAGTATACCCCTTTGAAAAGATTGCGATTTTCGTCGAAATAAAAGGTTCTGAATTTCGCTTTCGCAGTAGGTAAAACAGTACCTCTGAACAAGCAGAACACGAATTTTCTTTTGTTCATAGCATAATCGTTCAAACTTTAGAGATAATCTAATTATGCTTTTGAAGATTCATGGCTTCTCAAGGTTCTCCTTCTCTCAGGATTAAGTGGAAAGAGTTAGATTACTTTTGGCTTCAGAAACGTTTCTAGGACTCTCGAAAATGTGGCCACGCGAGCATTTTTTAATGTACGATAACTTTTGAAAAATGCCAATTTTTGTGAATACACCCCTTTGAAAAAATTGCGATTTTCGTCAAAATAGAAAGTTCAGAATTTCGCCTTTGTAGTAGGTAAAACAGTACTTCTGAACAAGCAGAAGACGAATTTTCTTTTGTTCTTTGCATAATCGCTTAAACTTTAGGGACAATCTAATTATGCTGCTGAAGGTTCATGTTTTGGCATGGCTTTTCAAGGTTCTCCTTCTCTCAGGATTAAGTGGAAAGTAGTTTGTAAAACAGTACCTCTGAACAAGCAGAAGACGAATTTTTTTTCGTTCATAGCATAATCGTTCAAACTTTAGGGATAATCTAATTATGCTTTTGAAGGTTCATGTTTTGGCATAGCTTTTCAAGGTTCTCCTTCTCTCAGGAATAAGTGGAAAGAGTTAGATTACTTTTGCCTTCAGAAACGTGTTTAGGTCTCTCGAAAATGTCGCCATGCGAGCATTTTTTAATATATAGCTTTTGAAAAATAATAGGTAATAAGGAATACTTAATTATGCAAAACTTGAAGAAATATTGTTTACAATGTTATGTTAAAAATTCAATGGTACATGATTTGAAAGTAGGGTTCTGTTGACATCCATAAAATTATATTTAAAATGTAGAATGTTACGTAAATTTGCTAGTTTAGTTATAATAGTAATTATTGTTATTATTGAATTACTTAAAATTATAAATATTACATCGTTGTATGATTTTTATGAATTAAAATTTAAGCTACCAAATTCCCCCCATACTTTCTGACATAAGTATTTTTATTGCCAGGCCATCGAATTCATCACATTTTGAAAACGTCGCCAAGAAAATATTTATTGATTTAATTAAGAAAACGAAAAATCTCATTCGTTGCCGTGGGATGAACTTTCGGGAGTTATCAAGTGATCCAGAGGAGATAGACAGTAGTGCTAACCGTGCGGAATCGACATCGCAAGCATTGCTGCTGACTAAGATCGCACGCGATCGGAATTTATTATCTCTCATGACGATATAATCGGAAAATAACTTTTACGGTGACCGACATGCGATATATCTTCTGGTCCATCTATGTATGTATATTTGTATGCTATTTTTATTTATTCGATGTTTATGAGAATGGAGTTACGGTCTGGTATGTTAAAATTAAATACCTGAATTTATTGTCGGATGACAAGTACGAGTTCTTGAAATTAAAATGCTCAAAGTGAACTAAGGCGAATGAGATTTAAATATGTAGAAGTTTCTCAAGTAATAAAAGTTTTATTACGAATTAAGGAGAGCTAAAAATGCTGTAATTGATTACATTAATTCTGTAATTCTTTTGCTCCTATTATTTAATAGGTTCGATTGCTGTTATATACGATATTTTCAAGAAGGCTATTATTGCTTAATTTTTCATTTACGATACGCTAACTGGACAGAAATAATTAGATCTTTTACGTGATTAAGTTGTTTCTAGTATTAAGAAAGATGGGGAATTAATAAGTTGGTTCTATTAGGTCGGAGCGCCCTTGCTCCTCCTTCCCACATGCCTATAGTGTTCGGATATTCGAAGATGTTTGAAGGAACCATTTTCAAATCGGTTAATTGGAGATAGTAGGGTCATTCAATGGTCTGTACGAGGATGGTCCCTGAAGTACCCTACCTAACAAACAAAACACAAACATTTTGAGAGCAAATATATCTATTTTTCAACATAATCTCCTTTCAGCTCTATATATACACTTTTCCCAGCGATGTTCAATAAGTTCGATACCCTTTTTATAATGAAAACAGTCTTGCTCCTCAAAATAGCCATTAACTGCCAACATCACTTCGTCATCGTTGGAAAATCTTTGACCACTGAGCCCCTTTTTTTAAGTTTGGGAACAGAAAATAATCCGAGGGGGCTAAATCTGGCGAATAGGGTGCATGAGGTAGCAATTCAAATTTTAATTCATTAATTTTGGCCATTGCAATAACGGATTTGTGAGCTGGTGCATTGTCTTGATGAAACAACAGTTTCTTCTTAGCCAAATGCGACCGTTTTTGCTTGATTTCTTCTCTCAAACGTTGCAATAAGTTGGCATAACACTCGCCGTTGATGGTTTTTCCTTTTTCAATGGAAATTATTCTACACGCATCCCAAAAAACCGATGACATGACCTTGTCTGCAGATGAAACGGTCTTCGCCTTCTTTGCAGCCGGTTCTCCCTTTTGAGTTCATTGTTTTGATTGTTCTTTTGTCTCGGGTGTGAAGTGATGGACCCATGTTTCATCAATGGTTATGAAACGGCGCAAAAATTCTGCTTCGTTGCTGTGAAGCTTCACTAAACACTCAATTGAAACATCTTCACGACACTGTTTTCGCTCGAATGTGAGTAAACGCGACACCCATCTTGCACACAGCTTTCTCATCTCCAAATTTTCAGGTAATATGCGATGTACCACACTTTTTGGAATTCCTACTATGTCTGCTAGCTCGCGCATTTTCAGTCGACGATCATCTAGTACCGCTTTGTGGATTTTCTTCACCATTTCTGGAGTCGTCACCTCATTTGGTCGACCACTGCGATGCTCGTTTTGGCAACCTGTACGGCCTCGTTTAAACTCTGCTAGCCAATATTTCGACTTTTATATCGATTGGGATGGGGCTATTCAAATAAAAGTATTGTATCACGTAACGATGACCAATTTTCTCAATTTTTACAAATTCACTGAAAACGTTCATGGCTGCCAAACAAATATTAAACAAAGTAGCGTCTTCAAACTTGAAACATATGCTTTATAGAGTGCGTACTTTCTAATACAGTGATATTTTTCAAACAACTACCGCCATCTCTAGGTCAGGCCGGGTACTTACGGGACCACCCTCCTACAATCTGCAGATTTAAATCTCCTAGATTTTTTCCTTTGGGGCCAATTTAAAAACGGTCGTTCATACTGCACGATAATCTGCACGAGTTACGGCAGAGACTAATTGAGAAAGTGAGCTGGTATTGACAAAAGTCATTCAAAAATTTGTTCTCAGACTTGCATACCGTCTAAAAGCGAATGGTCATCACGTCGAAAACTTTTCCAGCTGATTTTGTTGTCGATTATATTTTTCGCGTCCATTTCCATTTGTTTTTAATATAATTTGTTGTAATTTTTGTACAAAAGTATGTTAAATCGTCCTATTACTGAATTCTCAAAGTTTTATTGAAATTCCCAAAAAAATTCAGGATATAAGCGAAATATGCCGACGTACTGTAATATGCAATGGTTTTAATAATATTAAGTATAAAATGCTAACGCAGGAAAGATCTACCTCGAATAAGATCGAAGAAAAAAAATTATTCTTTAAGTACGTGTCACTCGATCCGACTCTGGTAATTTTAGTATTCCTTTACAACTCCAACGCTATCGTAGTGATGGGAGTTTTAGGTGCAATGATGCATATTATAAGTCAGAACTCAGTCTGCTATCAACTTTCGTGAGTTATGGCTTATTTAAATCACACACTAACACACCCTGTTACTTACTATATGATGAAGCAGGTGGTAATGTTAGATCTAGTAGATGTATTTATGAAAGGCATTTTCAGAACCGACAATGTACTTCGAGTTATTTAATCTTACAAACAGTGTACAGATCGAGAGATCGCGGTACATTGCACTGAAGTTACGAAGACTGTGGTCGTGAAAGCCTACGTGGTATATTAGATACGGAGGAACAAGTTTTAGATACTTTTACTGGTAAAAATTTTCACGCTGCTGCACTCTAA
Organism: Dermolepida albohirtum; assembly: GCA_031893035.1. Taxonomy (NCBI): domain Eukaryota; kingdom Metazoa; phylum Arthropoda; class Insecta; order Coleoptera; family Scarabaeidae; genus Dermolepida; species Dermolepida albohirtum. The sequence goes on along the minus strand of JAVIWB010003245.1, from coordinate 65,292 downwards.
ATGTAATCAAAACCTCAAAACATATTAAGCAAAGGCATGACAAGAGAAAACGGTGAAAAGTGAATCAAGACTTCCACGAAATACACCTGACATTAATGTCAGAAAAGACTGCATAAAGTATCAGACATGCCATAATCATTTGATCCATCGTACCAAAATTATAATCAATTATTACCTATGAAAAGCTGCATGTTTCTGCCCAGTTTTGCTAAAAAATTTGCACGACTTCTTGGTGATGCAGTTTCAATGACATACGTGGGCAAGGTGAAAAGTTCTCGGCCTGACACAGAGAAGGCGTTACAATTAACAGAAATTTATGTTTCCTGCGTGGCTGCATGTGTCTTTAGTTCATATGAAAACTTTCAACTTGTTCTCTCAAGTAGTTTGTTTGCAAGAATTTTTGTTGTAGACGTCGTGCGTGTTTTTTTTTAAATGGATAAACTTGAATATCGTGCTGCTTTAAAATTCTTTGTTTTGGATGGTTTAACCCCTATGGAAATTCATCCTAATTTGACAAAAGTGTACGGGGACTCTGCTCTTTCGATATCAACCGTAAAAAGTGGGCAGCTGAATCTAAACGTGGTCGTACGTCCCTCGAAGATGACCCACGTGAAGGACGGCCAAAAACCGCAACCACACCAGAAATCATCGAAAAAGTACATACATGATATTGTGTTGGACGATAGGCGAGTGAAAGTGAGTGAGATAGCTAAGGCTGTTGGGATATTGGAAGAAAGGGTGCGAAACATTTTGCACAAAGAATTAGAGATGAGAAAGCTCTGCGCAAGATGGGTGCCGCATTTGCTGAATGTCAATCAAAAGCAAATGCGCAAACGATTTTCGGAGCATCCTTTGAACCGATTTAACAAGAATCCGACAGATTTTGTGCGGCGATTTGTCACCATGGATGAGATATGGGTCCACCATTACACGTCAGAAACGAAACAGCAGTCGAAGCAGTGGGTGGAAGCCGCTGATTCAGCGCCAAAGAAAGCGAAATCGATCGCTGCCGGAAAAGTCATGGTTAGCGTGTTTTGGGATGCAAAAGGAATCTTGTTAATTGATTACCTTGAAAAAGGCAGAACAATTACAGATGCATATTACTCTAACCTTCTTGACCAGCTGGATGCCAAAATTCGCGAGAAGAGGCCTGGTTTGAAGAAGAAAAAAATAATTTTTCATCAGGACAACGCACCCGCACACAAGGGTGCGATGGCGATTAGAAAATTGCGGGATTTGGGGAACAATTTGCTCGGCCATCCTCCCTACTCTCCTGATTTGGCACCTTCAGACTTCCATCTATTCCCAAATTTAAAAAAATTTGTTTCTGGAAAGCGATTCACATCCTACGAAGAAGTTGAAAGGACCGTAGAAGAATATTTTGACAGCCTTCCAGACTCTCACTTCCGGGAAGGAATATTGATGTTAGAAAAACGCTGGACCAAGGTACTGAACTCAAGGTAGATTATGTAGAAAAATAAAATAATTTTTAAAATTTAAATCGCAGTCTTTCATTGGCAGGCCGAGAACGTTTCACCTTGACCACGTATAGTTTATTTTAATACAATAAGAGCCCATGATGGTGTATTGATTCCGGTCAAGGCGATTTACAATTTCCCTGAACGACAAAAACTTCGCGAAAGTTAACTATAACATCTGTCGAATTCGCTCTTATATTTATTATTTATTTTATTATTTTTTCAAATATCCTCTAGTTGTTTTGAGCAGTGTATTTGTGTGTGTTTCTGTGCTAGTTTTAATATGGATCCAGGTGCCACACTGTTCCTAATTATCTGCTGATGATGACGACTTAGTTGTCGAAATGCGTATATAGAAAACGAACATTATAGTGGCAAGGGGATATATTTACTTTTTTGATTATTAACAAATTAACCAGAACTGCATATTATGAACATAAATAAACACAAACGTCCTTCTCTGTACAGTGTTGTCAGTACAAAAAGTAAAATCTTCATCGAACTAATCCAATCTTGTCTTACAAAACGAAACGTTTACATTTGTTTTCGCTACAGCGGTTCAGTTACATTCTATTTCGCATTTACTTTCGTAATGTCACAGGACTCCATTTTAGGGTCATTATCATTGCTTCATGAAACTCTTTTATGTGACACATTTCCTTGACATGAGGAGCTTTTATGCTACCGTACAACGGAGTTCCAGCCGAGAGAGATTTTCGTGAAACGCTTTTATAGGAACATATTTAAGAAACGGTCTTGCGGACTTACTATATATTCTCGTATAGTCGCGCTAGAATGGTACCCTTTACACGTTTAATTCAATATAATTCAATATATGTTTCGAAAAATTACACTAATTAATTTATGTAAAATTGTTAAATCAAATTATTTTCACCTGAATTTCATTCATTACATTATTGAAAAGGTAAAAAGGTCACATTAGTATTTGTATTGATAAGCTTCACATATATAATAATTTTTTATCATGTTTCAAAATTGTTTTTATTCAATTAGCGATACGCTTTTGCTCGTAGACCGTTTTTTAAAATAGCCTGTTAATATTACGTTTAATACTCTATTTTATCCGCCTTCTAATTATGATTAGAAATTCAAGCTTTCAATCCATTTTGTCACAGAATAATGTTGCCAAATATCTATTTACCCGGTAATTACAATCAATATTCACCACAATTGACTTGCCCTTACTGTATAACTAATACATTTAAAGCAAGTCGTGTGTCGCATCATTTTAAAGCGCTTTTTACGATAAAATTTTTACATCCTTGTATCCAATATTGTCACGAATCTTTTCTTTATATTGCATCTTTTAATTATTTATTAATTTTAGCATTAGACTTCTGTCATCTCATTGGTTCATCTCAAATTGACTAGTGCACTCACCCTCTGCTCCACCGATTCTTTTAAAAGCGCTCGATTTTTTAAAAATGTTTTCTTCTTTTGCAACCCTCAATCCAGACAGTACTTAGTTACATGTAAACTTTTGAAAATGTAAATGGATTACCTCCACTGCTTAAATGATTTCTTACGAAGTGTAGAAAGCTTAAATCCTGGTACTTCGAAACTACCGGAACTTTTGAGTCCATTGTTTGATTGTTCTCGGGTGTGAAGTGATGGACTCATGTTTCATCCATGGTTATGAAATGGCGCAAAAATTCTGCTTTGTTGCTGTGAAACTTCGCTAAACACTCAATTGAAACATCTTCACGACACTGTTTTTGTTCGAATGTGAGCAAACGCGGTACCCATCTTGCACACAGCTTTCCCATGTCCAAATTTTCAAATAATATACGACGTACCGCACTTTTTGAAATGCTTATTATGTCTGCTAGCTCGCACACTTTCAGTTGACAATTATCCAGTACCGCTTTGTGGATTTTCTTCAGCATTTCTGGAGTCGTCACCTTATTTGGTTGACCACTGGGTTGCTCGTCTTGGCAGCTCGTACGGCCTTGTTTAAACTACTCAATATTTCGCTGTTGTAAACGAAGGAGCAGATTCACCCAGAGTGAAATACAGTTCGGCTTTTATATCGCTTGTGCTGAGGTCTTTCAAATAAAGGTATTGTATCACGTAACGATGGCTAATTTTCGCCATTTTTACAAATTCACTGAAAACGTTCACTATTGATAGCTGCCGAACAAATACTAAACAGCGTGGCGTCTTGAAACTTAAAACATATACTTTGTAGATTGTATACTTTCTAATACAGTGATATTTTTCAAACAACTACCGCCATCTCTAGGTCAGGTCGGATACTTATGGGACCACCCTCATATATATATAATCAAAATGAAGAATAATAATACAATAATGAATAATAATACATAACCAAATGTAAACCAAATAGATTTATAATTTACGAGAACATTACTCGAAGAGCACACATTGTTATCCAGACAGCAATTTCTGTTTCAACAAGAATTTAAAACGTTTCACAAAGAAAAGTTTAAATTCACTTGGCAGCGCATTAGAAACTTTGGCAATTTGATGCGAAAATAATCGTTCATAAAATGCCGTTCGATGCAAAGGTAGCGTTAGAGTGCTGCTAAATCTTAAATTTAATGTATTCACATCAGCACGAAAGGAAATGCTATTGTATAAGTATGAGAGCTGCCTATATACTCGTATAACGACCCTATGAAATAGGGTGGACATTTGTAAAGTTCTACCTTTCATATTCAACCATTTCGCCTCATTTATGTGAGATGCGGTCGAATTTCTTTACACCGAAAGTCAATCTGAGGCATTAATTTTAAATGCATTCAAGTATATGTGTTTCATATTTCAGCTGCGTGCCTGACACAGCTCCTAAATTCTTCGCCTCAAACTCAACAGGTTTGACAGGTTATGATAGCGCAATGCCGCCAAAATGCGGGAAATCAGAAAGTAGTAGTTGACAAACTGATTGAAGATTCGGATTCAGTGCATCGAATAATGTTAAGAATCGTTCTCATCTACTCGGGTGCAAAAGTTAATTGGAATTCGTAAAATCGTGTATTAGAAAAAACGTTTTGTAGTGCAGTTAGATAATAAACGGATAAACTTTGAACTTCATTATAGAAGTAACGAGCAGTAAATGGAGAACTAAGAAAGTCTTTGATTTCCTGATCAAATTCCATTGTATTTCCTTACAACATATTCCAATGTCTCTGTTCACGCCCACATTTCTTAAAATAAATATTGGACATTAAAACTTAATTTCTCTGCGAGTACGTGATTAATTGAACAAAAAGAAGCCCGAAGTTTCTCTTCGGCTTCAACGAGTAAATGCTCACATATTATTGATTCTTCTCTATTTTATGCAATACTTGAGTTCTACACGAGGGTGGGCCCATAAGTACCCGGCCTGACCTAGACCTAGAAATAGCGGTAGTTGAAAAATATCACTGTATTAGGAAGTACATAATCTATAAAGCATATGTTTGAAGTTTGAAGACGCTACGTTGTTTAGTATTTGTTTTGCAGCCATCAATAGTGAATGTTTTCAGTGAATTTGTAAAAATGGAGAAAATTGGTCATCGTTACGTGATATAATACTTTTGTTTGAAAGGTCTCGGCCCAACCGATATAAAAGCCGAACTGGATTCTACTCTGGATGAGTCTGCTTCTTCGTTTACAACAGTGAAATATTGGGTAGCGGAGTTTAAACGAGGCCGTACGAGCTGCCAAGCCGAGCATCGCAGTGGTCGACCAAATGAGGTGACGACTCCAGAAATTGTGAAGAAAATCCACAAAGCGGTACTGGATGATCGTCGCCTGAAAGTGCGTAAGCTAGCAGACATAGTAGGCATTTCAAAAGGTGCGGTACATCGCATATTATCTGAAACTTTGGACATGAGAAAGCTGTGTGCGTTTGCTCAAACTCGAGCAAAAACAGTGTTGTGAAGATGTTTCAATTGATTGCTTAGCGAAGTTTCACAGCAATAAAGTAAAATTTTTGCGCCGTTTCACAACCATTGATGAAACATTGGTCCATCATTTCACACCCGAGACGAAAGAACAATCAAAATAATGGTCTCAAAAGGGAGAACCGGTTCCAAAGAAGGCGAAGATCGTTTTATCTGCAGGCTAGGTCATGGCATCGGTTTTTTTGGTTGCGGGTTGAATAATTTTCATTGATTATCTTGAAAAAGCACAAACTATAAACGGCGAGTATTATGCGAAATTATTGCAACGTTTGAGCGAAGAAATTAAGCAAAAACGGCTGCATTTACCTCATGCACCCTATTCGCCAGAGTTAGCACCCTCGGATTATTTTCTATTCCAAAATTTGAAAAAATGGCTCAGTGGTCAAAGATTTTCCAACGATGAAGAAGTGATGTCGGCAGTTAATGGCTATTTTGAGGAGCAAGAACATCGCTGGGAAGGTGTGTAAAGCTGAAAGGAGATTATGTTGGAAAATAAATATATTTCTTTCCAAAATTTTTGTGTTTTCTTTGTTGGGTCGGGTACTTCTGAGACCACCCTCGTACAATTTATTGATTCTTGTTTATATTAATAAACGACGTATGAAAAATAATTGAAAAAATACGTTCTTATGTACCCTATTCGCCAGATTTAGCCCTCTCGGATTATTTTCTGTTCGCAAACTTGAATAAATGGCTCAGTGGTCAAAGATTTTCCAACGATGAAGAAGTAATGTCGGCAGTTAATGGCTATTTTGAGGAGCAAAACAGCTCTTGTTATAGAAAGGGTATCGAACTTATTGAACATCGCTGGGAAGAGTGTATAGAGCTGGAAGGGGATTATGTTGAAAAATAAATATATTTCTTTCCGAAATGTTTTTGTTTTCTTTGTTGGGTCGGGTACTTCTGGGACCAGCCTCGTATAGTAGTTATTTCTGGGACACACATGTTTCTTTGGCACTTATTATGTCGTTCATGAAATATACTGGTCTGGTCAAGTTTAAACGCACATCCCCATCTATGGCTGCCACAGATACAGATTTTTTCTCGTAAATAAATTCCAGTTCAGCTTTGCTTTCACCGTTTTTTTATTTTTTTTAAAGAACTTAATCAAGTATTTCACTTTTTTCATATTTCAAAACAAGTTAAAAACGGTTCCACTTTCTATTCAAACAGCAAGCGTTTTTGTCATCAGAATGGATGCAAATTTTAATAGCTATGTTTTGGAGGATGACTGATCCAACCCTGTGTATGTACTACGTATATTGAAAAATCTTCCTCATTAAAACAATTGCGTCATTACCAAAAATAAACGATGATCGAAATCTAGTACTTTTTATGACGAAAGAAAAGTTTAACGACTCGTGTACAGTACATTTGTCACTCGTTGAAAGAAACGTAATAAAATATGACGTATCGTTATTTACATAACGTTAAATTTGGAGACGTAACTTCAAAATTCACCGTCGAAAATGTGACGTCCCATTTAGTTTTATGTCGTCGATTAATGCGCAAACTTTCGGCGATATCGAGAACGGAGTTTAAAAATTTTATTAGGGAAGTTAACACAATAAAACTTAATGGATTAGAGTTCCCGTTAGTATAACTTCGAACTGGTAATATCATACAGTAAGATGTCTACGTGCTTGGAATTTCGATCTTTAAAAATGCGCCTTTGAAATTTAAAACATTGATATGCGCATTTGTGAATTTGTGTTTATCGTCTTTTGCGTAATATCGATTTGGGCGAACGTAATTATGTCTTTAAGTAAAGCATTATTACATTATTGTTTTGTGTTATTGTTTTTTATGAGCTGGTCAATATAATAATCATTTAACGGAGTCTATTAATTTAAGAAAAAAAGAAACTTTCAGTACTCGTGGAAGGGGTTTCTGTCATTCTACATTAATTAGTTAATACAGAAATGAAAACGTTTCTTTTCACATAATCACTTAAGGTTGATATATAACCCCTTTCCACATTAATTTTCGTATTCTGTATACGTATTTCGACGGTACAGATCGTGTACGGAATTTGTTTCCTGCGGGTTTTTGCCGTAGATTTCCAGGTGCGTCACTATTTAATTATCTTCTGATTATGACAACTTAGTTGTCGAAATACGCATACAGGATACGAAAATTAATGCGGAAAGGGGTTACATACGAGGGTAGCCGTTTATATTTCGGGAACTGGCAACATTTTTAGTGTTGCCTCCGATCTGATGATTGCATCGTGAAGTTTATCATTTTTGACAATATGTTTACCTTGACTGTTTTATTATCTGGTCGCTACTTCTATTGTTGACAGTAACTTGAACATTTTATGTCAGCGAAAAAATGGAATTAACTTGCAAACATTTTCGTGCAATTATTTTTCATAACTGTCGGCGTGGATTATCTCAACAAGAATGCATCGACGAGCTGAATTTTTTATATGGTGATGAAGCACCATCGGAAAATACAGTATATGGTTGGCGTAGTGAATTCAAACTTGGACGGCATTCTTTGGACGATGAATTTCGTGAAAGTCGTCACACGAATGTTGTCGGAATACATTAATGCCTGAATGTCTGAATTGATAATGCAAGACCGTCATGTGACATACCGTGAGATCGAGACATCTCTAGCTATTAGTAACACCAGCCTGCATAAGATCCTGCATGAACATTTAGCCGTTAAGAAGCTATGTTCATGTTGGGTAACACATAATTTGACAACCGCTCAAGGAAGACACGTGTTGATTGGTGCCAAGAAATGCACAAAAATACAATGGCGGTGCTTCAAAGAACATTTATAAAGTCGTTACAGGTGATGAATCTTGGATCTATATGTATGAGCCCGATAGTAAACAGCAGTCAATTGTGTGGGTATTCTAAGATGAGCCAAAACCAACAAAAGTTGTTCGCGCTTGAAGCATATCAAAACAAATGGTCGCTTGTTTTTTCAGAAAAGCCGGTCACGTTGCAACCGTGCTTTTAGAGATTTGTAGAACGATCAATTCCGAATGGTACACAACTATTTGTTTGCCAAAAGTTTTTGAAGAAATAAGGAAAACAAACCGAAAACGACAGATCGTTCTCCACCATGATAATGCGAGCTTTCACAGGTGGGTTCAAACAATTGAATATTTGACCGGGCAAAACATTGAATTGATGAGCCATCAGCCGTACAGCCCCGATCTAGCACTCTGTGATTTCTTTTTGTTCCCACACGTGAAGAATAAACTTCGTGGTCAACGATTTTCGACGTCGGCAGAGGCAGCTGAGGCATTAAAAATTCATATTTTGGAGATACCGTCTTCACAGTTGCAACAATGCTTTTCGGATTGGTTTAAACGAATGCAAAAGTGCATTGATTTTCAAGCAGAATATTTTGAAAAGTAGTAAAACTATTTTCGATAATAAAAATATTTCTTTTGTTTGCTATTCCCGAAATATAGACGGCTACTCTTACGTGATTAAGTTAATCAACCACAGGCTCCATTGAAATTACCGTTTCTTTTCACTACTATACTACGGTTTTAGAAAAGAATCTATATCAGATGACCATGGTAAGATTGGTTGCATGTACAGAGTGGTCAGAAATTCACGTATAATCGTCAAGTAGGAGGATTATATGATTAATTCTCAGTCGACAATCCTATTACAGAAATGTTGTACTGTCGTTAGTTAAACTACAAGAATTGCTTAAGAGAAATGTAGATTTGGCAACATTGTATAAAACCATCAATAAATAAGTAGAATGATGCGACAAAGAATTTTATTTAAGTCTAATGAAAATAATAACGATAATTAAGGTAAATGCTGAAACTGGTAGTCATTTGTTTGAAAACAAAGCTGTAGTAGAATTTACGACGCGTTGCAATATATCTATTTGTATCGTGGCGTTAGTTCTATTTATTACTTCCAGTTTACTGACCGGAGGCATCCCATAAATTTTTTCCTTCAAAAAATTCCAAACAAAGAAGTCAAGGGATTCATATGACTTTACAAACCATGATATTGATCCATTGTGACTGATCCATCTATCTAGAAAACTTTCGTTCAACCATGCTCTTGCAATATGAGCTGGTGCACCAACGTGTTTGTCATATACATTGGTTCTGATATTCAGTGGAATATTATCCAATACTTCCGAACCACCGTATACAAAGACTAAAAGCTGCTACGGTGAACGCTCGCCGTCAATGTGTACCTTATTCGAGTGTCGAGTGCGATTTGTCCCAAGAAAGTGTCGTAGCGGTCTGCTAGGATTTCTGTCCCAACAAATATCGTACTGGCTGTTTGACCAAACGTTCGTACACTCAAACATTGACACGGGAGGAAAACCGAAAGGAATAATTAACACCTGCTTGTAGATTAGATCCTTATTAAATGTTTGATAATTCCGTACATAAGTATAAAGGCACAGAAATACCGCATATTTTTGTTTAAAAGAAAGACAAAATCCCTCGAAGCGTTTTAATATGAATTATGTCTTTTATTATTGTTAATAATCGAAAATTCGAACATAAAAGAATACAATTTATAGTTAGAATAAAACGAAAAACATATTAAAACGAAAGAAAAAATATATCAGAATATAAATTCAGAAGCTTCAAGTTTTTTTTAAAACAACTTTAGAGATGTTTCTATTGTGTACTAACGCGTTTCAATATTGGTTGTATATTTAAAAGTGATTACGTCGGTACAATTATTTATAAAATCATTGTATAACGGCTTAGTAAATATGCAGATTTACCAATATTAAGAATTTTCTATTTCATCAATGTCTAATCATGTTTGCAGTAAGGATTATTGAGATGGGAACACAGTTTTGCGCTCGATACTATTTTACAGCTGTAAAAAAGCGGTATTCTACGTCATTCGTATCGTAGATGAGTTTCATACAGAAATTGCTTTAGGGAATTAAAAATAATGACTTTGCCATCATTTTACATACATATATGACAATGTACGTCCTATAAACCAGTACGTAGTGCCCATCCACACATTACACACACTCCTAAAGTAGATCAGTCATACAATGCATTAGAATTACTTACGGATTTTCGCGTCATCTATCAATACTGTGTGAGGCTATTTATCAAAGTTTAAATATGAAGTAATTTATTTTATTTATCGTTTGAAGAAAGTTTAAACACTTGACATCATTCTTTAATTATATAATTTTGAACAAATATAGAGGTTTAGTGAAAGAAAACACGGTAAGCAGTTATGAATTAATCAAAAAATGTAATAAAATGCCACAATAATGTTCGTATTCTATATACGCAATTCGACAACGAAGTTGCCATCATGAACAGACAATTAATCACAATGTCGCACCTGGATTCATGCTAAAACTCGCACAGAAACAATTCTATACTTCTATACCAGACATTAACCTTCAAAAGCCAAACTCACTGTGTGTTTAGCTTTCGACAATTACTGAATGGTCATCATCAGCAGACATTTAATCACAGTGTTGCACACTGTATGTGTTTGGCTTTTCAGGGGCGATGTCTGGTACGGATTTGTTTCCGTGCGGATTCATATGCGACATTGATTAATTATCTGGTGACAATGACAACTTAGTTGTCGAAATACGTATATAGAATACGAATATTACTGTGGAAAGGGTTTTACGAATTTTTTACTTGTAAAAAATATAATTTTCATTTCTTATATCAAAGACTGGAGGCATGGCATTTGATAAATGTACTTACCTGTGTATTTGAGCGACTTTCTCATGACTTAATATAGTCGTTATGGATTACAGTATGGTGTAGCACCACATCGGTCAACAATTTCTCGTTGGTATGAAGAATTCAAAGGTGGATAGATTAGTCTTGGCGACGATCCAAGAGCAGGTTCACTAAAAAACGGCGGTCACTCAGAAAACGTCGTAAAAAATTAGTTTCCCGGTGGATACCGCATCCGTAGACCGAAGAACAAAAAGCAGCTAGGTGTCAAAAACTCTAGATCGCTGCAATGCCGGACACTCTAAAAACGTGTACAACATTGTTAGTGGTGATGAATCTCGGATTTACTTATACGAGCCGGAAAATATGGTAAATGCTGGTCGTTTATTTGGATCTTCCAAAGTGAAGAAAAGTCGACAAAAGTCACGCGTTCTCGAAGTGTCTCCAAAAAGGTGGTTGCAACATTTGCCTCGAAAGCAGGTTATGTAATAACAATTGCTCTACATGATCAAAGAACTGTTACTGTCGACTAATATAGAATCAATTGTTTGCCGCAAGTCATCGCTGAGCTTCGAAGAACCAACCCCGAACGACGAACCATCCTTTACTAAGACAATGCAAGTTCGCTCAGAGCACGTAAGACAATTGAATTTTGATCGCAACAAAATGTCGAATTGTTGGACAATTCTCCGTACAGTTCGGACCTATGTCCCAACGATTTCTTGACCTTTCCGAAAATCAAGAACGGACTGCATGGTTAAAGGTTCCAATCGTCAGAAGGAGCAGTCGATGCCTTCAAAAAACGCAATTTTGACTGTCCCACAAACGAATAAAGCAACTGCTTCCAGAGTCGTTTCAAGCGCATGCAAAAGTGCACTAATCTTCGTGGAGAATACTTCGAAAAACAATGAAGAAATGTTTTATTCCAGTTTTATATGTAAAACTTAAAAGACAACCGACGTATATGCGTAGCAACAATCTTTTACGCGTATTTTCGTGTGAAATATTTATGGCATGAAGTTTTTGAGTCGCTTTGTTCTGTCTCTTGAAGTTTTCGAGTATTCTTATTGTGTCTCTATAATCGTGGTTATGGTTGATATTTTGATTCAATAAATTCAATTATAACATCTAAAACCACAGCTGCTAGTCCATAAAGTAATATTGTAGATATATAGATGAATCTAAATTGGTACCGAAAAAAACAATGATATCTTTAAAACCTATCTACTGCTTTATTCTAGTTTTATATGCAAAACTTAAGACAACCCACATATAAGTTAATCACATTGGCTAGCCGAAGGAAAAAATAGGAGGAAAGAATTACTAAATTCCAGGCCCACAATTAAAATATGTCATTATAGAACTACTTACAATACTTAACAACGGATATCTAGTTAGTCTCGGTAAACTAACACTAATTAATTATGATAAAGGAGGAAAACAATATGTCCTACAGTTTTCATAACCAACTTTTAAATCTAAAACCCCTAGATGGCGTTAGAGTATCTTTTAAGAGAATAATTATTTACCATGAACAGAAATAATGGCTACAATTTCAAACGAAAAAATTAAATGAAAAATACTATCTTAAACTAAGAAAATATAACGACACAGGTTCGTAATGAAATTAATTCAATAAAATGCAATTCATAATATGAGCAATGAAAGTGAAATGATGTACCAAATAATAAGTTTATGCATAATCAATTGAGCGCTAAAAAGAACCAAAAAGTAAAAGGTGTCCGTAACATACGCGGGTAGTTTGACAAGTAGTGAGAATGGAAAAGAAAAACGAATTTTTTAAATACAAACTAATTTTTATTTTTCAATACATTCTCCTAAAAGAGCAATACATTTATTCCAACGGTGCTCCAATGCCCTTATGCCATCTCTAAAATGCGGAAGGCTTGCAAAATACTCATTTACGAAGACGATAAGCTCGTCGTTAGACGAAAATTTCTTTGCACCTAGTGCCGTTTTCTATTTTGGAAAAAGGTGGAAGTCAGAAGGGGATAAATCTGGCTAATAAGGCGCATACGGTACTAATTTGAAATGCAACTCGTGGATTTTGGACATCGCAACTGTGCTGGTATGCGAGGGAGCGTTGTCTTGGTGAAACAGCACCTTTTTCTTTGCCATTCCTGGCCGTTTAGCACGAATCCCAACATTTAATTTTTGTAGAAGTTTTGTATAATATTGTCCGTTTTTGTGGCACCTTTCTGAAGGTAATCAATGAGCAAAATGCCCTTTGAATCCCAAAAAATTGATGCCATCACTTTGTTTGCCGATAAAGTGGTTTTCGCTTTTTGTGGAGGTGCAGAACCACGTTCTAGCCATTGTTTCGACTGTTGTTTAGTTTCGGGTGTACTGTAGTGCATCGAAGTTTCATCGTAAGTAACAAATCGCCTACAAAAATCTACCGGATTCCGCTTATAAAGGTCCAAACACTCATTGGAAATGCGCAAACGAGTGAACTTTTGATCAGTCGTAAGCAATCGCGGCACCCATCTTGCCGAAAGCTTGGAAAGGCCCAATTCTTTCGTTAAAATGTGGTGTACGCGTTCTGTTGAAATGTTTACCATGTCTGCTATCTCTCTCACTTTGAGTCGTCGATCTTGCGTAATATTATTATGGATTTTTATAATCATTTCCTTAGAAGTCACGATTTTGGGTGCTCCAGAGCGCGCTTCATCAACATAGCTTGTTCTACCACGTTTAAATTGATTTATCCATCTACTTATTGTGGCGGATGATGGAGCAGATTCACTTAATGTTTCCCGTAACTCATCTTTTATTTCGGTAGCTTTCATACCCTTAATTACGAAGTATTTAATCAGCGCACGATGCTCTACTTTTTCCATTTTAACAAAACGACGTGTTGCTTCTTCTTCAATCAGCTGTGAAAAATAAACTAATCAACCGATTTATCTAAATATCGGAATGTAAACATATAAATAGGCAACCTAAATTACAGTGCATTTGTTTTACCAATTAGAGCGCCACCTATGTGTCATTCTCACTACTTGTCAAACTATCCTCGTATAATCGTTGACATGTTGAGTATAATCATTAACAGACTTAGTCTATGGTTTATGGGAGTAATTAGGGTAAACGCTAGTAATTTTAGTAATAAATCACACCAATAACAAAAATATTGTAATAAGTAGTGTATGGTTTTGGATAATATTCTTTATAACTAGGACTACTTTAGGAGCTTTCGTGAACTCAATTTAATGTTTACGACTGTAACTTACTGAAATTATTATTCAGTTAGACAATAAAGCTTGTGAATATTATAAATCAAGGCGATATAAAAAATCCATTATGTCCATTACCTCCGATTTGATTTTCCAAAACACAACACAACGCACGCCTATCATGTGTAACTATTGATAAATCATTCATGCATTCATTCATTCATTTATTTCGAAAGTAAATTGATACATAAAGGAAATTCCCGTGACGCATTATAAAAGTTATGAGTAATTTGCCGTAACATATATATATATATATATTACACGTTTTATTGTTAGTTGATGTTAACAGTAAAGTGTATTTACTGCAAGAATAAAAAAGTAACTGCGTCTTTATTGACGCTTTGCCTTTCACGTTTTATGGTAAAATGAAGCGCATAAATTTTAATGTCGCAGACTTTTCGACTTTGTTCCTCTTATAGCCCCAACGCAACACCCCCAGCTCTGTAGATGCCCGATGAATTATGTGGCAAATTTCAATCTCTTTGTTTTCAAGATATGCTGTGAATCATGCGAAAAAAACGTCGCGATATATTGGAAGTTATACGAGGATAGTTTGACAAGTAGTGAGAATAACACACAGGTGGCGCTCTAATTGGTAAATCAAATGCACTGTAATTTAGGTTGCCTATGTATATGTTTACATTCCGGTATTTAGATAAATCGGTTGATTAGTTTATTTTTGACAGCTGATTGAAAATGAAGCAACACGTCGTTTTGTTAAAATGGAAAAAGCAGAGTATCGTGCGGTGATTAAATACTTCGTAATTAAGGGTATGAAAGCTACCGAAATAAAAGATGAGTTACGGGAAATATTAGGTGAATCTACTCCATCATCCGCCACAATAAGTAGATGGGTAAATGAATTTAAACGTGGTAGAACAAGCTTTGTTGATGAAGCGCGCTCTGGAGCACCCAAAATCGTGACTTCTAAGGAAATGATTATAAAGATCCATAATATTATTACGCAAGATCGACGACTCAAAGTGAGAGAGATAGTAGACATGGTAAATATTTCAACAGAACGCGTACACCACATATTAATGAAAGAATTGAGCCTTTCCACGTTTTCGGCAAGATGGATGCCGCGATTGCTTACGACTGATCAAAAGTTCACTCGTTTGCGCATTTCCAATGAGTGTTTGGACCTTTATAAGCGGAATCCGATTAATTTTTGTAGGCGATTTGTTACTTGCGATGAAACTTGGATACACTACAGTACACCCGAAACTGAACAATAGTCGAAACAATGGTTAGAACGTGGTTCTGCACCTCCAAAGAAAACGAAAACCACTTTATCGGCAAACAAGGTGATGGCATCAATTTTTTGGGATTCAAAGGGCACTTTTCTCATTGATTACCTTCAGAAAGGTGCCACAATAAACGGACAACATTATGCAGAACTTCTACAAAAATTAAATGTTGAGATTCCTGCTAAACGGCCAGGAATTGCAAAGAAAAAGATTCTGTTTCACCTAGACAACGCTCCCTCGCATACCAGCACAGTTGCGATGTCAAAAATCCACGACTTGCATTTCCAATTAGTACCGCATGAGCCTTATTCGCCGGATCTAGCCCCTTCCGACTTCCACCTTTTGCCAAAATTGAAGACGGCACTAGGTGGAAAAAAATTTTCGTCTAACGACGAGCCTATCATCTTCGTAAATGAGTATTTTGCAAGCCTTCCGAAATCGCATTTTAGAGATGGCATAAGGGCATTGGAGCACCGTTGGAATAAATGTATTGCACTTTTAGGAGAATATATTGAAAAATAAAAATTATTTTGTATTTAAAGAATTCGTTTTTCTTTTCCATTCTCACTACTTGTCAAACTATCCTCGTATTAGAAAGAAGAGTTTTATTCATAAATATATTTTGATCAACGATTCCGTCATAATTCAATAATAAATTGGGCGTTTTAATAGTAACAATAAAGTTAACAAAATATCGTATGCGGCATCTAAACTCTTACGTATTACTACAGACAAAAAAGAAGGAGGCAGAGGTATTACAAATATACAAACATTACACAATACACACTAACTAAATCTAACAGAATACTTTTGAAACAAAAACACTTCCATATTCAAAGCAATTGCATTAGCAGATAAGATATGTACACCATTAAATCTAAATCAAGAAAATTACATTTAAATGACTACACAACAAAAGAATGAGAAACGGTCCAGAAAAATAGTACACGGCACTGATTACAATATCCTACAAAACACGAACAAACAATAGGTAAAGGGTTCTCATACCGATGGCTAAAAATAGGGCAATTGTATCCGGAAACAGAAGGATTTATTTTGGCAATATAAGACGATATAATCACCACACAAAACTACATTGCTCAAAACAATTAGAGGATATTTCAAAAAATAATAATAATATAAATAAATAAATAATATAAGACACGCAAATACTTTTACATTGCAACTAGAATGCTTTTAAACAAGAAATAGAATGCATTGACGGGGTTTCAACCTGTACAGCGCTTAGGTAGAGCGCCTACGCGAACCGCTACTGCTCGAGGCTATAAAAGAGCGTATACGAGCGATTACAATTAAATTTTATCATTTTCTGTATCATAGCTAATTTTTTAACTATAATTACGGGTAATAATGGAAAGGCAACGTGATTTGGCTCATGCACAGGCTTGGAGAGCCATAGGTCAATCAGAAAGTGGACGGAGACAGCTGTTGCTGAGTTTTTGCAGTTAGCAAAAGTGTGATTTCGCGTTTGTGGAATCGGTTTTTAGAAACTGGAGATGTTCAGAGATGACCAGGACAAGGACGTCCAGCATCTACAATATCAAAAGATGATCGATACCTAACAGTACTTGCATGTAGAAATCGCACTTATAACGTAACGCAGTTTAGAAGTGAGTTTGATTCTGCTCCAGAAAGAGTAGTATCAACTCAAACAATAAGAAATCGTCTGTGACATTTATGTTTTTGAAAAATATTTTTTTTGCAATTCGCGGGTTATAGATTGATAAAAAGTAAAAAGCCGAGATTCTTAACCCGGTTTCGTAGTTGTAACATTATTTCTTCATGGTTTTTACTATGGTGGTTTTTCAAGTTAATAAAAAGTTAGCAGGTCACTATGAATTTTTCAAAAATATTTTTCTTTGCAATTTACCAAGGATTTACGGCGAAAAGCCGTGAATTCTCAACCCGGTTTCATAATTGTACCATTATTCATTCATAGTTTTTGCTATACTGACCTGTTAAGTTGATACCAAGTTAGGAAGTGGCAGCCAATTTAAAAAAAAATGTTTTTTAATCGAATCTGGGGGCATAGATTGTTTATGGTAAGAAACGGCAAAATTTTGAACTAGTTTCGTAATTGTACTATTACACTCTCATGGTTTTGGCTATGGTGGTTGGCCAAGTTGATAGCAAGTTAGCAAGCCATTGTGAATTCTTGAAAACTATTTTTCGCAATCTGTGGAGCATAGATCAAAGCTGCTAATTCTCAACCTGGTTCCGTGGTTGTACCATTATTTATTTATGGTTATTGCTATGATGATTTCCCAAGTTGATACCAACTGACCTCCAAAGTTGGTATCAACTTGACAAATCATCATAGCAATAACCATAAAGAAATAATGGTACAACTACGGAACCGGGTTGAGAATTCGCAGCTTCGATTTATGCTTTGAAAACTATTTTTTGCAATCTCTGGAGCACAGACCGTTTACAGCAAAAAGCCGCGAATTATCAATCTGGTTTCGTAATAGTACCATTATTCCTTCATGGTTTTCGATCTGGTGACCTGTTAGGTTGATACCAAGTTAGCAGGTCATCGCGAATTAAAAAAAAATATTTTTTTGCGATTTGCGGGACGTAGATCGTTTATCGCAAATTGTGCTTCCGATTTCGTAGTTGTATCATCATGGTTTTCGCTACTGTGGCCTGTGAAGTTGATATCAAGTCGCAGGTTATTGCGATCTATTAAAAAAATGTTTTTTGCAACCTGCGGGATATAAATCATTTACGTCCAATTCTGAACTAAGTATTTGCTATGATTGCTTGCTGACTTCATATCAAGTTAGCAGGCCACGTTGGTTTTTTTAGAAAAAATATTGCTGCAAAAAAATCTCCTTTCGTGGACAATTTACAGTTAATTATTCACTAGTTACATTTTTTGTCGATTAAAAATGCTCTTTTAACTTGATAAAGGTTTGAATAACCAAACAAATGGAGAAAATGGAGAAATATTTATGGTCTTTGTGAAATGATTAAGCGGTTTCGACACTCGTCATTATTTTCAGAACTTCAGAAGTGGGTATTTAGTATAATTCAAAAATATTTACTTCAAAAATTCCATCGCGATTCCATTAAAATAAGATTTTAAGTTATTTACTTTAATCGCACATAAATCTGTTTGCCCAACAACCATACTCTTTGATTTTCTTTACAACCAATGCTCTGGATATCACTACATACTAGTAGAATAATAATTTCGCACCATGACAAAAAAATGTTAGTAATGGGCTTATTAACCTTGTCTGAAGAATGTTTAGAAAGCATTGAATAAATGTATTAAAGATGCGGTAGTAGCATTCATCGACCCTAAGCAGGTGTACGATAAAGTACAGAGACATCAAGTGCATAAGGTACTAAACGAATTAAGTATCAATCTAAAAATAGTAATTATGAGAAAGCTTACTCTGGAAGGAACAGAAGACATTATTCAAAGAGAAGGCAATCTTTTGGAACAATTCGAAGTTAAAGAGAGTCTGAGATAAGAAGCTCCACTTTCACCCGCATCGATCAATCTTGTATTGGAGCCGCTACAACATAACCGACATAAATATTTTGCAATTCCAGATGACACCATAATCATGGTGAGAAGAAGAAAGAAGAGAGAGAAGAAATACAAGAAAGGTTAATGGCCGGAAATCGAAATATTTACTCTTTAAAGAAACTACGATATAGTAAACTAGTAATCCACAATCTGAAGCTGAAATATATAAAATAGTTATTATGCCAATTTGGAAGTAAAATATGGACGTTGAGAACAGCAGAGGAGAAAATGTAGAAGGTATGGGAGGGAAAGGTGTTAAGAAAGGCATTTGGTGGTAAAAGTTGAAAATAGGCGGGAGAAGCAGAGAGATTAATAACTGAATAAAACATATAAGGAACCAAGTATAATAGGAATTGTGAAGTCCTGAAGATTGAGGTGAGTGGGCGGGCATATTTGTAGAATATAAGACAGAAATGTCAAAAAACACAAAAACACCCTAATACATATTAATGTGCGCGGTCTGTATACGTATTTCTACCAAAACGAAATACACTGTGTGTTTGGTTTCAGCAGAAGTGCGCGGAGTTATTCTGTGCGAGTTTTTCCCCGGATCCGAGTGATTAATACCTTGTTGTATGATGACGACTTAATTGTCTAAATCTTATACAGAGTGTGAACATTGATGTGGTAAGGAGTTTTTTGCCTTTTTGACTTAAAAACTTTAGTTAACTGAGAATCACAGTCTCCAACAAAACTTGCCAATCAAAAAAGTTTGGTTAATCGAGTCTTCGAAGTCTTCTTAATGCCCTCTCCCATCATCGCCCCGCCCAGAAACAGGGCGATATCAATTCCTTAGTCCAAAGAGCTGTCAACATATCTGACCAGCATTCTCTATCCCAGGAATTAAGTCATGTTACCAAAGCTCTTATAAATAATAATTTCTCCAACCATAATATTCAACGAACCATAGATCGACGTCTTAATCCCAAAGTCGCACAACTTAATACACAGCTTACATCATCTCTCCCCCTCTCTAAAGCCCACCTATTCTATATACAAGGTGTTACTGACAGCATCAGTTGTGTTCTTCTCAAAAACAACATCAAAACCATCTTCAAACCCCATTCCAAATTATCTGACCGTTTTTCCGTAATAAAAGATCATGTTTCTTTAGAATCATCTGGTGTGTACAAGATTCCTTGCTCATGCGGCAGGGTATATATTGGTGAAACAAAGCGGTCTGTCGGCACTCGTGTTTCTGAACATGAGCGTTGTACTAGGTTGCTGCGCATAGCCGGTTCTGCACTTGCCGAGCATAGGCTGGAGACCGGGCACTATATCCGATTCAATTCGACCAAGATCCTATCCCGCACTAACCATTACTATTGTCGCAAAATCCGTGAAATTATAGAGATCTCTAAGCAACCCAATAACTTTAACTGCGATGATGGCTACCCCCTACACAACGCTTGGCAATCCTGCATCTCCAAACTACCCAACCGCAACCGTAACGCTCCATTGGCCCATGACCTATTACTCATATATACCCGTCCACCATCGACTTACATCAGTTTCAGTGCAGTAGTTGGGCCCTGAAGATGTCCCATACAAATAGGTACGAAACGCCGGCAGATATACATGTGGCGCGGTTCCAGCCCGGAAGCCCAAAAGTAGATAGTCTTCGAATTATATTTATAGTAAAAAAGAAGTGAATAAGGCCTTTAAATCGATGACAATACGTTAAAAATGAAGTGATATTTATAGAACGGATCCATTAAAAACAATACAACAGCAGAAAATCAAAATTCTGGATAAGTTATTTACTCAAACGTGAGTTGCTAATCTTAGTAAGTGCTTGTAAAGACTCCATCGCTTTGTTTAACTTTCGTTTTCCCCAAGAATTTATTAAAAAACTACTCCAATGTAAATCCCGAAAAGCGTTCATATTTTCAAGAAGTTACGGTATGAATTAATGCTTTAATAATAATCCACAGAATACCTTTTCATTTCATTTAAAAGGTTTCTGATGTGTTTAGTTTTTTTTACAGTTTCGCAGATATACCTTCCATTAAAATACTTCAAGAAAAATATAAAAAGGCACATCGATATTTTCCTTACGGTCTGTGTCTTCGGTTTTTACTCGGGCGCTCTTCGTCACCCAGAGCATTAACGTTTTAAATAAAATAATACTATTCCGTCGTCTGAGACTTTTTAATGAAAGGAGGTGTTGCATTTCTACGTTCCTGGAAAAGTACAACAAATAATTTCAGTTTTACCCGCAGCGAGCCGTAAATTGACGACATTCGCTAACTGCTCGCTATTTTCATTAAAACTTCTACAAGCGTCTGAGTTTCTAATGTATGTTAGCTAGGGAAAGGTGCGACTTTAAATTAGTGGCTTTTAAAAGTTTTACAGCACTCTTGTCTATTTGTTTATTTTACTTTGTCATATACATATACGAATCAAGTCGCATAACACATGGTAAAATGGATGATCTTTTAATGTCGAACTTTTTTCTAATAGAATAGTTGATGTTATTAAACATTAATGAAGTTCCATATCAATGTGTGGTGAGTAACTTATTATGTGGTTTATCTTCATCTTCATGGCTTGCTTTTGTCACGGAGGAGTGTATTTTGCAGATTTTGAATCTTCCACGTGTTTCTTTCTCTCTTTTTGGTTTGTTATTTGTTCTGTGTATTTTCAATACTGTTCTCACGATTAGAAAGGGGAAGTTTCTGGCTTTTTTGCATATGCCTGTTAACCCGATGATTCTATATACTAAATTGGCCTTCAGACAACAGTGAAGATGAATGTTAAAAGGAATCATTCTATTATTAATAACACCCTATCTACTACATATGTTTCACGGATTCACCGATCGTCAGGCAGATTTGTGTTATTAATGAACGATTCCTCATAGCGTTTATCATATAATTTCGGTACAGAAAAATAATGAATAATATTATTGCCTCCCATTCTCGTCCAATACATAAATGTATCGACCGACAAAGCGAGATCGCGTCTATCTCACATATTAATAGAATGATTCCTTTTAACATTCTTTAATTGGCAAAAAGCCGTGACGCAAGTGTCTGCCTATTACACACTGGAAACTTAGTTACCGATCTTGTGAGACAGACGCGTTCTCGCTTTGTCGGTCAATACATTTATGTATTGGACGAGAAAGGAAGGCAATAATATTATTCAAAAGTGAAGATATTTATGTAAAATTTAGTAAGGCATGGGCAGAATTGAGATATACTAATACTGCTCATTTAAATTATTGATTACAAGCCAACAATTGTCGCAGATGTCGCTAGGCTTAAGTATGTTCGACATATGTTACGATTTGAAACATATGTCATTCTATTCTACTGCCATCAAGATTCAAAGTCATACATGTTATATTTCGTGAAAGTCACACCGTCATAGATTTATACCTCTTTGAAAATGTCGAGTTTCATGCCTGAAGAAGTGCATTTGCGACACGCATTAATTTTCTTATTTAATCAAAAGAAAAAAAGTCGCTGAAAGTCATCGTTTGCTGGTACAAACTTACGGTGAGCATGCTCCAACTATGAAAACATGTGAGGCGTGGTTTAGAAAATTCTAAAGTGACGATTTCGATGTGCAAAACAAAGAACGTTCTGGTAGACAGAAAAACATTGAAGATGCGAAACTGCTGGAGTCATTGGATGAAAACTCAACCCAAACTTAAAACTAATTGGTAGGAGCGTTAAATATGGCCTAAGAAACGATTAGCGACCGATTACGAGCAATAGGAAAAATCCAAAGGGTGGGATTGCCGCATCAACTGAACGACAGGCCAATGATAAATCTAAAAATCGTCTGTGAAATGCTGCTTCAAAGATGTGATCGGTTATTTCTGCGTTGAATTGTGACGGGTGATGAAAAATGGATTTATTTTTTATTTGCTCCAAAAGCAAATAGTTTTCGTTGCAAGATGATGTTCTGTGTTTGGTGGGATCAGAATGGCGTGGTGTATTATGAACTGTTGAAATCTGGTGAAGCAAGAGAACAAATTATTAATTTGAATCATGCATTAGAAAAGCGTCCAAAATGGGCCCGAAGGTAAAGTGATTTTACAGCAGATAACGCGCCGTCTCATACAGCAAAGCTGATCAAGGGAGCGTTGAAAGCACTTGGATGGGGATAAAATTGCACCCGCCGTAGTCTTCAGACCTTGCCCCATTCGACTATCGCCTTTTCGCATTACACACTTGCACTTCGCCAATTTCGAAGAAGTTAGAATAATGGTTTTGTTCAACGGACAAAGGGCTCTTTTGAGATGGTATCCATAAATTGTCTAAAAGATGGGCAAGATGTGTAGAATGAAATGGCCATTTCTTTGAATAAATAAATTTTTCCATTTTCTTGAAAATTATGTAGTTTTATTACGAAAAAATCAGTAATGACTTTCCGGTACACTTGGTATATACCAGCATTGCTCATCTAAGATGCCGATTACATGCTAGGGTTGTTCATTTAGTCATTGATAGAGCGGCGACGAAAGTGGCAATACCATAGGCGGTGCGGTAGAACGGGCAATTGGTGCGCAGTGAATGAGATCATTCACATCAAATACAATACGGTTCACGGTTAGTGTTTATAATAACTTCACACAAACATGTCGCGAAAGTCTGTGCCGTTTGCTACGTCGGTTAGAAAATACATAGCAGAATTTCCCGATTTAAAGTATGATGGATGTGCAGTATTGTGTTTGGTTTGTAATAAGCGACTTATAATACGGAAGAAAGACAATTGTAAAAAACATGTGAACAGTGCAATACATAAACTGAACAAAAGAAATGAAATACCTTATGCAACATTCCTTTATGATTTTTTATTTATGTTGACTGCATGTAATTTGCCGCTTCGTTTAATCAGCAAACGCCCTTTTCAAGTTTTCTGGAATAAATATCTGCCAAATTATAAATTACCTGCAAGAAGAACTTTACAGAAACATTTGCCGCGTTTAAGAGAGACGCTTGAAAATATAGCAAGAAGAGAATTGCATAATAAAAATGTGTGGATTACTGTAGATGAGACTACTGATTTAAGAAAAAAATAGTATAATAAACGTAATCGTACGTATTTTATCAGCCAACACATTTTCACAGCCCTATTTGTTAGCCTGTAAACATATACAAGCATGTACTGCGGCAAATATTCGGCAAATAATAATGAACACCTTAAAGAAATTTCACATTCATAGTACTCAAGTCTGCATGCTTGTAACAGATGGTGCTGCTACTATGTTACTACTCGGACGTTTGCTAAAAGTAACTTTTCCTAAATTAATACACATAACTTGTGTACTCCATGCTCTTCATTTAGTTGCTGAAAATGTTAGAAGTAGTTATAAAAACGTTGATCATTTGATTGGATCCACCAAACAAGTGTTTCTTAAATCCCCCAAACGACTTAAAGAATTTCATAAAACTTGTCCAGATATTTTGGAACCACCGGAACCCATTCTTACACGATGGGGCACGTGGCTAAATGCAGCTTTTTATTACCATAAGAATTTTCACAAAGTTAAATCCGTTATATCAAAATTTAGGCCAACCGAATCCCAAGCAATCAGAGACAGTCAACATGAATTTGAAAATCCCCAAATTCTGGAAGATCTGCATACAATATATAACAATTACCATCCATTAGTAGAAGCAATTACAAAACTTCAAAACGAAAACGATTCGCTGCCCTTAGACGCATCACTATGCATAGTGCAA
The DNA here is from genome assembly GCA_031893035.1 of Dermolepida albohirtum. NCBI lineage: Eukaryota > Metazoa > Arthropoda > Insecta > Coleoptera > Scarabaeidae > Dermolepida > Dermolepida albohirtum. Next base: position 40,437 of record JAVIWB010003245.1, on the reverse strand, counting down.
AATGTGACCGCTAATTTGCATAGTTTAACTGACGCTGCTGGTGTACGAGCTCATCAAAAATTATTAAGTGTTTAAAAAAAAAATCCGGACTTGCATGTTTTACGAACTATTTATGACAAATGTGCAAATAGTGAGCCCTGGAATGATTTTGAACAGCAGCTTCTTTCTGCCAAAATTACATCAATAGACGCCGAACGATCTTTTTCTCTATACAAAAACATTTTCTCGTCGCGAAGGACGTCATTTACAGAAGCAACCGTAGAGACGTATGCAATGATGCAGATGTACAGTTACTTCCACAACACATTACCAGGGTTATGAAATTACATATTACTAGGTAAGCACTAATTGTGTAAGAATAAGTCTAGACACGGCGCTGCTACGGACACTTTCGCCGCAGTTTATAATTTACACTTAAACACCAACCGTGAGCCGTATTGTATTTGATGTGAATGATCTCATTCACTGCGCACCAATTGCCCGTTCTACCGTACCGCCTATGGCATTGCCACTTTCGTCGCCGCTCTAGTCATTGACTACGTGCTAATAAATGAACGAATAGTTTAAAAGTAATTTTGGGTTTTCTTCCATTAGCAGTGGTTTATTTTTTGTATGTTCTAAATTTTGCCGTCAGCACGTATTTGAAAATCCATGTCCTTCAACTTTGGCAAGAACACTTCTAAGAATCAGTACTGTGGCGCCCTCTAAGAACTTATACATATATAGTAACCTCCCCCTTTCTCTCTGTATTATCTGATTAGTTCCTTCCCTGGGAGTGACGAAGGGTTATTATTTTCCTTTCTAAGTGACCAATATGAGCTTTGATGATTCTCTCCAAGAGGGCGTTACACGCTGTATATTTGGTTGCACAGGTTTCAATATTAATCATTAGTGAACACAGCACAGTTTATGGAAAAATATTAATATCTGCTATATTTACCAATATTTCTATAACACTTTGACTTACTAACATGAAATCTCACGATGATATTTCTATCGTTGGCGTGGTATCGCTATACTTTATTAAAAAAATCGGCCGAAGCTACGTTAATGCATCCTCGTATCTGTTTTTTTTGTCGCAAAGTATGTTTGCTTTGCCTATAAATACGTATTAACCACACAAAATTACTGTAATCATTTACATTCACTTCCGAGTTTGTATTACAGTTCAATTGATGTTGGAAAACCTCTTGTATCTATCATTAATATTAACACCTATTTTATAAGGATCGATTCGTTATCTCACCTCCTTTTATCTCATCTTCCGTACCAACGAAAGTGAATTTATTGATTCGTTATTAAAATTAATGACTTAATTAAAATCGGCAAACAAGGCGATCTGTACTAGTTACGTGTAAACACATAAAACGCGATGTATGTGTTAGCGGAACGGAGTACGGAACTGCGTGGAACAATTCCGCATGTAACGTTTCATTTAGGACAGTATACTCGTTGCAGATTCGTACAGTGTTTACATTTCATTTCTACTATCGGGCAGAATATGTTTGCCTGAAAATTTTCCCAATTTCCTACCCAAATTTTAGTTATGTAGACAGTAATGGTAATATGGTGCTTATATAATGAAGGCGTATTTTTTGTGTCTACCTCGTTATGAATTAATAATAAGAGCTCTTCATTAACTGTTGTTATCTTTCCTATGTTATGTGAATAGTTGTACACTGTACTCTGTTTCAAAAAGAGAGAGAAAAGTTTCTGAACAAACCGCAAGCCCAAATTAAGGCCTACAAAATTTCTGAAATCAAAAATGGGAAAATAGTGTTGCAGTATCTGTACGCGGGTTGTCTTATAAGTTCCGCATATAAAACTGGAATAACATAATAGGTACCTTTTAAAGACTAACAAAGATACCAGACATTTTTTCTTAAACTTTATATTTATTTTTCTACATAGTCTCCTTGTAACTTTACACACCTCTCCCAACGATGCTTCCATCTCTTTAACTCGTCCAAATAGTACTTTGCGTTTTTCACTGCAAACTAATTGTTCACGAAGGTGATTGCCTCCTCATTTGACGAAAGTCTCTATCCTTTGAGCGCAATTTTTAGATGAGGGGACAAAAGGAAGTCGCTTGGGGCTAGATCTGGTGATTAAGGCGGATGGTCAAGCAGTTCAAACCGTAATTCGTGAATTTTCGCCATGGTGTGAGATGGCGCGTTGTCTTGGTGAAATAGGATTTTATTTTTCTGCAAGTGTGGTCGTTTTTCTACAATTTCTGCCTTGTTAAGTAATGAAGCGTAGTATGCTCTTGTAATAGTTTTTCCTTTTTGAAGATAATCCAAAAAACAGTCGCTATCACTTTCCCAGCCGAAAAAACAGTTTTTGTTTCTTTTGGAGCCGGTTTACCCTTTGCAGTCAACTGTTTTGACTGTATTTTTGTTTCGGGCGTATAATGGTGTATCCAAGTTTCATCTACAGTAATTAATCGGCGCCAAAATTCTGATTTATTGCGCCTAAACTGCACCAATAGAGCTTTGGAAATGTTCATGCGACCACGTTTTTCGCCTAAAGTTAGCAAACGCGGCACCCAACGCGCGGGCAGCGTTCTCATGCCTAAATCTTAATTTAACATGTGACAAACACGTTCTTTGGACATATTCATAGCCTTTGATATCTTTCTTACTTTAAATCTACGGTCGTCTAGCACCAATTGGCGAACTTTAGCGATGTTATCGTCAGTAGTTGCAGTTTTTGGACGTCCCGAACATTCATCGTCTCCCAAGCCACGTTTAAATTCTGCTGCCCAAAATTTCACTGTGGTAAATCATGGTGTAGAGTCCCCGTACACAGAGTCCAACTCATCTTTGATTTGCGTGGGCGTATTGCCTTTCAAAAACAAACATTTAATGACAGCTCGATACTCGACACTCACATCGACTCACTCAAACGACTGTCAATAACAACTGCGCTTCCAAAATGGCTGAAACTTGGGTGAGTACCTGACAATAGATAAGTGCTTACATCTTCACGTTGAGGTCGGAAATTTTTCACACCACCCTCGTATGTGTAAGTTAGAGTATTTGGTCTAACAACCTTTTACTCCGCGATATTACAATTGCTTCATTTAATAAAGCATTTCATTTATTTATATAGCCCAACAAGACAATGTGTGACTTATTTCTTGTAATTTTCGCCATAGTGTTAAATGAGAAATTCCAAAAGATGTAATTTACATTTGATACTACGTAGTCGGCGTTTGTACTACTTTGTACTGTGGAATTATCGTTATTATTAAATTTGAAATTTCATTTAAATACTCAATAGCATACTTTAACGACACGAACGATTTGACGTAAAATTTACGTTCGTTGTACCGAGCCAAAAATGTCTAGTTTATTGTGACACGACTGGCCAGGGAACCCTTCAGTGGCCCAGTCTATGCCTTAATTAACTCGTTAGAATTCTCTAGCATAGGCACTAAATTTGCGCACGTTGTCCCATAGGAGTACGCGAAGAATTTCGGAAAGGTATTTGACCCTGCGGAACATGATCAAATATGCGCGAATAACCCGTAAAAGTGTGGCGACGTGATTTATTAATAAAGTTATTAAATCTTAGGAGAATGTACTTTAATTAGTAATGGATATGATTTATTCGTGAAGTTGTAGACGCTCAGTCCCAACAAGTTTATTTCAGTACTGCTTGTGAGAGGTTAATTATAATAATAATTTATTTAATGTCCAACAAATAAAATCCAAAAGTGGACAATAAACAAAATTACAATAGTTAATATGTAACTGAAATCTGTAATGCATTTACAATAGCTTAGTCACATATGTCAATAAGAAGGCAAATCCATCCCAAGAAGATTGAAATTCTGTGCTGAATATAAAGAATGTTTCGAATTGCGCGGTTTTTTTTAAGAATCAATAAAATATAGATGGCGCACTGAATTTGTCTGGGTATGTGGGCATTTAAAAAGTGTGATGTATGACATTTATAAAAATGGCTTTGTACACGGTACAACAAGGCGTTCAAATTGTTGAATTATTTTATGAAAATCAGCGTTCTGTGAAAAGAGTTTTTAGAAAATTACGTGAATTTTATGGTTTACATAATCGTCCATCTGAAAGCACTATTGATCGAATTATTAAAAAATTTCAAGAGACCGGTTCCGTGGAAGATCAAAAAAGTGAAAAATACAGTCATAGTGGTCGTTCACAGGAAAATATTGGTTTGGTTCGTGAAAATGTTGTCGAGGATCCTGAAATGTCCATTAGACGATGTTTACAACAACTTGGACTTAGTGGATCAACAACATGGCGTATTTTACACAAGGATTTAGCTGTGAAGGCATATAAGGTTCAAATAACATAGGAACTGAAGCCATTAGATTATTTAAAACGTCGTTCACTTGTCAATTTCATCAATGAACAAGCAGCTGATTTTTCTCAAAAAATAATGTTTTCCGATGAGGCATATTTTGAACTTGGTGGCGATGTTAATAAACAAAATTGCCGTATCTGGGGTGAGGAAAATCCACGAATTATTCATGAGAAACCTATGCATCCTAAACGAATTACTGTTTGATGTGCATTATGGTCAGGTGTTGTAATAGGACCTTATTTCTTTGAAAATGCTGCTGGTGAAGTTGCAACTGTCAGTGGTGATCGACATCGTCGGATTATAACCGAATTTTTGTGACCTGAATTAATAAATATTGATCTAGAGGATATGTGGTTTCAACAGGATGGCGCTACACCTCACTTTGCACACGAATCAATTGATTTATTGAGAGAAAAATTTCCTGGACGTGTAATTTCAAGAAACGGTGATCTTAATTGGCCACCAAAAACATGTGATTTGACACCGATAGACTATTTTATTTGGGGTTATGTGAAAAGTCAGGTTTATAGAAACAATCCACAATCAATTCCTGCTTTGAAAGATGAAATTATACGTGTCATTGGTGAGATAGAGCCTCAATTATGTCAAAATGTCATTGAAAATTTTAACAAAGGAATGGACGTCTGTGGAGCTGCAAGAGGAGGCCATTTGGCTGATATTACTTTTCGCATATAAATGTCATAACTGGTACTTCAATTACCAATAAAAGATTTTTGAAAGCGAATGCAAATTATGTGTTTTATTTATTCTTTAAAAAGCCGCGAAATTTGAAACACCCTTTACTTTTAAGGTAACGTAGACGAATTACTGAAATTTTGGAGTGCCGATATTTTCCAAATTTTTGGAACAATTCAATCATTACTAAAATTATGTTTCATCTTCGAGAACTTTTCATTATGACTGCCTAATCTGATATTCCATAATTACAAATCAGTGGTGTTTTTGAAGTAAAGTAAAAACGAACGAAGAAAAAATAATTTTAATAGTAAAACTGTATGCGTGTTACGTGACAATTTCTAATATGACATTTAGCATTTTCCTCGAATCGTATTGTAACCAAATAAATAAAGTATGATTTATTCTTTGAAGTTCTCGCATTCGTAAATCAGAAACACCGAATATGTCCAATTTGAATGACTATTATCTCAAAATGTCTACCTAATTGAATATATATATATATATATATATATATATATATATATATATATATATAGAAATTATTTCTATTTGTGTCAACAAAATAACAGCACACATAAACTTACGTTCACTTTATCTACCTATCCATCTACCGATGTAATATTTAGTCGTATAGCAAGTGTTGTACATAAATAATGAAAAGGCTTTCCCACTCAACAGCGCCCTGAATAATTTTCGATTATCAGATAGAGAAAGACGAACAGGTCGGCTATCTCGAACCACGCACAACTTCTCTTACTGTTCCATTGCCGCATCTAAACATAGTTAACGCTTCCGATGCCTGATACGGGAGAGCTTGACAGGGAAATGTATTGACCTGTGGAGTGCCATGCAAACAGGTTCCCCACCTGCTGAAAATGAAAACATGTATACATAGATTGTTACACTTCTCACATATAACAATTTTTTTATCATGTTTTTAAATTATTTACTTTGATTTAAATACAATTCGATTCTGAATAAAATTATTATTGTGATTAAGACATTGTTTGCGTTACCAATATTCAGATGGGAAATCTATTTGTTGTCGTCACGTACGGTCTCAAGCGGTCAATAAACCAACGGTCTTTATTTTCCAAGAACGAACGCTTTTCTGCAAGTAGTTCCCTTGCTTGGAATATTCTCGGTAATTTTTTATTCATTTACATTTAATATTAATTCTGTTTTAACTAATTTATAAATGCAATTAGAAAATCACACTTTGGTGAATATATGTTTATTATTCTGTCCAAATATCCATCTCTCTGTTACTTACATACATATGTGTATATATATATATTGGGTCTGGGAAAAAGTTCGTGGCGTTTTTCCCGATAGATGGCATTGGTTGCCGATAACTAAAGAACAACAAGTCACAGCGACACCACCGAGGGCTCGTTTTTTAGATGACCTTCCGAACGTTAGTTTGAGCGTAGAAACATTGTAATCGGTGCAGTGGTTGGAAAGTTATTCGCACTTGAAAATGGAGAAGAATAATGAGAAATTTCGCTATATTCTACAATATTATTATGATAAGGGGAAGAACGCTGCGCAGGCTTGTGATAAAATTTGTGCTGTGTACGGTGAAGGTACTTTATCGAAATCTGTTGCGCGGAAATGGTTCGCTCGCTTTCGTTCTGGAAATTTCAATGTGAAAGATGAGTCACGCTTCGGTCGTCCAATCACTGAAAAATCTGATGAAATTCTTGAAAAAGTCCAACAAGATAAGCATATCAGCAGTGTCGATATTGGCATGGAGCTAGGCATTGACCACAAAACTGTTTTCAACCATTTACACAAAGCTGGTTACAAAAAAAAGCTTGACGTATGGGTTCCTCATGAGTTGAGCGTGAAAAACATGATTGACCGAATTAACATCTGCGATGCGCTGCTGAAACGGAATGAAATCGAGCCGTTTCTGAAACGTTTAATAACCGGAGATGAAAAATGGATTACGTACGATAATCGGAAGCGTAAAAGATCGTGGATAAAGATGGTGAGCCGTCACAAGCGTTCGCTAAGCCAACATTGACGCCAAAAAAAGTGATGCTGTGTGTATGGTGGGACTGGAGGGGAATCGTCCACTACGAGCTACTTCCAACTGGTCAGACGATTGATTCTCAACTCTACTGTGCACAACTAGAGAGATTACGTCAGGCGATTGAAAGAAAACGGCCCGAATTGATTAATAGGAAAGGTGTTGTCTTCCATCATGACAACGCCCGACCACACACTTCTTTGATGACCCGTCAAAAATTGAGAGAGTTTGGTTGGGAAGTTTTGATGCACCCACCTTACAGTCCGGATATAGCACCCTCTGACTATAATCTGTTTCGATCTCTGCAGAACTCTCTCAATGGAATTAAGTTGGTTTCAAAAGAAGCCTGTGAAAACTACTTGATTCAGTTTTTCGACCAGAAACCACAGAAGTTTTTCACCGATGGGATCATGGATCTACCAAAAAAATGGCGAAACATTGTCGATAATAATGGAGCATATTCGGTTTAAATGAATTCGTCCACGCGCCATGCGGGGACCAGTTGAATTTTACTGAAAAAACGCCACGAACTTTTTCCCAGACCCAATATATATACATATATGTGTATATATATATATTAAATATTATAATTACTATTTTCTTTCAAATTAATATATATATATATATATATATATATATATACATATATATATTAGCGAATCAATGGACAATAGGCAGCAAGTGGATGTCGTTTATACTTTTTTTTGCTAAGGCTTTAGATACAATTAACCATTCAGTATTACTTTCTAAATTATCCAGCTTTGGATTTTGCCATTATGTAATTGATTTGATCTCTTCATATCTACATAACAGAAGTTGCTATGTTTCGAATAATGGATTTTCCTCAGATGTATATACTGCTTCTTCTGGAGTTCCACAGGGATCCACTTTGGGGCCCTTATTGTTTAATATTTTCATTAACGATCTGTTTAAATCACTTAAAAATTTTTTCTGGGATAACATCCTATGACGATTGCCAGATACTGCAGCATAATCTTAATATAATTAGTGATTGGTGTGTGCAGAATGATATTACTATTAATGTTGATAAGTATGCTGTTGTCACTTTTACTAAAAGCAATAATCCCCTTATTAGTCAGTACACCGTTGATCACACTGTCATTCTGAGGAAGTCGGGAATTATGGATCTTGGAAGTCCTGTTTGACTCCAAATTGGAATTTACAGATCACATCACTATTATATGTGCTTCGGCATCACGTGCTTTGGGTTTCCTTGTGCGTTCCTGCAGGCATTTTAATAACATTGCGGTTCTCAAGGTTTTATATTATGCTTTTGTCCGGACTAACTTTGAGTATGCCTCGGTCAGAGTTTGTTTCTGGAGGGAATTCAGAAAAGATTTTTAAAGTACTTATCTTACCGGCTTGATGGTACATATCCACCGAGGGACGTTGATTATGAGGCGTTATTGGTTAGACATTGCTTCCAATCTTTGTCTTGCCGTAGGGATGCTACCGGTGCAAAGTTTCTTGTTAACTTGATTAATAATGGTGTGAATGCCCCTTCTGTATTGTCTCAGGTTTGTCTATTGGTTCCTTCGCTCTTCCGAGGGCCAGGACTAATGTTCTATTGAAAGCTCCGTTTTCTCATATGTGCAGGAATGCGAATAGGTTATTCCCAGATCCCTTTCATAGGTAATAATTTCGGCGGTTTAAGAGTGTGGTACAACTTTTGTTTCATATAAGTTCCTTTTTTTGCCTATAAATATGTTCTTAAGTTTGTAGTTTTCATTTATTATTATTATTGTATATTCTAATTTTCATATATATTTAAGTTAATTTTATTTAATACTTGTACACTGTAGATAATGTTTGATTTGTCCTTTAAATGGCTTGTCTGTTGGACAATAAAGATATTATTATTCTAATTTTTGGCGTGTCTGTTCTTGTTTTCTCATTGGTTAATTTCAAATATGACTAGTTTCCATCTTTCCTTCTATATGCTCGAGTTTCCCATTTCGTCTGGCGTGTCCCACCCGTAGGGAGATACGCCGGACAGATTGAGAATCACCGCTGAAACTATCATATGCTTCACCAACATTTCCTTCAAGTATAGAACTCCAGTTCTTTTGTCTGATTCAATTTTACAGTTGAAGATAATTAGATTATTTTTAAAATATGCTCGCGTTTCCCATTTAGTCTGACGTGTCCCACCCATAGGGAGATACGCCAGACAGATTGAGAATCACCGCTGAAACTATTATATGCTTCACCAACATTTCCTTCAAGTAAAGAACTCCAGATCTTTTGTCCGATTAAATTTTACAGTTGAACGTAAGTAGCGCGCTTAAAATTAAAATTGGTAGTACTCGAAGTTTTAAGACGTGGCGTTTTTATAATGTTATATTTGATGTCATAAGTTGGATGATATGCATCGTCAATTACCAGTAAGTAATAGGAAAGCCTTAATATATTTTTCAATTTCTAGTCAATAGCGTTTGATTGAAATTTATTTCAATTTTTGCACCATTTGCCTTGTCATTTCTTATGAAAGACTTTGTTATGAAAGTCGCGTCGGTTAGTGGTTTTTATTTCTTTCTTTTAATCCATCCTCTGTTATTCTATCGGAATGTATGGGACTCGTAAGTTTCTAAAGTTTTCTCTTTAATATGTATTGCACAATTGTACCAATCCAGAAACTAAGTAAATTAACCCGCCGCATTAGCGACCTGACAGTATCAATTTAAGAAATTTTATTCTCCCGTCAGATGGAGGCTTTCTATATGTACCCACTTTGGATAATGTATTCGAAATACGTATTAAGCCCACCATTAAATTGTAATTTAATTGGGATCCGGAGAAGTTAGTCAGATTATTGTACGCATTAGAATAAGGAGGTGTGAATCCGTCACAGGATTAGACGGATTTCGGCGTCGCCTTAAGCCTTTGTTGACAAGAACAGGTGAAATACGTGTTCGAGCGAATAGCGTGCGGTAGTATAATGCATTATCTCGATTGTTCCAGGAGTGCTCCATTTTCCTCTTCGAGAAGCGCTGCGCGGAGAAATTACACAAGCCGAAGCGAAAAGAGACCGTCACTGAGATATTGCGGAGTTCCGTCAAGCAACTGGAACGGTTTCGTCATCCGAAAATACTCCAAGTGCTACATCCGATCGAGGAATGCTCGGAGACGCTCGCCTTCGCGACTGAACCCGTATTCGCCAGTCTCGCTAATGTGTTGGCTTTCTATCAAGAAGGGAGTTTGAACAGCGGAGCACCGCCGACTACAGGTGGTTCGCAACAGCCTCCGACGCGCTCCAACACCTACGCACGCGAATATCACTTTCTAGACATCGAGTACAAGTACGGCATCTTACAGGTACGTTGAATCTTGTATGTTTTGTTTTAATGTCATAAAACATGAAACTTAAAAAAGAACTTTTTTCCAATTTGTATCCAATGGGATGTGACATATAAAACGAGTATAATATAAGTACAGAGTGAATTAATGAAGCAACACGAAACTTAAAAAAATTTTCTCTGATTTGCATCAATGTTACATACAAGGTGATTGATTGCAAATGTTTGTTAGATGGTAGTACTACTTTTTTCTTTTTTATATTTCGACAACTAAGTTGTCATCATCAATAGATAATTAATCAGTGTCGCACTTGTATCGACGGCAAAACACGCACAAAAACGAGTACGTACCAGACTTTCATCTTTGTTGTCGAAATACGTGTACAGAATTATTAATTATTAATTAATTAAGAAAATTATTGTGAAGGGGGGTTATATTAACTTTAATTGATTAATTGGGCCAACCACAGTCTCTATTAAAATTTACATACAAATAAGGGTTCGTGTTCTATTTAAAGAAAATGTTTTCATATAGGTTATACTTCTAGTTAATCCGGAAGACGGTGACAGCTCGTTTTTTCTTTAAGTGGAAGGGCAAGTTTTTATTGCATATTTGAATTATATAAGATACTAGCTGTACCCTGCGCGCGTTGCTACGCCACCAACTAAAATAAATTTAAAGGAAAGATATTACACAAACATTCAATTCATTTTGAGTCATTTTATTGATTTTGTTCATTTTTAAAAAATTGTGTCATTGCAGCGTTTCGTTTCAATTCGATATTTATTGAAGTGCTGTGGGACACACAATATTTCTTGTTTTTCCATCTGGTGCGTAAGCGAATAAATCAGAAGGTTTTCCGACGCGTGAGCAGGCCACATAGAGCTGCCCATGTGAGAAGCATGGATTCTCCAAATTTAATCCACACACTTGCAACGATTGTCCTTGTGCTTTGTTGATAGTCATTACGAAAGCGAGTCGCACCGGGAACTGCAAACGTTTGAATTCGAATGGCATATCTGTCGGGATCATTGGGATACGTGGCAACAGTACGTCTTCACTTTTGAATTTTCCAGTTAAAATTGTTGCCTCTATAACATTGTTAAAAAGGAATCATTCTATTATTAATAACACCCTATCAACTACATATGTTTCATCGAATTCACGAATCTTCAGGTTGATTTGTGTTATTAATGAACGATTCCTTCAGAGTGCTTATCATATCTTTTCGATACAGAAAATAATGAATAATATCATATCTCCCTCTCTCGACCAATACATAAATGTATTGACCGACAAAGCAAGAACGCTTCTATCTCACAGATCGGAGACCATGCCTCCAGTGTGTAATAGACAGAAACTTACATCTAGTTGATAGGGTGTTATTAATAATAGAATGATTCCTTTTTAACATTCTTTAATTGGCATAAAGCCTGGATGTAAGTTTCTGTCTATTACACACTGGAGGCATGGTCTCCGATCTGTGAGATAGAAGCGTTCTTGCTTTGTCGGTCAATACATTTATGTATTGGTCGAGAGAGGGAGATATGATATTATTCACTCGATAACATTGTTCATCATTTTCCAGACTGAGTGTCTGGTTCCGTTGCAAAGTCGTGGTGGATTTATGTTTCGAAGAAGAATGATGGGTACGCCAATTTTCAACGTAAGAACGTGCAGTGGCATGCCTGGCAAATCAAGCGAATTCAAGAATTCAATTGGATAGTTGACACCTTCGTTTTGATTCACCACAGTATCGATGGACTTATATGTTGTCGTTTCACCGGGTATTCCATTCTGAATGGTGAAGTTGATGGTATTGACATCGATGTTTTTGGCCGCTAATATAGCACGCGTACTGAGCCACTGATGATTTTTGTAATTCTGTGCAATGTTTGGGAAAACTTTTTGCACCAATTCGTCTATGCTTTCTGTGATCTTACAGAAGTTTGCTGGCAAGGTGATACATTGCGTAGATTCATCAATTTGCATTTGCTCATTTCCAATATCCATTAATTGTTTTGCAACATTTTCAATTGGAATGGTAGTGGCGCCATCTGTTGAAGATTGGTCGCAACAACTTAGAAACCTTCGTGGGCTCATGCACAACAACTTTGCTGAAGATTCACATGATCAAATGCATAGTTTACGATTCTATAAAGGACATACAGACAAACATTCATTTTTATATACATATATAGATTCTAGGAAGCCTGTCTTAACCCATTAAAACCCAAGGCAATTAAAAATGAAAACTCGTTTAATTCATTTATTTAATTTAGTTAAAATATACATAAGGAACATAAAAAAAGTAAAAAATTATAAAATAAAATCCAGGAACTGTGGTTTTTTAACTGAACCCAAACGGGTACAATGGCTTAATTAGGATGCTTATTTTTTAGTATGATATATTTTAAAACACTCTCTTTCTAGACAAAGTGTAACGTCACATTGTTCACACATCCATCTAATATGTATGGCATTCGTGGCATCGTAAAGGGTTTTTTATTCTCTTGGGGAAGTGGTTTCCAGTAATAGTAGCTACACTAAGTGCCAGCGAGCATTTCGAAGTTGGCAGTGTCTGCGTATAATTTCGAAGATAGTAGCGAACAATATGACGCTGAAACAGGTCCATTTGGGACTTGTTTGCAGCTTTATATAACTTCCACGCATTAACCGCAACGGAACTCAACATTGTGGTAAAAAGCGACCACCACCATTTCTTTCCCCGAGATTTTATTTTTTTTTAAAATTTTCTTATGTGTTCAAGTGGAATATCGTCTTCGCTATCGCTGCCACAAAATACTTCTATTTCTTTTGGCGCATCGTATGGTATACGGCCAACTTCACTATTTTCGGCGACTCCTTGTTCATCACCTGTGTTATAATCCGGGCTTGGAGGTATAATAGCAATTTCAAATTCGTGGTGATCTTCCTCAGCTTCAACATAATTCAGGGCACAGTTCAAGGTATTGAAATGTCTGCCGTAAAAACTTGACGTTTTTATAGTAGGAAATTCCATTTTTTTGTGGGCAAAAATCTAAAAAAAATGCATACCCAATAAGCCATTGTACTCAATTGGATACACCAAATTTTCTACTTACCCAGCGTTGTTCCAATTAGTTTTTTATCTTTCACCATTTTATAAATTGGAAACAGTTATTCTCCTATGCAAAACTATAACAAACATTTTATAATACAACAGGTTTTAGTCCACGCAGCTGAATAATCACTGACCTAGCTAATACTTGCAAAATTAACGCAAAGGTATTAAAACTAAACAAAATATACAGTAACGGTACCATTTCTAACAGTTTGTTGTTGTGTGCTTTTTAAACACATTATGTTGAATGCAAAACCGAAAGAAATTTGCGTAATTTCACTTCTCGTAAAGTTTATGCATATTTAAATATTGCCTTTTTTCTGTACTCAAGCAGGTACAATGGTTAGAAATGGGTTAAGTCTTTCAATATCTAAATTTAATAATTTTGGTGATATGTTGCACTGAAACTCAGTTTCAGGCTAAATTTTTCTAAATTAGGTCCTGAAGATGTCTCATGGGATTGAAGACGAAACATCGATAGCACAAGTATCGAGGACACTGTGCCAACCCAAAATCTAAAATGACGTATCTAAAAAGGAAACTATCTAAGATCGATCGCCTTTTTATAGTTTTTTGAGATAATAATAACAACAAGAAGAATAACATAATTTATTTGTTCAACGTTTACAGTCAACCAATTACAGGCCATAGCACAGTATAATATATATATATATATATATATATATATATATATATACGAGGGAGCGTTTTTATATTCGCGGAATGAGAGGGTTGTAGAGGGGTGAGTAAGCGCATGGGGGGCGTGGCCTGTGCAGCGACTCATGATTAGTATAAATACGAAGTTTCATTGTTATTAGACAGTTAGTCTTTGAGCTATTGTCAACCAAGTAACATAATCAGGAGTGAAAAGTGAAATATGGAAAAAATCGAATATCGTGCCGTTATAAAGTTCCTTACCAGGCAAGGAAAATCAGTCGCGACCATAATGAATGAGATGTCAATGGTTTACGGCGACTCTTGTCCTGGAAAAACCATGGTGTACAAGTGGCATAGTTTATTTAAACAAGGAAGGGAATCCCTTGAAGACGACCCGAGGCCGGGCAGGAGCATTGAGGTGACCACTGCTTTTGCACGACAACGCGCCCGTCCACAAGAGCCGCGTTGCGTTAGCTGCCCTGCATAAGGTGGGCTTCGAAATTGTGAATCACCCACCCTACAGCCCAGACCTGGCCCCGAGTGATTATTACCTGTTTCCGAAAATGAAAAAAGAGCTGCGGGGTAAAAAATTTACTGCCGATGATGAAGTCAAGGAGGCAGTTTCGGCGTATTTTGCAGATAAAGAGAAATCATTTTTTTATGAGGGTATAAATAAATTAATTGAAAGATGTGAAAAATGTATCCGTCTTGCAGGTGAATATATATTGAAGAAAAATAATTTGGTTTTTTTATTTCCACCCCTTGTCCCCCATTCCGCGACTATAAAAACGCTCCCTCGTATATATATGACGGCATATTCTTCATTCGCAAAACATATTTGTATTTTAATGTAATACTGAAGAATAAATACTCCAAATTAAATTAATTCACGTTAGCTGTTGAATGAATAATAACTGATGAATTATAACTGCTCCGTCCCTGCCGACAGCGGTACGTAATACCTGCATTAATAGGGTCATCTAGAACTACAAACGCTTGTAGCTGAGTTATGATAGAGTTTTGGGTATATATTCATTGGCATTTTTATTTTTAACTTGACATTACTTCAGTAGCATATATATAATAATAATCATAATAATATATGACAACATTAGATTCTCGGGTCCTCCGCGATGTTGGACAGAAGCTCTCGAAACAATCGGCATCTCGACGTTTCGATGACATCCCAGCATCGCATATTATTTCGTAATTCCCCAATTTCAGATTAAATTCGACTTCAATTGCTTGTCTCGTTTGTTTGGAGGCGACGAACAAGTGGTCTCCTGGATTGTTTTTTTTTAAGTTAGCTTTCCTGATTAATCTATTAATTATTTCCGAATCAAAACCATTACGTCTTGCAGTATTCTTAATAAAATTTGTTAATAGGTTTATCACGGCGGATTCAAATCGTAGCATGCAACAGTTTTTTTTAATCAATCATTTGTTTGGTTTTCCACCAACACAGAGATACGAAAGAGAATTAAATTTTATTAAGAAAATTTCGAAATCCAATAAGTAAGTGAGAGTGTTCAAGATAAGTCTTAATTTCAAGACCAGGAAACATATTAAATTGTGAAACAAATTTCAGTGTGTTTGGCTTCTAGCGGTTAACGTGTTAAAGTATAGTGCCGAATTTTTCTTTGTGAGTTTTACCGCGGGTCCAGGTGCAACACTGTGATTAATTCTCTGCTGATGATGACAAATTAGTTGTAGAAATACGTATACAGAATACGAATGGGTAATTTTTTGCTTAATTCAATCAACCACAGTTTCTATCAAAATGTGCCTTGAAGATAGAAAGTTTTAAATATCAAATTACGATAAAATTGCAGTAAGCAAAATCACATTTATATTTTCCTTAAGTTTTTTTTTGTACTTATTTCGAACAATTCAACGTGAAACAGAATATTCAAACAATTTCACCACCCCTCGTCTTATTTTAACACAAACATATATTAACTCTCCTTTCAAAATTTTAAATTACATAATTCTTCACGTCACAACAGTGTACAGATTGTTGGGCGTTACAAAGGGATTGTTTATTTTTAGACCAAGTCTATCTCTTTTGGAAAGTGAAACGTGTTACTCTGTTATTCGCCATTGCGGAATACATTTTAAAGGGAGGCTTTTATATATTTCCCCTGCTTATCAGACGTTTCCCGCGAGGATTCCCTTGAAAGATTTCGTGTTTTGATGGCATACCAGCAACGATACTTTAGTTCTAAAATAAATACAACTAGAATTTCTATTATTATCAACTTCGAAATCTGTGAGAATATATTGAACATGTGTGCAGCGTACAAGTCTGTAAGAACTTCTTTCAATTTAGTTATTTTTAAAACGCCATTCTACAAAGCGCATTCTAACGTTATGAACTGTAGTAATAGGTGTTTTTTAAGCTGCATGAGAACTATCGATATCGATAACTATGGTTTGACAGCTGATAATGTCAAACTGTGTTGACATTTCTGTTCAGTAAGGTTTGATAAATCATCATGAATCGCTTAATGCCAGAAGAACGCTTCCAAATTGTGGAAATTTACTTTGAAAAAATAAATCTGTTCGCGAAGTTCATAGAGCACTTCGTCCATTTTATGGTCAACATAATCGGCCTAGTGAGCAAACAATTCGTGCAGTTATTGATCGTTTTCGCACTAATTTTACTCTTCTCGACTCAAAACCATCAACAAGATAAAGAAATGTGCGTACCGAAGAGAATATTGCTGCTGTAGCGCGAAGTATTGAAGAAGACGTCGAAATGTCGATTCGTCGTCGTTCTCGACTTAGCCTTTTGCCCTTCGAGTACGTGGAAAATTCTACGTAAAGATCTTGGCTGACGTGCTTATAAAATACAGCTCGTGCAAGAATTGACGCCAAACGACCATCGTTTGCGTCGCATTTTTGCTGATTGGGCTCATTTGAAACTGGCCGAAGTTGAGCATTTTTATCAAAGAATGGTGTTTAGTGATGAAACTCATTTCTGGTTAAATGGCCACGACAATAAGCAAAATTGCCGTATTAGGAGCGAAGACAATCCTCAAGCCGTTAACGAATCATCATTACATCCATTGAAATTGAATGTTAGATGCGGTTTACACGCTAGCGGCATCATCGGTCTTTATTTCTTTCGAAATGAGGAAGGAGCTGCCGTTACGATGAATGAATGAATGAAAGCGCTATCGAGTCATGCTGACTGAAATTTTGTTTCCAAAAATTAATCAACTAAACATCGACGATATTCGGTACCAACAAGACGGCGCAACTTGCCATACAGCGCGCTTAACAATCAATTTATTGCAAAATCAATTTGGTGACAACTTTATTTCCAGAAGTGGTCCTGTTCACTGGCCACCTCGTTCGTGCGATTTAACGCCTCTGGATTACTTTTTATGGGGCTACGTTAAGTCATTGGTTTATGCCGATAAACCAGCAACTCTTGAAGCATTGGAAGCCAATATTCAAGCCACCATTGACGCCATACGGCCAGATTTATTGGAAAAAGTAGTCAAAAATTGGACTGATCGAATGGACCATGTAACTCGTAGCCGCGGCGGACATACGTATGCCGGAAATCATATTTAAAAAATAAATGCCATGAAATTATCTACCAGATTATAATAAAAAAAATTCATTCCAACAATATTTCTGTCTTGTATTATCATTTAAATTTCTCAAGCTCTTACAAAAAACACCCGTTATATTCCGTAATTTTTTATATGTGCACGTTATGAATACTGGTGGAAATAACGCATTAAAACAACGCAAAATGCATTTATTCAACTGCAATTTTAGTTACTTATTAGTAATAGGTAACTGAATAAACACTCCATAATACTTGGAGACTTTAACTGTCCTAATTTTGTTTCTGAACACAACACGTGGAATACTGATGGAAAAAATATATCATTGAAATCATTCATGAGTAATTTGAAATTAAAACAATGCAATAATGTGTATAATTGGAACGGTAGATTCTAGATTTGGGTTTTACCAATATAAATTGTATTGTAGAAGTTGTACGTGATGTCGATCCACTTATTCGTGAAGATGAATATCATCCGGCTCTTGATATAACCATTGAAATTATTAAAATATCAGAAGTGAATAATTTTCCACGCATTCGAAACATAGGGTGTAACTTCAGTAACGCACATTTTCCCACATTATAAAATGATTTAACGAAAATTGATTGGACGTATCTATATAATTACGTAAATGTGAATGAGGCAGCGTCGGCAATTTACCATTCTCTGACTGACACAGTGAAACTCTCAGTGGCATTACTTGCCACTACTTACATCTCGAAAACGTAATTTTCCACCTTAGTACAACAGTCAAATCTTGGATGACGTTTCTGTTAATGTAAGACGAAGAATGTGAATAAAGCACGAAAACGCATTTCCGTACTTTGGTAGACAAGTAACAGATTTTCTTAATCAAAGTAATACGAATCGGTGGATTGGAAGAGGCCTACAGTTATTCGGTCATCAAGGTCGTCAGACTTAATCCCTCTGGATTATTTTTTATGGGGAAGACTGAGAAATTTGGATTACGCAGAAGAAGATTACTTATTACTAGAATTATGGATGCCACAGGAACTATTCGTGCTAACCCTGAGAACAGAGCTACCTCTTCAATTCTAAGAAGAGTTAAACTATGAGGGTGGTCCCATAAATACCCGGCTTGACTTAGAGATGGCGGTAGTTGTTTGTAAACAATCTATAAAGCATGTGTTTCAAGTTTGAAGACGCCACGTTGTTTAGTATTTGTTTGGCAGCCATCAATAGTGAACGTTTTCAGTGAATTTGTGAAAATGGAGAAAATCGATCATCATTACGTGATATACGTTTATTTGAAAGGCCTTAGCCCAACCGATATAAAAGCTGAACTGGATTCTACTCTGGGTGAATCTACTCCTTCGTTTACAACAGTGAAATATTGGGTAGCAGAGCTTAAACGAGGCCGTACGAGCTGCCAAGACGAGCATCGTAATGGTCGACCAAATGCGGTGACGACTCCAGAAATGGTGAAGAAAATCCACAAGCCGGTACTGGATGATCGTCTACTGAAAGTACGCGAGCTAGCAGACATAGTAGCCATTTCAAAAATTGCGGTATATCGCATATTATCTAAAAATATAGGCATGAGAAAGCTGTGTGCAAGATGGGTACCACGTTTGCTCACACTCGAGCAAAAACAGTGTCGTGAAGATGTGTCAATTGAGTGTTTAGCGAAGTTTCACAGCAACAAAGCAGAATTTTTGCGCTGTTTCATAACCATGGATGAAAAATGGGTCTATCATTTCACACCCGAGACGAACAATCAAAACAATGGATTCAAAATGGAGAACCGACTCCAAAGAAGGCGAAAACCGTATCATCTGCAGGCAAGGTCATGACATCCGTTTTTTTGGAATGCGTGTGGAATAATTTTCATTGACTTTCTTGAAAAAGGAAAACTATCAACCGCTCCAAAGAAGGCGAAAATAATAATGGCCAAAATTAATGAATTAAAGTTTGAATTGTTACCTCATTCACCCTATTCTCCAGATTTAGCCTCCTCGGATTATTTTCTGTTCCCAAATTTGAAAAAATGGCTCCGTGGTCAAAGATTTTCCAACGATGGAGAAGTGATGTCGGCAGTTAATGGCTATTTTGAGAAACAAGACAGTTCTTATTAAAAAAGGGTATTAAACTTAGTGAACATCGCTGGGAAGAGTGTATAGAGCTGAGAGGAGATTATGTTGAAAAATAAATATATTTCTTTTTAAAATTCTTGTGTTTTCTTTGTTGGGTCGGGTACTTTTGGGACCAGTCTCATATGTGTACAGTAAATGGGTGAACATTTTGAACAAACATTTCAATAAGTGACTTGTTTTAATTATTTCCATTGACATTATTTTTTCCAGCGGTACATAATATCTGCATTAGTAGGGTTATCTAAAACTATAAATGCTTATGGCTTAGTTACGATAGTTTTGGGCGTATTTTCAATTAGGCATTTTTAACTTGAAATTGCTTCAGTAACATATCCTGAAACTGTGGCAATCATGTCATGGAGCACCCGGTATATATCTTAGATTAGCTTTTCTAAAGGTTTGAACGATTCTTAATAATGGTTGATAAAATACAATTTTAACCCGTCAACTGTTACCTTTTGCACGAAACGACGTGTTAGCAATGAATTTATGTTCGATCTTTAATCCATTTCATACCCTCTATGGATGAATTCTACCCCCGTGTAATAGGAATTAGTAATTAAGGTAAATGCGGTCACAGCACGAAACGTTCGTAATAAGGAGAGAAGGGAACACCGTAAGCTTATTGAATATTACAATTTCACTAGCGTATAGTTTGGTGCGGTAGCTTCATGTTAATAAGCAGATATTAGAATCAGATATGGCCATTTACTTTTCTATTTTTATGCACTAAAAGTGTTCACTGTAATGTAATGTAATGTAGCGTTGGTAGTGTATAATTCTAAAATAATTAGTAACACATACAAAAAGCTTCTAAAAAGTGTTGAAATCAATCTATACTTTTCTGTACTTTTCTATACTTCTTTCGTATTGTAAGCGAAACATTTTTTAGTCTAAAATATATTTTTCTTCATTATCTACAACGGTCTGTGATGCAACTATTTTAAAATTAGGAATATTAAAGATAATTAAAAACAACTTTCATAGAGAGTTTACGATAACTAAGCTTCGAGTAAACGCATATACGAGGATAGTTTGACAAGTAGTGAGAATGACACATAGGTGGTGCTCTAATTGGTAAAACAAATGCACTAAAATTTAGGTTGCCTATGTATATGTTTCCATTCCGATATTTAGATAAATCGGTTGATTAATTTGTTTTTGACAGCTAATTGAAAAAGAAGCAACACGTCGTTTTGTTAAAATGGAAAAAGCAGAGTATCGTGCGGTGATTAAATACTTCGTAATTAAGGGTATGAAAGCTACCGAAATAAAAAATGAGTTACGGGAAACATTAGGTGAATCTGTTCCATCATCCGCCACAATAAGTAGATGGGTAAATGAGTTTAAACGTGGTAGAACCAGCTGTGTTGATGAAGCGCGCTCTGGAGCACCCAAAATCGTGACTTCTAAGGAAATGATTATAAAAATCCATAATATTATTACGTAAGATCGACGACTCAAAGTGAGAGAGATAGTAGAAATGGTAAACATTTCAACAGAACGCGTACATCACATTTTAACGAAAGAATAGGGCCTTTCCAAGCTTTCGGCAAGATGGGTGCCGCGATTGCTGACGACTGATCAAAAGTTCGACCGTTTGCCCATTTCCAATGAGTGTTTGGACCTTTATAAGCGGAATCCGGTTGATTTTTGTAGGCGATTTGTTACTTGCCATGAAACTTGGATACACTACAGTACACCCGAAACTAAACAACAGTCGAAACAATGGTTAGAACGTGGTTCTGAACCTCCAAAGAAAACCGGAACCACTTTATCGGCAAACAAGGTGATGGCATCAATTTTTTGGGATTCAAAGGGCATTTTGTCCATTGATTACCTTCAGAAAGGTCCCACAATAAACGGACGATATTATGCAGAACTTCTACAAAAACTAAATGTTGAGATTCGTGCTAAACGGCCAGGAATGGCAAAGAAAAAGATTCTGTTTCACCAAGACAACGCTCCCTCGCATACCAGCACAGTTGCGATGTCCAAAATCCACGAGTTGCATTTCCAATTAGTACCGATTGCGCATTATTCACCGGATCTAACCCCTTCCGACTTCCGTCTTTTTCCAAAATTGAAAACGGCACTAGGTGGAAAGAAATTTTCGTCTAACGACGAGCTTATCATCTTCGTAAATGAGTATTTTGCAAGCCGTCCGGAATCACATTTTAGAGATGGCATAAGGGCATTGGAGCACCGTTGGAATAAATGTATTGCTCTTTTAGGAGAATATATTGAAAAATAAAAATTATTTTGTATTTAAAAAATTCGTCTTTCTTTTCCATTCTCACTTCTCAAGCTACCCTCGTAAGTTTAAACATTACAGCAAACTCGTTGAAGCAAATATTAATGCAGTAGTATTAATGAAATGACAAATGGGAATTAGGTTGAACGCGAAAAGAAGCTTTGGTCTTTTGTTAATGAAAGATGTGGATGTACAGTAGGCACCAGGAAACGGTTTACGATGTACACGATAATATATCTGTCGAATTCATGTAGAATGATCTTTATAGTAATGGTATGTAAACAAAACTGGCAGTCGGAGCATGTCTCAGTCATAACATAGTAGTACAAAAACACATTATTTTAGGAACGAAGTTGATAAGATTTGTATTCTATTAGATATAGCAAAGCCTCTAATGTTCAAATAATTCTTTTAAATTGTTAGTGAACATATTCTAAAATTATATATATGTATATATATTTGAGGTGTGGCAATTAAGTAACAAGATTGGTGTGAGAAATGTTTTTTATTGCAATAAACTTATTTTTAACATTTATCCCCTTCAACACTCTCCTCCTTTATCTATACACCGCTATATACATACGTGTCTTCCATTGTTTAAACAGTGTTGTAGTTCATCGGTTGTCAGCTTCTTCAACAACTCTGCCGTTTTTTGCTTTTACGTGTTCAACAGACTGAAAATGTGTTCCCTTTAATGCACTTTTCACTTTTGGAAACAGGTAGAAGCCACATGGTGTCAGGTCTGGCGAATACAGAGGATGATCAAGCACAGCAATACACTTGTCCGCTAACAACTGCTTCACAGATAGGACATTGTGAGCTGGTGCGTTGTTCTGGTAAAAACTCCATAAGTCGTTCTTCCACAAACCCAGTCTTTTCTTCCTTACTCTTTCCCTCAGCTTGATTATGACTTCTTTATAATATTTTTGATTAACGGTTTTGCCCTCAAGCACGCAGTAAGCCTCCTTTATCTACATATATACCGCTATATATGTGTCTTCCATTGTTCAAAACAATGCTGTAGTTCATCAGTTGTCAGCTTCTTGAACAACCCTGCCGTTTTTGCTTTTACGTGTTTAACAGACTTAAAAAGTGTTCCCTTTAATGGAAATTGTGAGCTGGTGCGTTGTTCTGGTGCAAAATTCATTAATTGTTCTTCCACAAATCCGGTCTTTTCTTCCTTACTCTTTCCTCCAGCTTGATTAGGACTTCTTTGTAATATTTTTGATTAACGGTTTGGCCCTCAGGCACGCAGTCAGCCATGATACAACCTCTTCGATATCGAAAAAAACGATCAACACTGTCTTCAATTTCTACTTACTCATTCGTTCTTCAGAATATCGTTTGTGCCATTCAAAAACTTGCGCACGTAACATAACATTACCACCAAACACCTCCTTTAACATTTGTAAACATTATGTTGGCGATCTTTTTTTAATTTAACAAGGAATTTCGGGTTAATTCGCTGCTCGATTTTTATGTCAATCAGTGTCCTTTACAATTGACGCACGGGTAGTCGCTTGGGAAGTATTTAGGTCAATGACATTACAATTACATATAATAATTTTGCAATATTTTTTTTGCTGTAGTTTTCCAGGTGTGACACTGTTTAATTATCTGCTGATGATGACAACTTAGTTGTCGAAATACGTATACAGAATACGAAAATTAATGTGGAAAGGGATTATATATCGACTTTCAATGATTAAGTTAATCAACCACAGGCTCCATCAAAATGACAATCACATACGAGTTAGTGAATTTCAACAAACAATTTTCATAAGTGAAAAGTTAGTCTAATAATCATTGAAAGTTTTACTTTGATTAAGTTCCAAATGCTATGTAAAGTTTTGATTTTCATATTGCACGAAAACGTATCAAACAAGAGTGGTGTACGATCTCATGAACCCGCGATATGAGAGTTCTCACAAGTTTAAATAAGTTTTCTTAATAAAATTACATTTTATTTATAATATTTGGCTGCCAACGCGTGGCATAAATAACAAAAATAACGATCACATCGATTTTATTTATATTCCAAAAGCTTCATGAAGATGTTTGTGTATAAAAGAAGGAAGAGGAATATTAAATAAATGTTTTTCATTATTTTCCTTTTCCATGACCAATAAACAATCATTTTCGAAACTTTTTGATTGCTCTGGGTAAATTCTTACCAGAGAGATTTCGATATGGACTTTCTAAATAAATACATTCAAGGCGAATCGATATTTTGTGGCTAGAAACTTCGAAATTGCTTCTTAACCGAGCACCATGCGAAAATGTCTTAGAATCTTCACAAATTTAACTGCGATTGATAATGGAAATCGTTTCTCCAATAAATCAGTGAAGTTCACGATGTTTGATTTCATAACTTATCAATTTGAAAGGCTGAAAGGGCAGTTTAAGAATTCGCTGTCGTCGGTTATTTATATACAATACAAATTCGTAAATAGCCACGGCCGAGTTGTCCCGTGGGAGTTACTCTTCAATTACAAATAAAGCTTCCCTACTTAGAAATGGAATTATTTTCAATCCTACACGTCTTCACGTAGATACGTCAGCAACTTCATATAGGACCCTTCATCCTACGTCATTTTTCCCCCCGCTAAATAATCTCTAGCTGTTCTATAATTACTCTCAAGCGTCACAGATAGGAGAATGGTATTCACATAAACTAATACAGTGAAACCCGCTTATTGGAATACTCATATTGTCCGCCAAAATTATTCCTATATGCGGATTATTCCATTATCCGTTTTTAACATATTTTTTCTTATTATTAGTAAGTTAAGTATGTATATACATACATACTTCATATTCTTTATATCTGCCATTTTATAACTATAAAATTGACTTCAGCATGATACTGTAAATTTATGTTGCGATTTTCATAAAATATATTTAGGAATACATACAAAAGAAATAAAACACATTTCAGCGGAATACATATTTTTTAATTGATACTATTTTTTTTATTTCAAACTCTTCACATCCTTAACAAAATAATGTGTAATTTTATTTTGTTTTCTTTCTTTACACAAAATATCAGTGATTTGGTTATCTAATGCATAGAAATGTGCAAAATTACAATCAGTTTTTGATTCTAAAAAACGACGTATAGTGTCATATGCTAATTTCGCTTCTTGAGACGATGGCGTCGTTGATGGAGTATCCTTTGAATGTGTATTTTCGCCTACAATTTTTTTGAAAGAAATTTGGGAACGACTTTTCCATCTGGTAAACCACCCATTTGTTGCTTGAAAATTTACACTACCCAGATTTTGTACAATCTGTTCGGCTTTTTCCTTCAAAATGGGTCCACTAATTGGAACTTTACGCGCTCTTTTTTCCATAAACCAATGATTTAAAGCATTTTCTACGTCAGCATTCTTCCCGTTGCGTCTTCGTTTTTTGAGAAGATTTAAAATTATCACGCCAATCACTTGAAATACTGTCTTTCCTTTTTAACAATTTACTCACTTATGCTTGAGACACACCAAATTTTTGGCAACATCCGACTGACTGCAAGTTCTTTCTTCTAAAAACTCAAGCAATTTTAGTTTTTCCTTCAGAGCAAGGTCTTTTCTTTCCAAGTTTGTCGAAGAAGCCATTTTTCACTCACTTTCACTCATTTTCGATTACAATGTCAAATAACAAACTGACCAGAAATATAGAAATTTCGTCGGTTTCGCCAAGTGATAACTATGACTTTTTGCACTTAGGGTTTTCGAAATAAATCCATTTTTATTCACCCGTCGTTATTCGATACAGAAATGACTTCCGATCATACCTTTGAAGCAGCATTTCACAGAAGATTTTCCTATTTTCTATTTGCCTGTCATTCAGTTGATGTGGCATCCATTTTCCAATCTTTTGGACTTTTTCTATTGTTCGTAATTGGCCGCTAATCGTTTCTTGGACCACGTTTAACGCTTCTGCCAATTATTTTTGTGTTTGTGTTGGGTCTTCATCCAATAACTCCTGCAGTTTCGCATCTTCAAACTTTTTCGGTCTACCAGAACGTTCTTTGTCTTGCATATCGAAATCACCACTTTTGAATTGTCGTAAGGATGTGAATGGGATTCAGAGTCCGGGTATAAGTCAATAGTTCAGGATACCGGATGATTACATTCATCCAAAATTGCTTTAATACAGCGTCGCTTTTTCTGTTTCTCTAATTCAGGAGTCCTAACTTTTCAGGATTATACGACTACCCAACTTGGAAGTTCAATATTTAATTAAGCTTGTCACGCGTGGTCAACGCTAATTACCCGGCCAAGAATCGAAGAGGTACAGAAGAAAATATTACAGATGTTTCGAGAAAATAATTGGCGTTAATTCATTTCTCACGTAGATAGAGAGTAAGCATGCACACATACAGCTCATCTATCGGTGCAGCGATACCGATATCGAGTATGACTCACTGCATCGTACATATACACATAATAAAAACTCCAAACATGATAAGATTCGCTTTTTGAGACTTAAGTAAACGACTCTATTGAATTAAATAAGAAATTATCATAAAACAGGTGTAAATTAAATAGAATATTTGCGATGATATAAGCGATTATATAAAAATATACTAACGTGACATTCGATAAAACCAAATCCAAACAAAACGTTACACAAACGATATATGAACATACTTAAATAAGCAAATATACAGACTATACAGGGTTTTAGAGAAATGAAAATATCCGGAAGATGGGAAGCGAACAGAAACAGAATGCAATACATAACTTAACTTACTATATTCTACAACACACCCGATATACATCGGCGACGGCATTGACCAGCCGAAGACATCCATACTACCTTATATATATTGGGTTGGCAACTAAGTACTTTCGGTTTTTACTGATAGAGAGCGTTGCTTTATTTTTTGTATAACGTATGTTAGTGCTGTACTTTACCGTTTGTCGCGTGATACTAGTCACATTGACGTAACTTCAGAAGCAAGTAGTGCGTGATTTTTATTAAAGCTATTAGTTGTGGGTTAATTTTAAATGGAGTGCAGAAACGAACATTTTCGACATATTTTACTATTTTATTTCCGTAAAGGAAAGAAAGCTGCTGCGGCTCACAAAAAGATGTGTGAAGTTTATGGTGTTAATTGCTCAACAGAGCGCACGTGTCAGAATTGGTATAAAAAAATCCGTTCTGGAGATTTTTCCTTCAAAGATGAGCAACGTTCTGGTCGGCCTACTGAAGTTGATGATGACCAAATCAAAGTCATAATTGAAGAGGATCGTCATATAACTGTTCGAGAGGTTACGGAGAGGCTACATGTATCGCACACAACAATTGAAAAACATTTAAAATGTCTTGGGCTAGTTAAGAAGCTTGATATTTGGGTACCTCACGAATTGAAAGAAATTCATTTAACACAAAGAATCAACTTTTGCGATATGCACCTTAGACGAAATGAAACCGACCCTTTCTTAAAAAGAATCATCACTGGTGATGAAAAATGGGTCCTGTATAGTAACATGGTTCGAAAACAATCATGGAGCAAACACGATAAACCAGCTCAAACCACATCGAAAGCTGAATTGCATCCAAAGAAGATCATGCTCTCAGTTTGGTGGGATTACAAAGTTGTTGTGTTTTTTGAGCTGCTTCCAAGGAACCAAACGATCAATTTTGATGTTTACTGTCAACAATTAATAAAACTGGATGAAGCAATCAAAGAAAAACCGCCAGAATTGTCAAATTAGAAAGATGTATGTAGTTTTCCACCAAGATAATGCAAGGCCTCACACATCTTTGGCAACTCGTGGGAAACTATTGGAGCTTGGCTGGGAAGTGATGCCACATCCCCCATACAGCCCTGATCTGGCACCATCTGATTACCATTTATTTCGAAGTTTGCAGAATTCTTTGAATGGTGAAACTTTCACAAATGACGATGACCTTCACTCGCACCTGGTTCAGTTTTTTGCTGATAAGGACCAGAAATTTTATGAGCGCGGAATCATGCAGCTAAAAGAAAGATGGCAAAAGGTCATTGAGCAAAATGGAAAATATATAATTGATTATAAACTATTCTTTGTTTAAAAAAAAGTGTTTTATTTTATACTACAAAACCAAAAGTACTTAGTTGCCAACCCAATATATATATATATATATATATATATATATATATATATATATATATATATATATATATATATAATATAGTATATATGTAATATCTATAATATTTTTACATATTTACGAGGGAGCGTTTTTATATTCGCGGAATGGGGGACAAGGGGTGGAAATAAAAAAACCAAATTATTTTGCTTTTTCAATATATTCACCTGCAAGACGGATACATTTTTCACATCTTTCAATTAATTTATTTATACCCTCATAAAAAAATGATTTCTCTTTATCTGCAAAATACGCCGAAACTGCCTCCTTGACTTCATCATCGGCAGTAAATTTTTTACCCCGCAGCTCTTTTTCCATTTTCGGAAACAGGTAATAATCACTCGGGGCCAGGTCCGGGCTGTAGGGTGGGTGATTCACAATTTCGAAGCCCACCTTATGCAGGGCAGCTAACGCAACGCGGCTCTTGTGGACGGGCGCGTTGTCGTGCAAAAGCAGAACACCTTTTGTCAATTTTCCCCGTATTTTCTCTTTAATGGCTTCTTTTAGTCGCTCTAATATTGAAGTGTAATATTCTCCGGTTATAGAAACACCTTTATCTTTATAATCAATCAACAATATTCCTTCCGAGTCCCAAAATACCGTTGCCATGAGTTTCCCAGCTGATTGTGACACTTTAAATTTCTTGGGAGGTGCTGTGCCCTTTTTATGCCACTGCATGGAGTCTTGTTTGGACTCAGGTTCATAATGCTGAACCCAAGTTTCGTCTCCAGTAACAATTCCACTCAATACACCATCCTTGTCTTCATTACAGCGGTCCAAAAATGCACGCGAACACTCTACGCGCTGTTGTTTTTGCGGCGACGTGAGCATTCTCGGCACCCATCTTGCGCTGACCTTAGACATGCCGAGATGATCGTGTAGGATTCTTGTATCGGATACTCCAACCATTTCTGCGAGTTGTTTCTTCTTTAGTCGAGCATCTTCGAGTACAATTTGTTCAACTTTTTGGATAAGTGCTGGCGTGGTCACCTCAATGCTCCTGCCCGGCCTCGGGTCGTCTTCAAGGGATTCCCTTCCTTGTTTAAATAAACTATGCCACTTGTACACCATGGTTTTTCCTGGACAAGAGTCGCCGTAAACCAATGACATCTTATTCATTATGGTCGCGACTGATTTTCCTTGCCTGGTAAGGAACTTTATAACGGCACGATATTCGATTTTTTCCATATTTCACTTTTCACTCCTGATTATGTTACTTGGTTGACGATAGCTCAAAGACTAACTGTCTAATAACAATGAAACTTCGTATTTATACTAATCATGAGTCGCTGTATAGGCCACGCCCCCAATGCGCCTACTCACCCGTCTACAACACGCTCATTCCGCGAATATAAAAACGCTCCCTCGTATATTTTTAAATCTGTTACAATTTCTATTTATATTTCGAAAGCATTTAAAATTGTACACTACCATAATGTCATAACGATACATACAAAATAATGAGTATTTTGATTTCTCTTCTTAATTA
The DNA here is from genome assembly GCA_031893035.1 of Dermolepida albohirtum. Lineage (NCBI taxonomy): Eukaryota > Metazoa > Arthropoda > Insecta > Coleoptera > Scarabaeidae > Dermolepida > Dermolepida albohirtum. The sequence goes on along the minus strand of JAVIWB010003245.1, from coordinate 10,702 downwards.
AAGTACTAATACTTTTGAGAGGAAGTGTATACCGCATTCGTGTTGGAACATTCCACTTTAAGACGTCTACTACCTAATTTAACGACCTGTTTCTTAAGGTGTGCGACGCTTATTCCTACTGAACGCAACATCTATAAAGACGCAACCACTAGAAGTAATTCCTATATACCAATTCATACGTAAACACGTGCAATGAGCAGTGTAGATAGGTGCGAATTTCGCGTTTAACGATAAGAACGAACCCTTGTTTGATGCGCCCGTGTTTACCTTTGGACGTTTCAAAAGCCGCGATCTACTATTACACACGTACAATTCTCTCTTTACTGTGACATACGTATACACACATACAATCACATACAGTCGCACGCATCCATCGACCCACCTACGCCACGGTTTTCTGGCTTTTCGGAGCTCAAAGAATCCCGTGTGTTTTACATATCTATCTCGTAGGTGTATTTGGATCATTTCGGGCTGGCCATCAGAACCTTTCCAGAACGAATATTTACGTAGTACCCTTAACTTTTTCCAACTTGGGTTATTCAAATTTCAAAGACGGAATGTGTCAGATCAACGTAACTTCTGTAATAAACGATGTATGAATATTGTCCTGTGCATTAGTTTCAAGGAAATTTCGAAAGTATTCGTTTAGAATTTTTCATTTTATTATTTTATTAAACTGCCGAGTGTGGGCGAGTTTATTTTACCATCCAACAGTAGTCTAACTACTTATTACAGCATAATGTATACTAACAACAAACAAAAAATATACGAGAGTGGTCTGAAAAGTTTCCGACCCCAACGTGAAAATGGCAGCACTCATCAATAGAAGCTAGGGAATGTAGTTGTGTATCTATTGTCAGGTACTCACCAAAGTTTCAGCAATTTTGGACGCTCATTAAATATTTGCTTTTGAAAGGCAATACGCCAACGCAAATCAAAGATAAGTTGGACTTTGTGTACGGGGACTCTGTATCATCATTTACCACAGTGAAATTTTGGGCAGCAGAATTTAAAAGTGGCCGTAAGAGCTTGGGAGACGATGAACGTTCGGGACGTTCAAAAACTGCAACTACTCACGATAATATTGCTAAAGTTCACTAATTGGTGGTAGACGACCGTCGAATTAAAGTGAGAGAGATGACAAAGGCTATGAATATGTCCAAGAAAGCTGTCCGCGCGTTGGGTGCCGCGTTTGCTAACGTTGGACGAAAAACGTGTTCGAATGAACATTTTCAACGCTCTGTTGGCGCAGTTTAGGCGCCATAAATCCGAGTTTTGGCGCCGATTAATTACTGTAGATGAAACATGGATACACCGTTATACGCCCGAAACAAAAATACACTCAAAACAGTTGACTGCGAAGGAGGAACTGTCTCCAAAGAAAGCAAAAACTGTTTTCTCGGCTGGGAAAGTAATGGCGACTGTTTTTTGGGATAGTCATGGAATTATCTTAATCGATTATCTTCAAAACGGAAAACTATTACAGGAGCATATTACGCATCATTACTTGACAAATTGAAAGCAGAAATTGTGGAAAAAACGGACACATTTGCAGAAAAAGAAAATCCTGCTTCACCAAGACAACGCGTCGTCTCACACCTCAGCAGTTGCCATGGCGAAAATCTACGAATTACGGCTTGAACTGCTTGACCAGTTCTAGCTCCAAGCGACTTCTTTTTGTTCCCTCATCTAAAAATTGCGCTCAAAGGGCAGAGATTTTCGTCAAATGAGGGGGCAGTCACCTTCGTGAACAATTACTTTGCAGAGAAAAACGCCGAGCACTATTTGAACGTGTTAAAGAGATGGGAGCATCCCTGGGAGAAGTGTGTAGAGTTACAAGGAGACTATGTAGAAAAATTAATATAAATTTTAAGAAAAAATATCTTGTATCTTCGTTGGGTCGGAAAGTTTTCAGACTACTTTGTATATACAATCCATATGAGAGACACAGCGTATAGAAAAGCAAAAATTATACAAAAATTCTATAAAGAATATAATAAAATCAATAATAAGAAGGAATTAGTACATAATATAATAATATTACAAACTAAACGATACCACCTGAAACATACCAAAACAATCAAAATCATTAGTAAGTTGAGTGAGTGAGAAGTGGTAGCCGTTACTGGTATATGAAAAAGTCTGCCACTTCTAATACACAACCTAGGAACATGGAAACTGCAATTGCAGTACATCTGGTGCATACAAAAACTTATAAAAAAAAATAGTCTGAGATTTAATCCTACCGTTACTTACAGAAACGTAACCAAATTGGGCCAATAACATGTCGTATTGGATAGTCATGTGGCAAGAATGCGCGATTGGTGCCATAATAAAGTGCTTTAAGATAATTTTTTCTGTTCTTTTTCGATCATATCAGAGTACTTTGCGTAGTATGGATTCCATATTACAGAGTAATATTCAAGTTTAGATCTAATGAACGCATTATAAAAACTGATGATTGTTTCATTTTCGAGACATTTCTCTTGAGAAATCCAAGTATTTTAAACAATCGTGAGTAGATGCTATCTGCTTCTGTGTTTCCGGGCTGGAACCGCGTCACTAGTATATCTGCCGACGTTTCGTACCCATTTGTATGGGACATCTACTGCACTGAAAAACAGTGCAGTAGTTCAGCCCTGAAGATGTCCCATACAAATGGGTACGAAACGTCGGCAGATATACTAGTGACGCGGTTCCAGCCCGGAAACACAGAAGCAGATAGCATGGACCACGACCGCGGAAGTCTACGTACCAAATTAATCGTGAGTAGATTTTTTCTATATGCAAATTAAAGGTTAGGTTTGCATCAAACGTCACACTTAGATGTTAAATAAATGTGCGGTTAAGACAGTGAAACATGGTGGTGGAAATGTGATGGCTTGCTTAGGAGGTGGGCACATAGGAAAATTGGTACAAATCACAGAAAGAATGACAAAAGAAGTCTATTTGGGTATATTGCAAGAGCATGCTCTTCCGTCAGTGATGGAGCTAATGGATACGGGGTTTGTTTATCAGCAAGATAATAACCCCAAACACACAGTAAAGATTGAAAAAAGGTTTATCGCCGACCAAACTGAAAGAGGAATCCTTACATTAATGACATGGCCACCCCAAAGTCCGGACTGCAATCAGGTAGAGCTGTTATGGGACTGTTTGGATCGTGAACTGCGTAAAATACCTCCTACTAGCAAGACAGATCTTTGGGGTAAGTTGCAGAATGCATGGAACGCTATCGATGAGGAATATCTCGACCGACTATTTGAACGAATGCCACGTGTTTGTGAAGCCGTGATCGCAGCTAGGGGTGGTTATTTTGACGAAAGTAAAATTTAAGCTAACTTGCTTGAATTGTATGTTAATTTAGTATTTCATAAATAAATTTGCCATGAAAATAAACAGTCTCTTTAATATCATTGTGCAATTAAAATTATCTGTAGTGCAATTAAATTTATGGACGGTAGTGTATATATTTTCTAAAAATATTTTAAAAAATACCGGAGATATAAATAACAGAAGATATGGATGCAGATAAAATAGAATACTTCGTTTAATATTGATAATGATACTTCAGAAAGACGGCTTAAAATACCCTAAAAAATCGAATAAGATATTGACATAATTAATCAAGATTGCTGTGCTGTACGTAGACAAATTCCCCAATTCGAAGATATCGATCTGTCAGAAAACATTACGTGAAAAACACTGTTTGAATGTAACTAGATGAGAAGTTAGGTTTGAGATCTTTCTCTCCCAAGCCAGAATAAGTTCGTAGTCTGGTTTAAGTTTATTTTCAGAGAAGTGTCGAAGAATGAAATTACACCCTCTCTCGCGGAAAGAGCAGACCACACCATTAGCTTTTCTTCTATTTACGGGTTTGCATATTTTATGAGGATATTCCAAATGTGCTCACTTGCGTTCCTGAATAATTTATACATTTTGCGAACTCGAGTAACGTCTGAAAGCCCTTCTGCTACCCTACGAATATATATGGGCTGTCTTAGAAAATTGAGTACCTACATTGTTTCGAATTAATAATGGTTTTTGTTCGGGTAAAAATGAAATTCAATTTGCATATTGAATAGACTCTATTTTACACCATTTTTTTCTTTTAGATTATTGACATAGGATACTACAACCAATCATTCTGTAGTTGAAATTTATTTGCGATTGCTACTGTCGAATAGTTCTGATCTGAATGTTCTTGGTTTTTCAACACAATTCAACTCATTACAGCACCAATTATCGCCAGATTCTACTACGAACTAATCGTGTGCATATGAAATTCATTTAATACATGTACAACTCAGTGAACGAAAATTAATCTCTTTTTGAAAATTGTTTAATTTACTGAAAGAAAAACAATAAAATACATTTTTGATTTCAAAGTGGCTAGTGAATGAATACAAAAATTTGCCCGAAAAACTTGAAAGCCTAATTAATATCATAGTAACTTGACTGCGAATTTTAAAATAAATATTAGATCTGTTTCAATAATAAAATTTATGGCGTGTTAAAGGACTCGAAGTTGTACTGCCTGGTGGCTTAATTTGTAGAGCAGCCGTCTAGAAAACGGCAGGTAGAGGTTCGAGTCCTTCTCCAGCGCAGAAATTTTTAATTGATTTCTGTGAATTTAATTAACGATGGAATAGCATAATTTTCATTAATTCCCATCGTAAAAGAACTTAATTACAGTGAAACCCGCTTATACTCATATTATTCCTATATGCGGATTATTCCATTATCCGTTTTTAACTTATTTTTTCTTATTACTAGTAAGTTAAGTATGTATATACATACATACGAGGGAGCGTTTCTATATTCGCGGAATGAGCGGGTTGTAGAGGGGTGAGTAGGCGCATTGGGGGCGTGGCCTGTGCAGCGACTCATGATTAGTATAAATACGAAGTTTCATTGTTATTAGACAGTTAGTCTTTGAGCTATCGTCAACCAAGCAACATAATCAGGAGTGAAAAGTGAAATATGGAAAAAATCGAATATCGTGGCGTTATAAAGTTCCTTACCAGGCAAGGAAAATCAGTCGCGACCATAATGAATGAAATGTCATTGGTTTACGGCGACTCTTGTCCAGGAAAAACCATGGTGTACAAGTGGCATAGTTTATTTAAACAAGGAAGGGAATCCCTTGAAGACGACCCGAGGCCGGGCAGGAGCATTGAGGTGACCACGCCAGCACTTATCCAAAAAGTTGAACAAATTGTACTCGAAGATGCTCGACTAAAGAAGAAACAACTCGCAGAAATGGGTGGAGTATCCGATACAACAATTTTTAAAATCCTACACGATCATCTCGGCATGTCTAAGGTCAGCGCAAGATGGGTGCCGAGAATGCTCACGTCGCCGCAAAAACAACAGCGCGTAGAGTGTTCGCGTGCATTTTTGGACCTCTGTAATGAAGACAAGGATGGTGTATTGAGTGGAATTGTTACTGGAGACGAAACTTGTGTTAATCATTATGAACCTGAGTCCAAACAAGACTCCATGCAGTGGCATAAAAAGGGCACAGCACCTCCCAAGAAATTTAAAGTGTCACAATCAGCTGGGAAACTCATGGCAACGGTATTTTGGGACTCGGAAGGAATATTGTTGATTGATTATAAAGATAAAGGTGTTTCTATAACCGGAGAATATTATGCTTCAATATTAGAGCGACTAAAAGAAGCCATTAAAGAGAAAAGACGGGGAAAATTGACAAAAGGTGTTCTGCTTTTGCACGACAACGCGCCCTTCCACAAGAGCCGCGTTGCGTTAGCTGCCCTGCATAAGGTGGGCTTCGAAATTGTGAATCACCCACCCTACAGCCCAGACCTGGCCCCGAGTGATTATTACCTGTTTCCGAAAATGAAAAAAGAGCTGCGGGGTAAAAAATTTACTGCCGATGATGAAGTCAAGGAGGCAGTTTCGGCGTATCATTTATTTATGAGGGTATAAATAAATTAATTGCAAGATGTGAAAAATGTATCCGTCTTGCAGGTGAATATATTGAAAAAGAAAAATAATTTGGTTTTTTTATTTCCACCCCTTGTCCCCCATTCCGCGAATATGAAAACGCTTCCTCGTACTTCGTATTCTTTATATCTGCGATTTTATAACTATAAAATTGACTTCAGTATGATACTGTAAATTTATGTTGCGATTTTCATAAATTGTATTTAAGAATACATACAAAAGAAATAAGACACATTTCAGCGTAATACATATTTTTTAATTGATACTATTTTTTTACTTCAAACTCTACACATCCTTAACAAAATAATCTGTAATTTTATTTTGTTTTCTTTCTTTACACAAAATATCAGTGATTTGATTATCTAATGCATAGAAATGTGCAAAATTACAATCAGATTTTGGATCTAAAAAACGACGTATAGTGTCACATACTAATTTCACTTCTTGAGATGATGGCGCGGTCGATGGAGTATCCTTTGAATATGTATTTTCAATTTTTTTGAAATAAATTTGGGAACGACTTTTCCATCTGGTAAACCACCCATTTGTTGCTTGAAAATTTACACTACCCAGATTTTGTGCAATCTGTTCGGCTTTTTCCTTCAAAATGGGTCCGCTAAGTGGAACTTTACGCGCTCTTTTTTCCATAAACCAATGATTTAAAGCATTTTCTACGTCAGCATTCTTCCCGTCGCGTCTTCGTTTTTGAATAGATTTAAAATTATCACGCCAACAATTTACTCACTTGTGCTTGAGACACACCAAATTTTTTGGCAACATCCGACTGACTGCAAGTTGTTTCTTCTAAAAGCTCGAGCAATTTTACTTTTTCCTTCAGAGCAAGGTCTTTTCTTTTTAAGTTTTCCGAAGAAGCCATTTTTCACTCACTTTCACTCAGTTTCGATTGCAATGTCAAATAACAAACTGACCAGAAATATAGAAATTGCCTGCTTTTAAAACCTCCGAAAAATTTTTTATTGTATGTTTGTAATTCGCACAGAATTAACCATTATCTAAATACTGTTTAAAATCACTTAGGTACATACAAGATTTTATTGCAATACGTAATTATCCGAAGATTATCTGTAATTATGTACATAATAGCTTTCTAAAAGTAAACTAAACATTCATAGTAACTTTTGGTTTACATCCACCTTTAGTCAAGCAGGTAGAGAAATTTATTCTTTTATGAAGACAAAATCGCATTAATGTTCTTAGAAAAGCCATTCCTTTAGCCGATATATTCTATTAAAAGAAATTCTTATAACCGAATAATTTTGTTAATACTTAAAGGGAAATGGTTTTGTTCTTGAGATTTTAATTCCTTCAACCGATATATTCTATCAAGAGTGTCTCCAATAAACGGGTCTCATTGTATATGTTTATATATAATTATTAATATCATAATAACTTGACTGCGAGTTTTAAAATAAATATTAGATCTGTTTCCATAATGAAATTTATGGCGTATTAAGGGACTCGAAGTTGTACTGCCTGGTGGCTTAATTAGTAGAGCAGCCGTCTAGAAAACGGCAGGTAGAGGTTCGAGTCCTTCTCCAGCGCAGAAATTTTTAATTGATTTCTTTGAATTTAATTAACGATGAAATACGTGTTTCTTCTTTTCTAAATTTAACTCAAGAACTAGATCTGAAACAAAATCGACTTTTATATTTGTAATAAGCAAGTTATCAATAGTCAGAAGCAGCTAAAATATTTCAGGTACAAATATTTTATATACTAGAATAATTAAGTAAAAATAATTTAAGAAACAATACTAACTACTAACTTAAGAAATGTATGTAATATTGAATTAGTGGATGTTTGGCTGATAAAAGGAGGTATTGTTTTTCCGTTCTTTGTTGTATCGCAAACAATACTGTAACTCACAGACAATGAGGCACTTTTTTGTTATTCGAACCGGGAGCTTTTGTGTATCGGTATTCTTGCACGGAATTTTCTATGCCGTATCTATTGCCTGTTAAAATTCTTCTTGGTTGCTAGTTTTTCTCGAACACACAACAAAAACGTTAAAAGGTTTGCTCGGATAATTAAAATTGTTTAATGTACGGCCGTGTCGTAGCTATTACATGGCCGATTTTCGGGCATAAAGACGACAAGGTTCAAGATAAATTTGGATGTTAATATACATTTTTTTATTTGGCTTTCCTCTTTCTTTTATCTACAACCAAGAACTTTAATCGAAAATTAAGAAGGATTCAGCGGCCAGGTGGCAGGCATATCTGTATGTTCAAAAGTGATACTTTTCTACAAGCTCTTGTAACCGTGTTTAATTATATGTTCATCTTGTAACGGGTGGCGCAAAAGTAATGTCATAATTTGAACTGGCTGTCATTTTGTTAAAAATGAAAAAAGAGCTCTGTTTTCATAAAAAGTTTATTTGAAAGTGTAAAATTGATGACATTTGGCCAAATGGCCACCTCCCGAGTTGATGCATAATTGCGCTCGTTTTACGGTATTTTGAATTGTTGCTCGCAAGACTTCTGGCCCCAAATTGTCGATTTCTTCTTCAATGCTAGCTTTCAAGACTTGCAAGGTTCGTGGTTTGTTGTGATAAACGCGAGATTTTAAAGAGTCCCAAAGGAAGAAGTCTGGTGCTGTTAGATCTGGCGATCTGGACGGCCAGTTCAAATCTTCAAAACTGGAGATCACTCGATGTGGAAATTGGTGAATCAAAATCTCCATCGTTGTCCGAGATATGTGAGCGGGTGCTCCGTCCTGTCGAAACCAACAATGATCGAGAACCAATGCAGCGACTTGCGGTAAAAAACTCGTTTAGCATCTGTCTGTAACGTTCACCATTTACGGTTACGGTGGTGCCATCGGCGTCTTCAAAAAAAATATGGGTCAATCACTTTTTCACGGCAAATGCTGCACCAAACAATCACTTTGAGGGGATGCAATGGCTCTTCATGCATTTCATGTGGATTCTCTGTGCCCCAGAAAGGCAAATTTTGTTTGTTAACATAACCACCTAAGTGGAAATGGGCTTCGTCGCTCATTATGATTTTTGATACGAAATCGTACTCTTCATGCACCAAGTTTAACAGAGTATGGCAGTAAGTTAACCTTGTCCGACGGTCAGCAGGCAGCAATTCGTGAACAGTTTGCACTTTGTAGGGGAACATTTTCAAATCTTTCACCAAAATTCGTTGCAACGAACGTCTGCTGATGCCTAATTGTGTGTATCGTCGTCTCGTTGATGCTTGTGGATTCTCTCTAACGTCGTCGGCAAGAGCAGCGATGTTCTCAGTCGAACGAACAATACGAGGCCGGCCACTTCTTGCGACATCTGCAGTGGACCCAGTTTGCACGAGGTGTTTAGCCAAACGCTTAATTGTTCAAGAACATGGAACACGACCACGAGGAAAACGGCGACGAAATTTACGCTGCGCTAAAACAACAGACTGAAAATTTGTCAAATAAGCGGTAACAATAATTCCACGTTCTTGAGGTGTGTATCGCTCCATGGCTTGTTGCCAACTAATTCTCTATATATCTACATCATAAATGTCAAAGCGCAGTGACATTTGGCACCATCTGCAAAAATGGCAGCCAATTCAAGTTATGAATTACTTTTGTGCCACCTGTTATATATATGATTTTTAACGGGAAAAGGTGTGTATCTGTATGCTGCATGAGTTTGTTCGCGAATCCAGGTGCGGCACTGTAATTATCTGCTGATGATAACAACTTAGTTGTCGAAATACGTATACAGAATGTGGACCGTTTTTGATTAACGTAGTGTAGATAGTATATTAAACGTGTTACATTTTGAAGTAGAACACCATGTAGAAATTCAGTGGGAAAAAAATCAAGGCGATCTAAAAAATTGTTTTTCTCACGTTTCAATAAATTCAATAAAAAAACGCTCCAATTATGTTTTTGCTTATGTTACATTGTTCCTTTCGTAATAACAATTTCAAATCAAGTTCCGCGTATCTAACAGAAACATTTTTTTAATTGCTTTTAAAAATATTCAATAGATTCATGCATTCCACGTAGCCAGTGTTCAAGAGCGAACTTTCGATTAATGTTGCGCTGTTTGACCGGCAAAAATGGCAGCCAATTCAAGTTATGACATTCTGCGCCACCTGTTATAAAGGAATGTGATAGAAAAAGAAAATGTGCTATCGAAAATAGATCTTGACTAAACACAAAGTCAATAACTGTAAATAAACAATAATAAATCATCTATTATCATAAGAAAGTATTGAAAACATTGCTATATTGAAACGTAGTTTTTAAGTCTTACAGTCACATTCTACCAATTATATAAGAATTAATGCTGTAATAGGTTAGATATAAAGAATATTCACATCTCAGCATGAGCAACCGAACAAATGGTAGTAAAGGTAATTTTGATGGAGCCTGTGGTTGATTCATTTAATCACTGAGTTTGTTTTCGTACGGGTGTTTTTCGCCGTAGTTTACCAGGTGCGACACTTTTTAATTATCTGCTGATGATGACAACTTGGTTGTCGAAATACGTATACAGAATTCGAAAATTAATGTGGCAAATGGTTATATTTCAATCTTCAGTGATTAAATAGTAATAAATATCTAAAATGTATAATTTTGATACAATTATGGCCTTTTACCCATGTGTAACTGACAAAAATTTAATTTTTACCACTTTTACATCGAATATACGTTATAGAAATATAAAAATATGTTTCTTGCAGAAGTGATTAAACATAGTATCAACATCATT